>CM075807.1:12861511-13461511 GCA_037975025.1 Excoecaria agallocha
TAGAGGTAGGATACTATTATTTCTTCTCTTTCCTGTTTGAATGAATTTGTTGAGATTTTTCCTGTTTGAATGAACTTGCTGAGATTTGTGGGGTTATGTTTTAGTGAGAAATCAAATATTTTACTGCTTCCTAATCATCTCCTATAACACTCTTTTTAGTTGCTTCGTTGTTTCTCTCCCAAAAAGCTTACTTTTTCACTAAGCCATTGCTCTCACAAACAAACTTTATTAGGTAAATCGGACTCAAGCTTAGATTTAACAATCGTCCTACACTGCACAACCCTTACGTTACTGCGCTTGGCAAACCTAGTTGGCTCTAGTTTTTTTTCCAGCCTCTAAATTATACAAATGTATAGATTCGCTGCTCTAGTTCGTAGCTATTCAAGATAAATGGTGTCTACACTTTGTATTTAATAAGTTACAATTTTCCCTTATCAATAATGCCCAAAATAAAGAATTGGAGTTCAAGATTAGTTGCATTAAGGGTTACTGACTTGTATTACAACGTTTTCAGGTTCATTTTTCACTGCTTGTTCCTCCCATGTTTGTATATACCCTATATTTATGTTTTTTATATCTCAATATCTCAATAGTTTCGGACTGGAGATTTTGATATTTAGATGTTAAAGATATTTGGATCAGGTGAATTTGGGCGAATAAATGAGTTTTGGATGGATAGAAAAGGAATGATGTAGCAAATTTGTCAGTGAACTCCAGGAAAGAATGCTGGACTCATGATGGTTTGGAGAAATTGGTAAGATTGAATGCTGAAGAACCTAGGATTATTAAGTGATGCTTTGATGCTTCCTATTTATCATAGTCTTTAGAACTAGATCGTACTGTTGCCTATAAACCCATTGACAGGTCAATTGTTTGAAAGTGAGGTAGATAAGATAAATTTTTATTAAAAAAATTGCTCATAGTACTTGCCAAAGATTGTGTTTTATGATATGGAATTGTCCATAGTTTTGGTATATAAAAGATAGTGGTTAGGCTTTTCCATAGATTTAATTAAAAATAATAAATAATTATATTTAAATTTATTATTAAATTATGTGATTAAGATATGGATTCCTTTCACTTGAACTAGGAAAAGAAAATAATTTATATGAGTGAAAATAAGAAAAGACCAAATGTCCCTGAAAAATCCTAAAAACTTTAAACTAAAAAATAACAACCTAAACGTCATTTTTTGGGCCCGAAAAATGCCATTACAGAAATTTTGCTCAATAACAAATGACCGTCTCAAAATGAGCTTTCCGAAAACATATTATAATAAGAAATCTGACACATGTAGCAAAAGTTATGACCAAAATAGTATGTACCGTAAAAATAATCCATTTAGGCTTTATGTTATATTTCTTCATTTCTTCTCAAATTCTAATTTAATTTAGGGTTTTTATTATCTATATTTTTGATGATAAATTGTTGGTAATGAGATTGCATTCACGCACTTATTCCCTAAAAAGTATCAAAGCTAGTCTCATTTTGTATATATGTAAAATTATGCAACTTATAAAAAAAAATAAAATTGACTTTTGGTTGCTAAAATTAGCAACCAAAATGATTTTTTCGTTGCTAAAGTTAGCAACAGAATTGACTTTTTCGTTGCTAAATTTTAGCAACGGAAATTTCAATTCCGTTGATAATTTTAGGTACGAAAATTTCAATTCAGTTGCTAAGTCTTTTCCGTTGCTAATTTTAGCAACGGAATAGTCTTTTTAGTTGCTAAATTTAGCAACGAAATTGATATTTTCGTTGCTAAAAAGTTACCAATTCACCGAAAATGAGTTGGTTGAATTTAGCAACGGAATTCATTTTCCGTTGATAAAAAATAACAACCGTCGGATTAGCAACGAAAATTTTCGTTGCTATTTTTTATTAACAACGGAAAATATCAATTTCCGTTGCTAAATTGTATTTTTCTTGTAGTGTAAGCTTAGTAACTATTGTTTGGAACCTTGGTGTAGTAAACCTTGCCAGTTGGCTCAAAAGAAGTTAGGTGGCTCTCACAGGGGTAGTAAACCTTGCCAGTTGTTCCAGGATTGCATTCTAAAATGAAATTTACTAGACCTTCAGTTTTAAAGACCAAAATTTACCTAGCAAAGGGGTTGTGTGCAGGAGAGGCTAGATAGAGCTTTGTGTAATTTTTTTTGGAGATAAAAATTTGATTGTGCCAGTGTGCAACATTTACTTAGAGTTGGATCAGATCATAAACCAATTTTAATCTCAACAAATTATAAGTTGGTACAAAGTCATGTTGCTCCTTTTCAGTTTTTAGTGCTTTGGCTGTTGCATAAAGATTTTCCTTTGTTCATGAGAGAAGTGTGGGATTCGAAGGCTAACATTAGTTCAGCTATGACATCCTTTGTTGATAAAGCCATTACCTGGAATAGAGATTTTTTTGGCAATATCTTTTGGAGGAAGCAAAACCTGTTGAAGAGATTGATTGGGTTTAGCCGGGCTCTTGAACAAAGACATTCATTCTTTCTATCTCAACTTGAATCCAAAGTGCAATGTGAATATGAAAATGTATTACATCAAAAAGAGCTTCTTTGGAAGCAAAAATCCAAACCGGTTTATGGAAGGGGATAAAAATACTAAATATTTTCATAACAACTTGGAATTAAGAAACACAAGTTGAGATGGAAGGTGGAGTTAAAAAACAATGCTATGGCCTATTATGCTCATCTTTATTCTGAAGACAAGGCATTTGCTCCCGCTTTTCCAATTCAGGGTCAATTTGTCAAGCTTCCTCGATATTTGGTAGAGATGATAGAAGCTAGAGTTATAAAGAAAGAGGTATGTTTCCTACCCTCTTTTTGCTTTCATGCTGCTGAACTTTTTCTGCAATCTGTCTTATGTTAGACCATTATTTTTTGAAGTGTCAAAGCCACATAGAATTATAGCTTCTTGTGCTTCACATACTAATTCTGAAGCCCAATAACCTAAAATGTCAACTAGAAAAACTGTTCATGGTTCATTGTTAATTGCTGTTAGATTTATTAGATAACGGCAGGAGATACAAAACATATTTATTAAATAATTATTAACAGAATAGTGACGGAAAAATCCGTCGCATATGTTTTTACCATATGGCAACTTTACCGACGGAAACTTATAGACCGTCAGTAAATTTACCTACAGAACATATTATTCAGTTGGAAATTTGCCTATGGATTTGTTATTTCCGTAGGCAAATTTAGCGACGGAACATATAGTTCCGTCGGTAATTTTAACAACGAATTTGATTCCGTCGGTAAATATGCAATTGCCGACAGTTTTTGGTCTGCATCTCCCAAAGGAATTACCGACGGACTATGATTTTCGTCGGTAAATTTACCGACGGACTGTCAATACGTCGGTAAAAGTACCTACAACCGGTTCTCCAACACCATTTTCCGTCGCTAGATTCCGTCGGCAATTTGGTTTTCCTATGGAAATTCACTAAATTCCGTCGGAAATTTTCGTCGGCAAAATGAATTTTTCTTGTAGTGTAGGATTTTTTCTCGACTGATATGTTTGGCAAAATTTCTAGGGTATACCCTCCCTTGTTCATTGTAGATGATAACTCAGTTTTTTGGGATCTTTCCTCTTTGGGTGATTTCTCTATAAAATATTCTTATTTATCTTTAAATGGACAATGGGCTGACTCGTCAAATGATTTTGTTTGGAGGAAAGTCTGGGGTTCAAAAGTGACTCAATGGATTAAGATGTTTATTTGGCTTGCTCTTAATAATGGACAAATGACCAACATAGAAAGAAGAAAATGCCATTTTACTTCTTCTAGGACGTGCTCTTACCGCAAAAATTATGAAGAAGACAGATTACATGTCTTACGTTATTGTGTGATAACTGTCCAGTTTTGGACTTTGTTACTCCCAACAGTTTGTTTGTATTCCTTTATAGCAACCATTGATTTTAAATCATGGCTATCTTTTAATCTACAGGTTCATGAATTTTCCATCGATGGATTTTATAGCCTGAGACTTTTTATGTTCATTGCTGGCATATTTGGATAAATAGGAGTCAATCCATTTTTCCAATATTATTATAGATCTTCCTTTTTTCTGGTCTAGGATGTTGTCACCTTTTCTAAGGCATGCCAAGAATCGCTCAACCGAGTTAATTCACTTGGCACTTCCGCCTCTAATTTGGTTATTTTGATGTAGACGTGTCCCGACATAAATTTTGTGAAGTTAAACTCTGATGCTTCAGTCTTGAACTCAGGAGGGACTGCGGTTTGTAGTGGCCTCTTGTGGGATAGCTATGGTAGATAGTGTAATAGGTATGATGCAAATATTGGTATCTGCCCCATTTTTTTGGCTAAGATTTGGGGTATCTTTTATGGTTTTCGAAGGGTGAAGGAGGGTGGTTTTACTCAAGCTATTGTTGAATGCGATAATAAAGTGGCAGTGGATATGATTTATGGGAACTACACTACTAGCTCTAGCAGTCTCTCGCTCATTAATCTTATTCGATGGACTGCAAAAAAGTTTCTTGCTATCTCCTTTTTCCACGTCCACAGGGAAGCTAACTTTGCAATAGATTTTTTTATCTCATGCATCTTGCCTATGATTTTCTTTCGAGTTATCATATCTTATAGTCTGCCCCTCAAGGAATTGAAAGTTGGCTTCGTTATGATGTTATAGGCATTTCTTATGAGTATTAGTTGTTGTTTTTGTGAGTTTTGCTTGTCACCTTTTTTTTACAAAAAAGAAAAAGCCCAAAACTATAAAAGTGGCCAATTAAAAAAAATTCCCAAGATTTTCATGATTTCAAACAAATAGAAATCACAAATAAAAATCGTGGTAAGATGAAAAGAGAGAAAAAAAAATGCTAAAAACACATTGGTTATGCTGGACTTCCACTATTGATAATGGAGTCATGGTATTTGGTGTTATTGTTGATCTCTGCCATTATTTTGCTGAAATAATTTTTTTTTTTTGGTAATTGTTGAAAACGAAAGGTATTTTTCAATGTAGGTTATTTTTAAAAGTGAAATTTAAGAAATGACAATTATGAAAAAAAAAATTAAAATATAATATTTAAAAATTTGAAAAATATGATTATAAATATGAAATGTTTTTTTATATGACATTCATATACAAACTCCTTTAAATAAAAAAGTTGGATTCGACTCGACCCAAAGGCATGAATAAATAAATATAGCTATTAGTAAAATAAAATAGAATTAGAAATTGCAAACAGAAGCCAAATTGAAATATCAACTGAAATTCCAAAGTAAATAAATAAAGAGAAAATTACACCAATTATCCTAGTTTTTTTATTTTGTTTTCAAAAATGCCATATGGCCTTTTTTTTTACTTTTCATTTATACATTTTATATTTCAAAAATACTCTTTTTTTTTTAATTTTATAGATTTTTGTTATCAAAAATACCTCTTAAACTCTACAAGCTCCACGGTCATGGCAACGGAGCAGCCAAAGACGACAATCCTTTCCTCACAGATGTACACTCTCCTTCGCTTCCTGACTCTGACCTTAAAGCTACCAAATATTCTCGTCAATTTTTGTCTTATTCCATAACATCTTCACCTTCAAAACTAGAAAAACTCGTTCATATTTGATTTTCTTATTTTATATTTGTTTGAATTGCTTCATATGAAACAGGACCTGTGCGATTTATCATTCCATCGCTCGTAATGTTGTTGGAGTAAATGAGATTGAGACAGTAGAACAATCGAATGAGAGTAACAATGCTACAGTAGCAACTGCTGCTTCAACATCGGTACCCCATTCAGAATCTCAAAGCTTCTGGCATGGTCATCGTTTCCTAAATTTTTAACTCACTTGCATGGTATTTGCATATGTAATATCATGGCTCTTTCACTTTAATGTTCCATCATAAAACTTTAAAGGACCTCTTGAGAGAATTAGAACCGATTTCCACAGAAAAGCAACAAAAAAAAGTACATAAAGAAGATAAAGGAGAAGACAATCACAGACGATATAATCAGCTGCAATGTAAAGGACCTCCTAAGAGAATTAAAATTGATTTATTATTATTATTATTATTATTATTATTATTATTATTATTATTATTATTATTATTATTATTATTATTATGTTAAGCTCTCTCGCTATTGCTTGATATGCATGGAAGAATTTATTTATGGCATTAAACTCTTTGTGGTTTGCATTGTCTTATGAATTATTAAGTTAACTAGTTTGGTCTCGGCAACTTCATTTTTGTAAAGAATGATCCATGAAAGTCTTTTTAGTAATTTCAGAATTTCAAACTAATTATTTTTAAGGTAATTCAGTTGGTAGTGAAAGGTATATCTTTAAGCAAGAATCTCAACCTAAAGAAATTAAGGAGTCAAGACAATCTGTATATTAGCATGGATACTGATGACAATTGTTTGAATATATCAACTACTGAATTAAACGCTTTAAGATTCAGGATAAATATGATTTATCAATACAAATAAAAATTACTGAAAAATAGTCAAATATTCTAAAATCAGAAAAAACTCATAAAATGGTGGGAGAAATTGAAAAAAAAAAAGACTACATACATTAGCCTACACAAATTATAAAATAAAATAAAAACAAAAATGGAATTAGAAAAGAAAAAATACAGTATATTTTCTTTTCGTTTGACTAAAATAAAGTGTGTTATAAAATCAATACACTGTATTTTTTTCTTTTGACTAAAATAAAGTGTATTTACTTTTGTATATAAAAGAAATACAGTGTATTTTCTTTTCTTTTGACTAAAATACAGTGTATTCACTTTTTTATATAAATAAAATATAGTGTATTTTCTTTTGACGAAACTCAATATATTGTATTTTTTTTTGACTAAAATACAGCGTATTTACTTTTGTACATAAATAAAATGCTGTGCATTTTCTTCTGACGAAACTTAATATACTGTATTTTCTTTCTTTTAACTAAAATATAGTATATTTTATTTTGATGAAACTTAATATACTATATTTTCTTTTCTTTTGACTATAATACCATGTATTTGCTTCTGAAAATCTTGAATTAATTTTCAAATGCTTGGATACAAGCATGATTTTCTTAGGTGTAGCTGGTATTGTGGTGGTTGGCTTCTGTGTATTTTTTGAAGTGATTTTTGCTTTTGTTATTAAATCCTTCAATTTCCAAAGGAGATTAAAAGGTTTTCTTTGTGACTCGTATAAAATAAAATCTTGTTTTCTGCAAGCATTGCTTGCCAACCTGCTAGTATGCTCCTGCTAATTGCTTATAAGAATCAAAATATCAAGTTTGTATATTAGCATATTTTTCTAGAATGAATCATGTGGTATATCCTGCAGCGAAGATGACAGTTGGCCAATATTCTTGTTAGTGTAAAACAATAATAGTTTACACATATACCGTTTTATCGCTTTATAGAAAATTATATCTTAATTGTAAAAGTATATTATTGACTCGTGAGAATGCAATTGACTGATATTACAATCTAATGCATGTTTTGAATTTTGTTGTCTGCCATATTTATCTGTACATAATGTAATCAAACTCAATATTGATTACATCTGCAAATCTTGTTAAGTATTTAAACCATGTTGTGCAATCAAACTCAAAAGGTGTGAGGCAAGTCAAATTGAAATTTGATATCAACAAGGAAGATAGTTTAAACAACAGATTTAAAGAAATCAAGGTCTTGAAAGCTGATGCTTTTTTCTCTATCGACGACGATGTTATATTTCCTTGTTCTTCTCTGGAATTTTGAGCTTCATGGTCTTTGTTCTATATATACTTGTAACGATAAAATTTTTCTTCTGTTAGTTGTGTGTGGGTTTTGAATTTGAAGTTAAAATGCTGCTGCGTTTATTCCTTATCTTATTAAACCAATGCAAGATAGAGAGATAAATAATCGAGTATTTTTGAAAGTTGAAATATAGAAAATAGTAACTAAAAAAGAAAAAAATTAAAAAATAGTATTTATGAAAAATAGAAAATGTGAGTATGCAAATATGAATAATTTTTTTTTGTGGCATTTGTGATATAACCCTATAAAAAAAGGGAACTATTAACTGAAATTAATAGAGCAAAGTTGAAATCTAAATCCTAATCATGGCCATAAAAATTAAAAAGATGCACAAAAAAAAAAAAAGGAAACAGATAAAATATCAGATAGTACTTAACTTAGTGAGCATCAGACAGAGCAAAGTTATGTAGTGGCCGTGAAGCCCACACCGTGAATTCTTGAACTTTTAACAGAAGATCCGGTAGTATCTGTGCCCGTGAAGCCTTTCACTTCTTTGACCAAATGATCCACATGAAGCCCATCCCTCCAACCTCTCAATTTAATTTTTAGTTGGGTGCTCTTGCTAAGAAGAAGCATTATTCTGATGTTATTTTACTCTTCAAATCAATGAATTGAGTTGGGCTGTTCGTAGATTTCTTTTCTTTAAGCATTTAGCTTAATTCAGTTTGCAATTTGAATAGAATACATCATGGTTTTATGGTGTTTGCCGTGATTTTGAGGAGGGGTTATCAGCCTGAGTTATATTTTTAATGCTTTGGTGATAGGTATGTGAGGGGAAGGTATAACTGATGATGCTTTTAAGTTTTTAAAAACATGGGTGCTCGTGGTTGCACTCCCGATGTGATTACTTGGAATAGTCTGATTACTGGGCTGTATCGCACAGGGACTGTAGATAATGTTGCCCGAAGAGATGGTTAATGAACTCAGGATGGACTGCATGCCTAATGTAGTGACTTATAGTTGTATTATTGAAGCTCTATGCAAGTAGGATTTGGTTGATAATGCGAAAGAACTGTTTGATCAATTGAGGGGTAAAGGGATAGCCCCCGACGTGACTACTTATAATATAACTCATTCATTCATGGTCTTTGTGAAGCGGGTGAATGGGGAAAAGCCAAGCAATTGCTTGTTCACATGTGGATCAAGGTGTGCCTCCAAATGTGGTAACATTCAGTGTGTTGATAAGTGCACATTGCAAAGAGGGAAAGCACGAAGAAGCATATGAATGGTTTGAACAGATGACTTCCAAGGGTGTACAGCCTGACCCTCCGATTTATGTCATATTGATGGAAGCCTATTGTTCGATCGGAATGATTGATAAAGCGAGGGAACTTTTTGTCTCTATGGCAATTGATGGATGTCAACCTAATGTTGTGAACTACAGTATATTGATAAAGGCTTACTGCAAGAATCGGAGGTTAGATGAAGATATGAAACTTTATAGGGAAATGACGAGCAGAGATGTTCGACCAGATGTTGCCACATTCATCACACCTTGTTAAGTGGTCTTTTCCAAAATTGTAGCGTTGGGGATGCACATAAGCTATTTGGGGAGATGCAACTTCTTAATATCCTGCCAGATTCGGTAACATATATATGTTGTATATCTTGACGGGCTTTGCAAGAATGGTTGTGTTTCCGAGGCAATGGATGTATTTCATAGTCTTCAGCACTCCGTCACTGCTCATTCTTCAACTGGCCAAACTGCTTTGTGGCCTATCTCTATGGAATCAGCGTTTGGGTTACGTGTAGAAATCTTCAACCGCCTCATGGCTTGTGTAGAACAAGGCAATTACAAAAGGCGAATGATCTATTCGTCGAAATGGAGAAGAAAGGTTGTGCTCCTGATTCAGTCACATTCAATGCACTTTTGTGGGGTTTCTGTCAAAAGCAGTGGAAATTCTGCGTGAAATGAAAGCAGAATATTGCACCAGCAGCTAGTGTAAGAAATTATTAAAGTTTATTGGTGGCTGTATTTTATTGTTTTGATTGAGAGCTTTCTGTAATATTAATGTTGTGTATTGAACGGTCCGGGTGAGCATGGACTGATTAATCAGTTCATTAGCAAAAAAATTAATCAATTCATTAATATCAATTTTTTAAAATCGCTAATCATTAATAAGTTTGTTATATTCAGTTAATTAGTCTATCAATTTCGATTTTTTTCGGTTTGGTTAATCAATATTTTTCGGTTAACCATTAAAATTTATAACATAAAATTATAAAAAAGTAGATACAATTCAATTCAATTCAATTCAATTTCAAACTGCAAAACAATTTAATATAAAAATTACAAAACAAACTAATTTATTAGCGAAAATTTATATTTAATAAATTAATAGCTAATATTATAAAATAAATTTGATATTTATTTGAAATTAATATACTTGATTGTAAGTCAAATAAAATTTTGAATAATAGTAAATATTATAACATAAATTTTAAAATATAAGAAAATATAATTAAATGCTATTAAGTAAACCAATATGGGATTTAAAACAATATATATAAAAGTTAATCGGATATTATATATAAATATTACTATATAATTAAAGAAATTGACATAATATAAATTTAGTTTAAAGTATTATATAAATTTTATAGAAAATATAAAAAATTAAGGTATAAAAATAAAAATATATTTTAAATATATTTTTAAATTTTATTTTATATAAATTTTAGAGAAAAATAGAAAAAAATTGAATATATATATATATGAGAATCGATTAACCGTAAATTAATAGTTAATCGGTACTTAAAAATTTAAACTATAACCATTAATTATAAATATAAAAATTAAAAATTATAATCGATTTCATCGGATCGATTAACCATAAAAATCGATTCGAAATCAAATTAATCTTTATAATTAATCATATTTTTTATTTTTTTTCTCATCCCTATTTAACGGAGAATAAGAAAAGCGGTTTTTTTGAATAGGGGCAAAAAGGTTAAAAGTACAGCGTTCTTTATACACAAAGAATTAATTTTATTTGCAACAAACTTTACCCTTTCTTTCCCTCTATATTTTTTTTATTAATATATAATAATGTATATATAATCATTGATAATATTATTGCATGAGCATCAAATTTTTTTTAAAGGAAAATGTCCCGCAGATTGGATCTTAACCCCGTTTAATTTACAAGCTAATTTTCAACGTCTGAAATATTTATCCAATAAAAAATGTTTTAAATTTCTAAAAAGTGAAAACAATTCATTTTTTTTTTATAAATATTAGGACAGGTCTTATAATTCATCACATTAACATGATATATTGTATCAAAATTTTAATTAAATTTTGTGGATATTTTCCATGTAAATTAATCCAACTAATAAATTTGATCCACAGATGATTTACACCAAAAAAAAAAAATTTAATTTTATTTATTTTAATCAGAATCCGCTAACAATCACTACCATTAAAATAAGCATTACCATATCCTATTGGCGTTGCATGAGCCAGTAGAACAACCTTTTCCCCACCAATAATCATAATATCTATGAAAAGATTAAAAAGAAAAGAACTTAGTATACATAATATAAATGGACTGGGTACACCTATTCCTATTCCTATTCCTCAGTTCTATCCTAACTAAAGTATACCCCATCCCTGCTAGATCACTGAACAGCTCCAATGGGCAAAATATATAATCTCCGTGAAAGAATTTCACAAAAGGGACTCGGCTATCATTTTCTACCTTCTCCGAAAGTGACAGTTAATCCCCAAAATTAAAAAATTTTAAATGCCACTGTTAACCGATATGATAATAAAAAAAACATAAATAATCTACAAGACGCCTATGTATACATAATTATGCCGTAAATTTTGTCTCCGCAAATTAGTTTGTAAGCATTTTTATTATAAATTTGGATCAATTTCTTCCAACGTAACTTTATATTACTGATTTAAACATTAAACTATGACCAAAAAAAAAAAAGTTGAGTACTGATTTATTTGTATAAATTGTTCTTTCAAGAAATTTGGCTTATAAACCAATCATAGCAATTTTAGATGGATTTACGTTAAAAAATAAATGAATAAAAATAAAAACTTTTGAAAAAACAAAAATGAAAATCTTAATGAAAAGAATTTAATGACTTACTTATCTTTTACAGTAGAAACATTACCACATAAGATCAAAGAGAGTTTTTTTTTTTTTGGGTTAAAAAGAAATGCTGAAAACTGGAAGAAGGGGGGAAAGGTTATGCTAAGAATTTGATAAATTCCTGATCTTTTTAGTTTTTATACTCGACGACAGACACAACAATTAACATTGCTGGCGAATGAAAACCTCAAGACTTCTTCTTTTTCCCATCACAAGGAAAATTAGAGAAAAATAAAAAGGTTTTTTCTTTTTTCCCCCTAAGAAAAAAACAATATAAAATGACAAACTGACTGGGCATGGGTTTATCCTGTTTTCCCATTTAAATCCCCCTTTTATAGACATTTGGCCCCTGCCAAAAATCACCAGTGCTTCCCCTGAGAACCACCACCTCTGTTCCTTGAAAAGAAGGCATTCTTTGGTTTTGGTATCTCATGAATGTCCATCACTTGAATTGTTCTTTGCTTCTTGGCTTCAGAGACCAAGCACAATACAATAATTTCAATCAGTGTAACCATACATTTTGATCTAAAGACAAGTTATATATAAATCAAGGATAAAAATCAAACCATTTTCGGCTTCTTTATAATTTGCTTGAAGCCTTTTCCTTGCAGAAGCAAGCCTGTCTGAATCAAAATTACTCTCTCTTTGTTGCTCTCTTTGTCTCTGCAATGCCACAAAAATCCATCAAAATCCCTTGTTTCCTCCCATCTTCTTAGCAACAAAACACTAAGAATTGACCATTTGATACCTGAGAATTATTAGATGCAGATTTAGTTACAGGAGTTGATTGTTGGATGGGTCTTGGTGGAGCTTCTCTTCGAGGAACTGGTTTTGGCTTACGATCTGGTTCTGAATTGTTCTTATCTGAACCGGAGCTCCCATCTATAGACAAAAGGGGTTAAAAATATAATAACAGAGAAAGTAAAAACAAACAGGGATTAACAGAGAGAAGGAAGTAAAACACTAAATCCAACTTTGAATCTGATTCTATACTCACTGTGAGGATTTGGAGAGTATGCAAAATCAGGAACCTAGCAAAGAATATAATCTTAGAAAGAAATCAAAAGAAGGAATTTTGAGCAACTTTGTTCTTAGAAAGCAACTGTAATGAAAAATATTTGATTCACCTGGTGATGACCATCCTGGAGAGCTTTCTGCTGTGGGGAATCCCCATCAGCTGCACAAAACAGCATCGTTAGATTTCAATTCCTAATTTCATATTTTCAAAGTAAATTTCACTATTTGACCTTTCTTTCAAAAGAGGAACATCGAGACAAGTAATTGAATGATTGATTATAGTTTTACCCATCAAAGCAGAGGATGCATGCTCTCCTGGTTGATTCAACCTCACCCATTCATCCACAATTTCCTTCCATTTCCTGGAAAACAACACATAATATATTAGTGAAGGAAGCAAAATATTGATGACTAAATTAGAGAAGAGGAACTAGAACACATAATAATCATTTTAGTCCTTGAGAACCTGACAAGTTGCTTCACCAATCTCCTAACATCATTAGATGAATGCTTCCGTAATCGATTCACATGGCGTCCAATATCAGTTTCCTATAAACCAGAATCGGAAAGTTCAAAACTTGATTGAACCCAAATCATGATAAATCAACTGGAGGAAATCATTCAAAAAAACAAAAAGAAAACAACGCAACCAATTTGGTTCACAATTCACCTTGAGAGCCTTGAAAGTTATATCCATATCTGCTAAAGTTTGAAGCAGATCAACCAAAGAATCTTCAGGCTGAGAAACCACCACAAACCACAAGAAAACCAAGTCAAACCCAATAATCAAACCTCCCTAAAACAACAAATCAGCAAACAATTCAATCAAAACCTGATCAAGATCTTCAAGTTGTTGTTTGATCTCTAAAACCCTCTTCTGCTCATCATCAAACAGTCCTGCATAAGGATCCAATTCATCTTCATCTTCATCCCCATGAATTGACCTTGGCGTTGTTGACGGTGACCCATTTCCAACAACTCCATGGACATTCTCTTTCAATTCATGGCCATTATTGATCCTAGCCACATCAAAATCACAGTTCCTACAACGCCCTGAAGATGCATAAAGATTCTCAACAATCTTATCTCTCCGATGCTTCAATTCAGTTCCAAAATCCATAGACGCAACCATAATCGCCGTGTCTATAAAAGTCCAAACGTCAACGCCTGAACTTTCAAGAATTGATCGAAAATCATCTATATCCATTCCAATCCAACACCCTTTTCTTAATTCAACAAAAAGGCCTTGTTTTTCCTTTGTGGGTATACAAATAAAGGCCAAGAAGAGATGAATCTGATCAATATTTCCCTTATAAAAAGCTGATACAACAAATCACATCATCAGATCTGGTTTCATTTGCCTCCGTACAAGATATGATGAATAAACAGAAACTTATAGAATCTGACGAAGTGGGTACCAATATGTAGGAGAAAGATATGCTTATGCTTCCAAAAGCAATCCCAATTGCAACAGTTACCGACCCAGAAAAAAGTCGAAGTCCCAACTTTACAAAATACCCACTTTAGATCTGACGTTAATCTTCACCCAGAAACGATAAATATAAAAATAAAAGAAACAAAAAATTTCCCAGGGATCGCTACTCAATCTAAGCTATACAAATTACAAATCTTTTTGCTGAATTGGGTCTCCTCTTCTTCCTGCAGGCAATGAAGGAACCGCTTTAACTTTTTATAAATGGGTATAGTATAGGATTTTTGGATAGCTGCGACAAATAATGGTATATTCTATTCTAAAAATGAAGGAATTTAATTTTCCTTTTTCTTTTATTGAGAGAAACCAATTTATATGGTTGGATTGAGTTGGCTACCCAAGCTGACCCATTTGTGGTCTCTTTGTATAATAAAGAAACATGTTTCTGTTTGTTGTGGTTCAGAGGAAGGACAGAGACAGAATGGTCACTGAATAATGATGTATTAATGCTTTTTACTTTGTTTACTAGTGCTAATATATCATGGTATTCTCTTAAACCTCAGCTGCAAAGTCACTCCGGGTTGTGTTTTGGTCTTTCGGAATTACAATTAACCAGCCAATCAAAATCTGCTGGACATGATAATTATTTGTTATACTATCCGTAGGGGAGTGCATAGGGTGCATTCGGGTCGACCCGACCCGAATAACTTGCAATACAAAAAATATCTTAAATTTCAAATAAATAATTCGGATCATTACTCGAATAATCTGTAAAATTTCGGAGTTCATCTAGATAATCCAAATTTATATTTTATTAATTAAAAAATAAATTAAAATTCAATTAAAAATCATTGTTCACCAATATAAAATATTTAACCATACATTAAAACAAACATACATTAAAACAAATATATAAAACAAACAATTTAAAAAATTTTCAAACATACATTAAAGAACCATTTCTTTTTCTAATGAAATCACAAGTGCGGACTCAATATTAAAGTCAAATCCAATAAATAAAATGTCATTTTCGTACTAGATCTGATAAAAGTGATCCAAATATAAAATTCTATCCAAATTCGCAAAAAAAAAAATCAAATAAAATTCAATATAAACAAATATCAATTGAATTAATAAAAAATTGACTCATTTTATTTTTCAATCCAATATAATATACACCGAATCAATCCAAAAATGATTCATTTTATTTTTAACTCATTGGATCTATACCTATTGGATTTGTATTTAAATCATTCTTCAACAAAAAGTATAAGAATTAGATTATCACCTTGTGTTGCAGAAAAATTGTCTACTTGCGGCCCTAATTTTATTGGTGCAGAAAAACGAGTATATATAAATATTTCTTTAAAAAAAAGTGTCAAACTATTTTAATCAATTAATATTGATATAAATATTTTTTTTAAAAAAAAAACAACAGACTTCAATTTGTAAGAAAAGGAAATCGATAGCATTTTTTTTCCAGAAGATAGCATTTTTTTTTCCAGAAGAGATGAAAATTAATTAAAGAGATAAAAGAAGTTACAATGAATAAAGCTATAATGAGTCGTAGGAATGCAAAGCCATATCTGAGAGGGAGATGAGCAAAAATATGCATAGTTTTGTTGGCTATGCAACGAATAAAAGAAATAAAAACATTATAAGAAAACAAAATGAAAATGTCTAATAAAAGCAATACATATGGCTCTTTGGTTCGGCGACACTACTCACATACTATCAATATT
Organism: Excoecaria agallocha; assembly: GCA_037975025.1. Lineage (NCBI taxonomy): Eukaryota > Viridiplantae > Streptophyta > Magnoliopsida > Malpighiales > Euphorbiaceae > Excoecaria > Excoecaria agallocha. Next base: position 12,877,580 of record CM075807.1, read on the forward strand.
GGCTGCAGAACCAACCAGTGGAAGTTTGCCACCGACTATGGTCACCCATGCCAATTAAGGATGAACATAAATCGATTAAATAATTTATAAACAAAAAAATTAATTAGTCTATTAATATCGATTTTTTTAAATTATTAACCATTAATCAGTCCGTTAGATTCGATTAATCAATTTATTAATTTCGGTTTGATTAATCAATATTTTTCGGTTAACCATTAAAATTTATAACATAAAATTATTAAATAAAATAAAATTTAATTTAATTTCAAATATACAGAATAATTTAATATAAAAATTATAAAATAAATATAATTTACTAGCCAAAATTCATGTTTTATAAATTAATAGTTAATATTATAAAATAGATTTGATATTTGTTGAAAATTAATATGCTTGATTTTAAGTCAAATAAAATTTCGGATAATATTAAATGTTATAACATAAACTTTAAAATATAAGAAAATGTAATTAAATACTGTTAAGTAAAATATGAACACCAATATATGATAAAAAATAATATATATAAAAGTTAATCGAATATTATATATAAATATTACTATATAATTAAAGAGAATGACATAATATAAATTTAATTTAAAGTGTTATATAAATTTTACAGAAAAATATAAAAAATATATTTTAAAGTATTATTTTATATAAATTTTAAAGAAAATAGAAAAAAATTGAATATATAGACACACTTAAAAACTTAAATCGTAACTATTAACAAAAAATGTAAAAGTTTAAAACTGTAACCGAATTCATCGCATGTGTTAATCGTAAAAATCGGTTCGATTTCGAATCGATTTTGCAGTCAACCATTTTTTTTTCTCACCCCTAATGCTAATATCAGCCATGCCTTCTTCACATATTCTGGAGATATAAAACCCGCTGACCTTGCCATGCATCCTTCAAGCAACAAAACTATTTATACAGCACAATACATTAATAATTAGAGCTAAATCCCGGACTTTTTATTTTTTTTATATATCAATTTATTATTTATATTATATTTTCAATTAAATATTATTATTGTTAAATCCATTAATTAATTAATAAAAAATTTTATAATAATTTATATTAAATCCATAGATTGACCCAAATTTATCTAATCCATTTAGATATTGATTCATTTATGATCCAACTCATTAATGACCCAACCCAAATCCACCCATTTGCCACCTTTACTAACAACCCAAATAATCACTATTTCAAATTTTCAATAGTAAAAAAAGTCCCTTAAATATTGATTTGGGTCAGGTAAAAAAAAAAAACTCAGAAACAGCCCATGCATTTGCATTGTCTTTGCTAAGACTAGTAGAGACCTTAACAATGGCATTGCTCCTCGGCTGGTGAAAATGAAGAAAGAGAGAGTTGCTCCTTAAAGTCCCACATTCCCACCTATTGGCCGGTAAGCTGACACAGTAGCTGCCATGTCTGTTTCTCTTCAAGTAAAGCATAGTGAGTGAGGTTAGATGTCGACAACAGGTTGAAGAGTAGATACCGATGATGACAGGAGGGGTGGCGACAGGCGAGGGGGAGAGGAGAACTCGATTTTGGATTTTAGATTTAGGATTTGAGTGGTAGAAGGGGAGAGCAGGAGACAAAATGCTATAATGGAAGTATTTCAAATTCGGGCGGGTCAGTTTTATAAGGGTTTTAACCCGATCCGACCCCCAAAATCAAAATTCTTCGATCTTATTCGATCCGAATAACCCTATCCAAATGTCAAGTTCGGATCAGGTTCTTCGAATAGATTCGGATTTTGCACACCCCTAACTATCTGTTAATAGTAATTAAAAAACATTATGGGCTTTATTTTTTCAAAAAATCTTTAGTCATTTGCTATCTGTTGTTGGTGAATAATTATATTAATATTTTAATGATAAAATATAATAGTTTAAATAAGGAATTTTTTCATTTAAATACTAATTTGAATAATAATTTATGTAGTATTTTCATAATTAGCAATCGCTTGAAAATTAAATATTCATATTCACTAAGAAATTAAAAGGTTTTGAAAATTCCGTCTAATACATGTTCAAATAAAAGGAAAAAATAAGTAGACTAAAATGCATATTTACAAGTGGTATAAGTTACAAACAATAAATGACTCACATTACATTTAATTTAGCTATTAAGCACAATTGGTAGCTAATATTTGATAAATAATACTCCCTTCCTCCCACTTTAAAAAAATATTTTTCCTACTTTATTTTGTCCCACTTTAAATGTATATTTTGGGATTTGAGGGACATGTTTATATGTATGCCTCTATTTATTACACACCTTATTAAATATTTCTTTTTTTTTATCACTCTCTACTTTTAACTAAAATTAAATGAAATTTTTGAAAATATAAGAAGGGTATTTTTGTCAATAACTATAGTTTTTTGTATAAAATTAAGGTATTTTAATCATTTTTCTTAATTTTATAAAATGAAACGTGACATTAAATAAATGACCAAATGTTTGGCCTATGGCATAACCACTAATATATTGTCGAATGTATATTTACAAAAGGCGGAGTTTGGTGTATATTTTGGGGAAAAAAGGGAATTGAGCCCACGAGATTTTGAAAAAGGGATTGCATTAATCTATTAAATTAGGATAGAAAATCTCTTGTGATTATAAAGAAAAAACATAATTTTTACATATTATTTTGTAGATGAAAATCATGACATTAATCCCTTTTATTATAGAAAAATTTCACTTCTCAAAAAACTATTTGTTACACTGTTTACAATAAAAAAATAAGAGAGCAATAATACTAAAAAACATATATAAATTGGGCTATTAATTTATTTAGGAACATTGGTTCCCTCATACATATTTATGAAAACTTTTTTGTGTGATTCTTGTGATAAAGAAGGTGGACATTGGTCCATTTTAATGGAAAAAATCCAATAAAAAATATTTAATGTGAATTTTCTCAATTATCGTGTAAAAACCATTTTTACTAGCTATTACAACCAATTATAAAAGGCATGAAAGGAAAAAATAATACAGACCTAAAAATGAATGAATAAATAAGAAAATAAAATCTATGCTAATTCGCCGCACCTTAGTCTCCAATTCTCCAACCCAATTCGTTGTGCGAATGGGTTATGTGCATTGAAGTACAAAAAATAACAATGTGAGTTAATAGTGAATTAAACCAAATAGTGGATAATTAAATACAATAATTAAATATATAATAGGATAAATTAACAAATGAAATGCATATAAATAGTAATAACAATAATAATATTAATGATAATATTAATAACAATTATAAATATTATCATTGAAGAATAAGAATAATATTAACAATAATAAAATATGATTGGATTAAATAAATTAAATATTGAACAAATATGTAAATAAGCTATTTGACAGTTAAATTGCAAATACTAATTAATTGGGCTAATAAAATACACACATATAAAATGGCATTAAATAGAAAATTAATAAACAATATTATAAATTGAAAATGAAGTGATAAATTAATATAATTAATTAATTAGGGAAATACAAATACAATTATAAAAAATAAATAGTAGTAACAAATGCATTTAAAAGTATATTAACAATATAATATTAATGAAATAACAAAATAATATATGAATATAATATTAATAAAGTATATTAGAAATTAGATAAAAAAATAACAGATTAACAAATATGTTAAACAATTAAAAAATAAACAAATTAATAAATTAAACTAACATATTAAATAGAGAATTAACAAATTAATAATAGAAAAGTTCATTAATAAATGAACTAATATTTTAAATTAATTAACAAGCAAATACTTAACAAATTAATATAATGAAACAATTAATTAATAAGCTAATGTAATAAATTAATTAACAAATAAAATGGTTAACAAATTAATATATCTAACAATTAACTAACCAATAAATATAAAGGAATTAACAAAATATTAACAAATTAAACTAATAAATCATATATTAAAAAACAATATATAAAAATTGATTATTTACATGGTAAAATTGAATTAAACACTAGATTTATAGGTTTTGGGGACTCAAAAATATTACCTTCTGTGTTGGTTCTATCAAACAACAAGGATTTAGTGCTCTATGGCCTTTTTTAATTTTTTTTTTGTGTTGTTTTGAAATTTTTTGTTAATTTTTTTTGAGTTACAAAAGAAGAAGAAGAAGAAGAAGAAGAAGAAGAAGAGAGAGAGAGCCAAAACGTGGCCCAAAGAGAGCCAAATATCCCCTGAAAAATATCCCAATTGGATTGGGATGAAATTTTATTTTTTTCCAATTTCCCCCTGTTTTTGTGTCCAGAATGCATTCTGGGAGTGAGTCATGGGTTACGGCCTTGACTCGCGACCTTTTCTCAGCAACTAACCCTTAATATGAAATATTTTCCAATTTTTAGGGTAGAAGACATCATTTTTTTTGACAAGGTATCCTTGATGTTTGTTTTCCTATGTCGCATCATTCCAATGAATAAAAAATCACTCAATTTGGGTTTATATATTGGAATTTATGACCAAAATACTAATAACTGCTCTTAGCAAATCTTCAAGGATAGGATTGATGTTCTAACTTTGAGAACTTACTGGGAATGATAAGTTCATAATTAATCATACGTTCTTCATTAAAGTTGTTCCAAAATGAGTCTAGTTTGTACCAAAATTTTATTCACCTAAAAATGAGCTCTACCGAGGGAGTTATACCTAAATTACTATAGACTAGTCTAGATGTAGGGATAGATTTGGGTCATTTATGTTCAAGCCTAATTTTGAGAATTTTAAGGACTGAACTGAATTTAGGTTTCTTCATCAAAGTTATTGGTATATATCTTAAGATTTAAATTAATTTAGAATCATCTAATTATAAGATCTGTAGGCTGAGATAAAGTTGTAACACTCAAGACTGCTCCGAAGAGACTTTGAATTTTGGTCAGGTGGTTTATCGTCAATTTGGTGACATGTTAACCCTCTAATCAGTTGAGGTAGGTTGTTTGCCATCAACTTGGTGGCATGTTAACCCTTTGACCAATTAAGGCGGGTGGTTTACCATCAACTTGGTGATGTGTTAACTCTTGGTTTTAGGAGATGGTTTATCGTTAGCTTGTCGATGTGTTAATCCTTGATCAATTGAGTAGTTACCGTCAGCTTTTCGACATTTTTACTCTTGATTGGTTGGGATAGTTACCATTAGTTTATCGATGTCTTAACCCTCAATTAGGTAATTACCGTTAGCTTGTCAACATTTTAACTCTTGATCAATTGAGTAGTTATCATTAGCTTATCGATGTTTTAACCCTTGGTTGGGTAATTATTGTCAGCTTGTCAATATTTTAACCCTTTTTTAGCTATCTAATTAATGCCAGCTTTTTGGCATGCAGAATCAAGAAAAGGTGATGGGTCAAATGCCTTATATATAAGAGGACTTTAGTACCTAAAAAAAGGTTGGATGTTAATGTGCTTGTTATAATTGAAGAAGGTTCTTACCTTTTATGGATTTGCATGATTCCCACTATAGAGATTTGTCTAGAAGTGAGGTGGCCATCTTTTGGTAAATGCCCCCAAGCATAGCATGCGTAGATGACCTTGCTTTATAGAATATTCTTTTTTATTGAATTAGATTAATCTCTCACATGGGAGTTTTCCTTATGGTTTGACTGTCCATTGCTTAGAATTGTCACATAACCAGCTTTGGCATGCAATATCCCTTCTCACTTCTTTACAGGAAATTACTCATATGAGTAGGTGCAAGAAATTATTTAAGTACATGATATGTGCAAAATTCATGTGTATGCACACAAGTACATATGTGAGTTGTGTACGATGAATGCCACACATGTGATGTGTGCAAAAAGTGATCTACCAAGAAGAATATAAAATTTGAAGTAATTGTGACTCATCAAATACTTTAAACTTGAATTTTATTCAACCTCAAATAAGTTGAATGGACCACATTCTCAACTAGTTTGATCTCAATAAGGAGAAACTAATGGGTTCTCATTGAGGAAACATGAGGATGGGTATGTCAATATCAAGGTCTACTGAACCAACACATAAGCACAATGCCTACTGGACAATTTCTATATATATGTGCTGAAGGCCAAATCGTAATTTTGTCTTTTGAAAAGCAAATTCTGGATGTGAATTTGGGGAAGAGATTTAACTGGAATGCATAAATACATTCATGGCTTATCGCTTAAAGCTCAAGAAACACCCTATGCTTCTTACATACCAAACCTTATTAGAAGGTCATCTTCACTAGGTTGGATAAAACCGAACCCAAAATTAGGAGGTCTTATATTGGTTGTAACATTAGGCTCGAGCAAGTGGCTATCAAAGAAGGGTCAAGTCACCATAAGAAAATGACCACTATGTGATAGGAGATTATTTAAACCCTTAGTCCTTCTAGACTGAGTATAGAATGAGTAAGGTATCGTTCCAAAGGGAATAGGATAGATCTAGTATTGAAACCATAAGAAGTAGATGGATAGGTAACCAATAATGAAGATTAAGTATTTAATTAATTTCTAAACTAATATACATAGATTAAATCAAGTTAGATTAAGGATGACTTAGTAATTAGTATAAAAATACATAGAAATAGAAAGAATAAGTCATTTAAGTACAAGTAAAAATAATTATATAATTGAAGTGATTGGAGAATTTAACCAAAGATTCTTTAAAGCAATTCTCATTGTCATTAAAGATGTTCTTGTTTAGAGTCTATAAACACTCTCATGTCATTATAGAGATAAAAAAAATTATGAAGCTTAATGCCAATTCTTTAATCCCTCAAAGATAATTCCTTATCTCTAAGTGAATTCAATACTTTAAGTAAATTCATTTATCTTTCCATCAATAAATTCCAATTTTCATTGCGAACTAATTGACTAACATGCTAAATATGGTGATCAAGCATACATAGCAAAACAATCACACAAATGGATTTAAATCATACTTCATTTATAATAAAAATAAACTTGATCTTAAACAATATCACTTCACATTTCTAGTCTATAAAGAAAACTAGCCAAAATATATATTTGAATTAAAATCAAACAAGAGAATTAGAGGAAAAATAAACTCTCTAGAAAATGTACTTTCTAATTAAACCTTCTGATGTATCTCTTGTTCCTTTGGCTTTGTTCCTTTATCATCATCTACTAAAAACTAAGTATATCTCTACATAACAACTATATATATATCAATTTTATATCCAAAAAACCTCTCTCTTACAACTGCATATTTGGTCCCTATTTATAGAGAAATTTGCACCCTAAATCATGCCTCTTCAGAATAGGTATCATGGTGAAAAGTTGCCACGAAAAGGCTTGATGAAAAGACTTGGTGGTTGAGAAGAGGTGAGATGAAAAATTATATTGCTTTAGAAATGGTGCATGAACCGACTCGGACAGCCTTCACGAGCCGTGTCTCTCTTGCTTCTGTAACGAGTCGAATGTTCTTCATAACTCGTGCCTTCCTTGCTGTTCCTTTTAATAAGTCGTGTCCTCCTTCACGAGTCGTGTTGCCTTGTTCTCTGTAACGACTCGGATGCACTTCACGAGGCATGCTGCTTCTTTTTCCTCTTCATCATGAGTCGAATGTTCTTCATGACTCATGCTCTGGCTTACTTCTTCAACTATTTCTTCTTCTTTTTAGACCTGATTTTACCTAAAATACAAACAAACACATAAACTAGACAAAAACACATAAAATATAAATAATTTAACCTACTAGCTACCTAAAATAAAGAAAACATGCATTAAAAATATATACTATTATATATGGTATCAAATTCCCCCACGTTTAAACCTTACTTGTCCTCAAGCAAGAGAAAAGGATGAAAGAATTCAATGCCAATAAAAATAAGTAAACTTTACTATAGAGCATTGTTCATTATGCATATGTGATAGAATTGAAAAGTATTCAAACACCTTGAAGACTCAAAATACCAGTGAATCAACTCTTAAAGCATGAAATAAAGAATATAAAGTCACAAAACTAAACATGCTGGAGGAAAGAACAATGATCATAAACCTTAAGATTCTAAAATTTTCAATTGTTTTATAGGACAATTGTAAGCACACATACCCTTAACCAATCTTATAGCATTTTTAGACTTTATCTGTTTGTCTTTTCCTTCTTTTTTTTAGAGAGCATGGGTATACTTTTAGACTTTATCCAATGAATTTAAAATAGCAAGAGAATGTAGCATGGGTATGTTTTATGCTCTATCCCATACTTTATTGAAATTTTGGATATACATCTTGCATTGCTTCTCTTTTTCTTCTTTCTTTTGAGTCCTCATCCATTATTGAAGGCTTAAGGGTAAGTATTATAGCTATAGTTTCCATAAAGCAACTAGAAATTATAAAACCTTAAACTAAATGAGCAATTCCTGACCTTAAAGAATAGTTAGTGAAGGGATTAAATAATCTAAAATTTTGAAAGGAGTAAAAAGAGATAACTTGAAAAATAGAAAACACATGCTAAAAGCTTTGAAAGACTAATAGGATGAGCATAAAAGGTAAATGGTTTATCAAGACAACCTATATAACATGCAAAATAAACAATGCTTAACAGTAAAACTACCAAAATGGTCTAGGAAAAACAAAAGCAACTAACATCTAGACAACACAAATAAACATGCAAAACATACTAATTCCCCCACACTTAGAACAAACATTGTCCTTAATGTGAAGAAATGAAATGAAAGACAAAGAAAGGTAAAATAAAAGAAAAGAAAAAGATAAGAAAAGAACTCCCCTAAATATTATGGTGTAAGTGGAGGAGAGAGGACTACATAACCAGCCTGTGCAATGAAGGTGTTAATCTTATGCTCTATTCTGCATTGTCGTTGAGCCAAGAAAGTTAGTTAATTTTGCATGGATGATTGGTTCTATAATATTTGGCCAAGCATGGTTGGAATGTCCCTGGAGGAAGAACTTGGAACATAAGGAGATGGTGGACTAACATTATAAACATTAGTCATATCATCATCACTACTCTCCTGCTCCTTCTGTGTATCATCATCACTACTGTCATCAACAATTATAGGGGGAACAGCAGAAGAACCTTGAAGATCCCTCCAACACGATCTTGAATGATGTGGAATGGGCTAAAAAGCCTTGTTAACAACCTTAACATGAACAAAAAGGTGCTTAGTAAAATACACACGAGGAATAACTCGAGAATAACTATTAAGATCATTAAAACAATTTTGAGCAATTATAGAAATAACATGTCCATGGATGAGATGAGCATCTTTTTGATCCACACATTGCAAAAATTGATTGAATATCCAATATGTCCAACAAATAGATTTTCTATTATGAACACACCATAATAAGAAAATCTCTTGATAGGAAACTCTATTAAATTCAATTTTGACAAAAACTAAGGAAGCAAGAATTTTATGTAAAATCTAATATTTCAAATCCTTGATAAACATAGACTTAGCATCTCTAAATTTAAATAGAGTTGTCAAACCAGTGAGAAATTGCCAAAATTCATTTGAACGAAACTCAAGAGAGGGATCACATAAATCGATTTGCTTAAAACCAAAAGACTTATGCATGAAGAAATATTTGAGAGTATGAGGTTCTCTATCTAAACGATAGTCTAAAATCTTAGAGCTTTCATCATTAGCTTTCAAAGTTGTATAAAACTCGAACATTAAATCAACATGAGAATGGTGATGATTGCGAACAAATGGTAAGAAACCACATTGAGATAGCATATCATTAATAGTATCTAACATACTAACTTTCTGAAAAAGAGAGTATAGGAAATACTTAAAGGGCAATATTGGCCTATGCTTAAGAGTAAGGAAGCAATTACCTTCTTTTTCAGAAAAAAATGGGAAAATGGATGAGAGGTCTCGTTGCTATGGTTTGTTCTTCTCCTGTTGAGCTTGTGAAGAAAATGGGTTCTTAGTTCTTACCATATTGGTTGAAAGAAAGAAACACAGAAGAGCAAAAATACAGAAAATGAAGGAACAAGAAAATGAAGGAGGAAGAAAAGCGAGAGGTAGAAGAAGTGAAGAAGAAGAAGGTTAATAAGTGCAATAGTGAGAGATAAGATGTATAATAAATGAAAAATGCATGGGGAATAGGAGAAATTAGAGGGAAAAGTGGAAACGACGCCTTGATGTAAATGGCATGTCATTTCACAATGTTAGGGTTTTGAAATAAAAATAACCCTTTAAGGTTTTGGGACCACTAAAATCGAGTCGGACTGGGAAAAGAGTCGGACACGAGTCGAACAATTAGCACGACTCATGAAGAGAAAGTCTCTGTAACAAGTTGAATAGGGGATATGAGTTGATCATCGCAGCAAAAGTAAAGACACGAATCGGACCAATGTCACGACTCGTGAAGATGTCGCCTTTGTATCAACTTGTGATGACTATCATGAGTCGTGTCCTTCTCTGCCAAATTGTGTTAAGTTCCTTCTTCCAAAAATACACTCAAAAACAAAATAAACAATAAACACTTAAAATATTGTTGCGACCCTAGCAAGTATACTAGATCAACAAGTAGTAAAGAGAAGTATTATTAAAACTCTCGAATATCGTACCCAAAGGATTGTGTGCACAAGTCAAGATAATCGGTCGTATGCTAAAGAATTCCCAAAATTTTTTGGTGATTGTGCTAATGCTATCTAAATTGAAAACTTTGAATACTCAGAATATGCAATGGAAAGAGATTAAATTTAAACTAGTAGTGGTTTAAATAAGAGCTAAGTTGTGAAAATTTAAAAAGTGTAAAAATATATATAAGAAAAATGTTGTTCAGGTTCACTCATCCTCCTCATACCCAATGTGAATTAATTTAGAATAATGTAATATATGGATGAATCTGGGATAACCCTCTTAACCCAAACAACCCATTTCAGAGCAAGCTATTCTAATTGCAAAACGTCCCATTTTATAGCAAGCCTTACAACTAGCCTAAGCATAATTTTTCATCCTAAATTCGGGTTGCTTTCCCATTTCGGAGCCAAACAACCCAAACTCATCTATTTCACTCCCCACGCTAACCCTAAAACTATAAAATACTGCACATCTAGAGTCCCATTTCGGAACAATCTAAAATAGACAGTATTTTTTGTTAGAAAAGCTAAGCAAAATTCATTCATAGTATTCAACCCACACAAATGTTAGTGTAAGCCCTAGCCCCAATGCATTGTAATAAAGCACTTTGAATTAATAAAATGAGGCATTTGTTTTATCCTTTGTATTCTTGTGCATATCAATTGATAAAACTATCCAAGAGTGTTGTTTCGGTTTAAGTTATCATGTGTGAGACACATGGTTGTAAGACCTTGAAACAAATGAGACATCATTCTAAATATCCCTAGTCAGTCATTGTTATGGGAATAACAATGAATTAAGACTAGTATGCTCTCTCTGATATTATGAGTTCTGTCTTACGGATCATTAGGACAAGAGTGTCAATCAGGGATCATAGATACATGTTAAAGAACATGGTATCTGGATACGATCCGCTCATGAGAACACTACATGGTACAAGTCATAAGTGTTTCTCATATGCAAGTTTTGTATCGGAGTTCTTAGACCTGAAATCTCTATGAAACTCTTTATGAATTACTGTGTACTTTGATATACACCTAACGTACTCGTAACAGAGTGACAAGTACGGGTATGATTGGGTATGCACTAATTCATGTTAGAGAGCATGAGAGAAGTGAAGGGATTACCCCTCTCAATAAGAGAGAAAATATCATCGGCCACTTGATCAGTGAAGTGAGAAGTGTATGGCCATACCGAGATAAAATAATGAGTAATCATTATTTATCTGAGAGTTCAGTGTCACTGAAATATCAAGAAAGGAATTAATATATATAAGGATGACTAGTTCCATGCCTTATATTAATTCTGATATTTATGGGTAAGGGACTATACAAAATTGCATTAGGTCACTAAATGCCATATGCATTTTCATTTAATTTGGAATGCTATAATATCTTGCTAGAGAATATATATAGCCTTTGAATTAATTTATTAATTCATTGCCAATATTAAATGGACCTATAGGATCGCACACAAAGCATTGGGCTTAAAATACTTAAATTAAGTATTGGACATTAATTTGGGCTTTTAGTTAAAGTCAAATTAATGTATGTAATGGGTTATAAAATTGCTATTGGGCTTTGGTCCATGAGAGAGAGAAATTCAGCCCACAAGGTTTAATTTCAATTAATTAATTATGTTACATTAATTAAGTTAATTGAGTATTAAAGCCTAAAGGAATTTAAATTAAATTAAATCACTTATATAATTGATGAAGTGGCCGAAATTCCAAGAGGGAAATCAAGGAATTTCGGCACATGTTTATTTTTTATATTAAGTGTTTTCATTTAATTAAATGTCTTATGTTTTATTTCAAATTTGAATTTAAATTCAAAGGAGTTTAATTCAAAATATATTACTTATCTTTAGGAAGTGATAGAGTTTGAATTAATTATCTTATGATAGTTGAATTCAGATTAAAGACTTGCCAAAGGATAAGCATATATATTAAAAGAAATAAAACCCTAAAGAAGAAGAAGAAGTTGGCGTGAAAAAAAAACCCTAGCCACCTTGCTTTTGGCGTGAAATCATTCTCTCCCTCAAAAATTCTCTCTTGGCCGAAATACACAAGGAGAAGGATTCTTCCTTGCTTTCTTGTGTTCTTAGGCATTAATAGCACCTAAAAGAAGTACAAGATCAAGTATTGTAGCTTCAAACAATTGCCATTACACAATACTTAAAAGAGAGCTAGCAATCTCTATTTTAAGCCATCTTTGCAAGTGTGTGTGTGAGAATAGAGGGAGTGGCGTTAAAGGCTGTTCCTTGGCATTGGTGATCGGGATCTAAGGCGGATAAAGTCACCTTAGTTGCTGGGCATCATCAAATTCAATTTTTCAAAAGGCATCATAAGTTGTAAGTTATACAACCCTAAAATTGCATGTTTCGTTTCTTGCTTTGGAATTGTATGGTATGTATGATAAAAATTTTTGTTTTTCCGCTGTGCTATCATCACATTCATACCATGTCATATTCCATCAGTGGTATCAGAGCCTAAACATGCTTATTTTAGTGCTTTAGATGCATGAAAAAATTAATTAAAAAATCGTCATTATGAAAACATGCAAATCTGAAATTTTCTGTTTTGAGTTTTTTGCATTGTTTTGGTGAAAAAATGATTTTAATTGATTAGATAGGTATTATAATTAATATGAAATGTTAATATACTGTCCTAATATGTTATTAGGGCTGGTAATGGTCAGATTTAATTATTTATACCTTATGGTACATGTTAATTATGAAACTAGGTGCTAGTTGGCATGTAAATTGCTATTTTAACAACTAGTTTTCAAAATTAAATGTAAAAACGATTTTGGAATGTTTGTAAGTGATATTTAAAGATTAATTATCAGGTCTGGACATATTTTAAATTTGGTTTTAATTCTGGTCCATGACAATTTAATTGATTAATTTTAAAATCACTTAAAACTAAGACTAGTTTGTGTTTGTTATATGTTTAATCAACATTGTTCGTTTTGTTTTGATTAAAATGGTAAAAACACATTTAGATCAGATTTGTACAGAATATTAAATCAATATTTATGGACTTATTTAGATTATTAAATGACTCATAAAATTGATTTAAATGTTTGTGCATTTTATGGCATTACATAAGCATTAAATAACTAGTTTTTGTTGTTTGTTTGTTTTTGCATGAATGCCGTGTACCATATATGTGTTTTTCATGATTTTATATTTTTAATTCATGTTAGCACATATTATATGCATTTTTAATGTTTATGGGCTGTATGACATAAAATTAAAAATGGCAAAATTGGAAATTATACTAGAGTTGATTTATAGCACAAATCTAACTAGTTAGTGTTTTGGGCTTTTAAGAGAACTTATTCAATAAGAGGATTTAGTCCATTAGGCTTTGGCCCAGGCCCGTCATGGGGTCTTCTCTTAAAAGTTCAAGTACACAATTTCCATTAATGGGATTGGCTAAATTAATTAAAATTAGACTTTGTTTTATCCATGAATGCTATGTATATTTATTTGCTAATTTGGTGTGATGAATGGATATGCATGGTGCATTCATGGGCCCTGGGTTTTGTAATTAAATATGGCCTGCGAGCCATTATATTTTGTTGTAAAAGTCTTTCATTTATTTCTTAGAATAGAATATACTTGAAGACTTTGTAAATCAAGACGAAGCCCACCGGAGTGGAGAAGCCCAACTCGAAGATTCTTATGTAATAGTATAGAATCTTAGTTGTAGGTTTTTGGGCCCATGTTTGTCACGCTTTACTTTATGCAATTATTTATATATGCATGCTATGTATGGATGACAAAGCGTATGCCATGTAAGCCGTAATAAAATGAATCCCTAAAATAGTAAGTCACAAAGTTGTCTTCCTAATTCGAAACATGTCAAGGCATCGATCATCGGTCACGTAGACTAGGAGTCCTAGATGCGTCCGATTATCTTTGTGAGGCATAGGTTGTGAATGTAGGTTGGACTTATCATGGAAAGGGATGCCCGGACCTAGGCAACTAATAAATGGGTTGTGCTATAACATCTTAAGATGTTAGCCCATTTGATCCAAGAGTCATGTACGATACATGATTGGAGTTTTCCTACCTAAGTAACTTAACTTATTAGGTGTACAAGCTCAGCTTGACTAATAAGTTGTTATGAAAAGTGGATCTTGGCCCACATTGAATCACTAACGTGAATTATTTAAAGGGATATTAATTTGGTTTGTGGGATCATAAATAAGACCTCATTTAATCTTGCTAAATTTTATTGTAGATTGAAAATGGCATCTTCAAACAACAATTTCTCATTGCGATCGGTCCTTGAAAACGACAAATTGAATGGCACCAATTTCATAGACTGGTCTCGAAACTTAAGAATAGTTCTTAAGCAAGAGAAGAAGTCGTATGTTTTGGATGCACCTTACCTGAGGAACCTGCTAGGAACGCTTCTTTGGTTCAAAAGGAAACTTTTGAGACCAAGAAAAGTGACTCTAATGATGTGACCTGTTTGATGCCAGCCACTATGGTGCCTGAATTGCAAAAGCAATTTATGGACCAAGAGGCCTATGCGATCATGGTGCACCTCAAGGAGATGTTCCAAGAGCAAGCTCATCACGAGAGTTTCGTGACAACAAAGGCCTTAATTTCTTGCAAGATGGCTGAGGGTACTCCTGTTAGTACCCATGTACTCAAGATGAAAGGGTATCTTGATACTCTTGAGAAGCTTGAGGTACTAGTGCCAAAGGAATTGGCCACTGACTTGATCTTAGGATCATTGCCTGCTGCTTATGATCCATTTGTGATGAATTATAACATGCATGCAATGAACAAGTCAGTCACTGAGCTTCATGGGATGCTTAAGAATCCTGAAGAGAACATTCGAAAGACCAATCCCGTATTAATGGTTCAAAAGGGAATTAAGAAGGGACCCGCTAAGGGAAAGGGAAAGGGAAAACCCAAGTCAGTTGGGAGTGCACCTCAAGCCCAATCCAAGCCCAATGCGTCAAAACTCAAAGAGAGTGAGAGCACTTGCTTCCATTGCAACAAGATAGGACATTGGAGGAAGAATTGCGCTCTCTTCAAGGAAGAACAAGAAGAATGGAGCCAAGACGTCCAGTTCTGGTATTTTTGTTGTTGAAATTAACCTTTCTATTTCTACCACTTGGGTATTGGATACCGGTTGTGGTTCTCACATTTGTTCAAATGTGCAGGGGCTAAGAAATAGGCGGTTACTTGGGAAGAATGAAGTGGACCTCCGAGTGGGGAATGGAGTACGAGTTGCTGCCATGGAGATAGGCGACTATCACCTCACTTTACCTTCCGGACTTTGTATTGTTTTGAATAATTGTTATTATGTGCCTGCTATGAGCAGAAACATTATTTCAGTTTCATGTTTGGATAATGATGATTTTGATTTTGTTATTAAAAATGGCAATGCTCATATTCGTCGCCAAGGCATTTCTGATGGCAATGCCATGTTGCAAAATGGCCTTTATATCCTTGATTTACAAAACAAAGAGTCAATATACAACATTAATACAAAGAGGGTTAAATCAAACGAATTGAACCCTACTTACTTTTGGCATTGTCGTTTAGGACATGCAAATGAAAAATGCATTTCAAGACTCCACAAAACTGGAGTGCTTGGGTCATTCGACTTAGAGTCTTATGACACATGCGAGCCATGTTTGCATGGAAAAATGACAAAGAGTCCTTTTAATAAAAAAGGTGAGAGGACTAATGGCTTATTGGAACTAATACATACCGATGTATGTGGACCTTTAAGTACACATGCTAGAGGTGGTTTTAGCTACTTCGTGACATTCACAGATGACTTCAGTAGATATGGCTATGTCTATCTAATGAAGTATAAGTCTGAAACATTTGAGAAATTCAAAGAGTTTAAGAACGAAGTAGAAAACCAACTTGGCAAAAGTATAAAAGCCATTCAATCAGATCAAGGTGGCGAATACTTAAGCCAAGAGTTTGACAGTCATCTAAAGGAGTGTGGTATTATTTCACAGCTCACTCCTCCTGGAACACCTCAATGGAATGGTGTGTCCGAAAGGAGAAATCGAACTCTGTTGGACATGGTTCGATCTATGATGAGTCAAGCTAATCTTCCTATCTCTTTTTGGGGTTATGCATTAGAAACTGTTGCATTTCTATTGAACCGTACTCCAACTAAAGCAGTTGAGAAGACACCATACGAGGTATGGACTGGGAAAGAACCCAATATGTCTTTTCTCAGGATTTGGGGCTGTGAAGCACATGTTAAGAAATTAACATCGGACAAACTAGAGTCCAAATCCAGTGTCTGCTTGTTTGTGGGGTATCCTAAAGAAACAAAGGGATACTACTTTTGCTCACAAGCCGAGAACAAAGTATTTGTTGCTCGCAAGGCTGTTTTCTTGGAAAAGGAGTTCATTCTCAAGAAAGACAGCGGGAGTAAAGTAGAACTTGGAGAAATTCAAGCACCACAAACTCCTATAGAGGATGGTTTGGAAATGGGATCAAGTTCACAACCAGTTGTGGAACAAGAACCCATTACACAAGAACCTAGAAGGTCCGGTAGGGTACGTCAGGAGATTGAGAGATATGGATTTCTAATCACTGACAGTGACACTATTGAGTTAGTAGATCGTGAGGATCTTACTACCTACCGATAAGCTATTGAGAGCCCAGACTCGAAAAATTGGCTTGAAGCCATGAAATCCGAGATGTAATCAATGTACGATAACCAGGTTTGGACCTTGGTTGATCCACCGGAAGGTGCTAAGGTAATTGAATGCAAGTGGCTATTCAAACTCAAAGCTGATAAGACCTACAAATGTAGACTAGTAGCAAAAGGTTTTTGATAAATTCATGGTGTAGACTATGACGAGACCTTTTCGCCTGTAGTCATGCTCAAATCCATTAGGATCTTGCTTGCCATAGCTGCATATCATGATTATGAGATATGGCAAATGGATGTCAAAACTGCTTTCCTCAACGAAAATTTACTTGAGGATGTGTAAATGACACAGCCTGAAGGTTTTGTCAATCCCAAGCATCCTAAGAAGGTTTGCAAGCTTCAAAAATCCATTTATGGATTAAAGCAAGCATCCCGAAGTTGGAATCTTCGTTTTGATGAGGCAGTCAAAGAATTTGACTTCATCAAGAACGAAGATGAGCCTTGTGTGTACAAGAAGGTTAGTGGGAGCATAGTAGTATTTCTGGTCCTATATGTGGACGACATCCTTCTCATTGGGAATGACATTCCAACATTGCAAAAGGTTAAGCAATGGTTGGGAAAATGTTTCTCAATGAAAGACTTAGGTGAAGCCGAGACAATACTTGGTATTCGAATCTATAGATATAGATCGAATCGGCTTTTGGGACTAAGTCAAGAAAAGTACATAGACAAAGTACTAAAGTGTTTTAGTATGGGAGACTCAAAGAAAGGGTACATACCTTTGGCTTTGGGAGTTCCTTTGACTAAAGCACAGTGCCCTAAAACCAAAGAGGAAAGGAACAACATGAGTAGAATCCCATATGCATCTGCTATTGGATCTATCATGTACGCTATGTTATGTACTAGATTGGATGTTGCTCATGCACTGAGTATAACCAGTAGGTTTCAGCAAGACCCTGGTGAGAAGCACTGGTCTGCTGTAAAAGGGATTCTGAAGTACCTGCGAAGGACTAAGGATCACTTCTTGGTGTATGGTGGTCAAGAAGAGCTCGTCATACAAGGTTATGCCGATGCTGCTTTTCAGACCAGCACTCAGGATTCTAGATCGCAATCTGGGTTTGTTTTTGTTTTGAACGGTGGTGCTGTCAGCTGGAGAAGCTCGAAGCAAGAAATCGTTGCCGACTCAACTACAGAATCTGAGTATATTGCAGCAAGTGAGGCTGCAAAAGAGGCTGTTTGGATTAAAAATTTCATTACTGGATTAGGAGTGGTCCCAAGCAACCTAGATCCATTAGAAATTTTCTGTGACAACAACGGGGCCATCGCACAGGCAAAGGAGCCCCGGTCACACCAGAAATCCAAACACATACTCAGGAGGTACCACCTGATCAGAGAAATCATTGATCGTGGGGACGTCAAGGTTAGCAAGATAGCTAGTGAAAATAATGTAGCAGATCCTTTGACGAAATAATTGCGTCCAAATCTGCACGAAGCTCATTTGAGAGCGTTCGGTCTTAGGGCTATGCCCAATTGGGACTAGTGCTAGTGGGAGATTGTTAGTGTAAGCCCTAGCCCCAATGCATTGTAATAAAGCACTTTGAATTAATAAAATGAGGCATTTGTTTTATCCTTTGTATTCCTGTGCATATCAATTGATAAAACTATCCAAGAGTGTTGTTTCAGTTTAAGTTATCATGTGTGAGGCACATGGTTGTAAGACCTTGAAATAAATGAGACATCATTCTAAATATCCCTAGTCAGTCATTGTTATGGGAATAACAATGAATTAAGACTAGTATGCTCTCTCTGATATTATGAGTTCTGTCTTACGGATCATTAGGACAAGAGTGTCAATCAGGGATCATAGATACATGTTAAAGAACATGGTATCTGGATACGATCCGCTCATGAGAACACTACATGGTACAAGTCATAAGTGTTTCTCATATACAAGTTTTGTATCGGAGTTCTTAGACCTGAAATCTCTATGAAACTCTTTATGAATTACTGTGTACTTTGACATACACCTAACGTGCTCGTAACAGAGTGACAAGTACGGGTATGATTGGGTATGCACTAATTCATGTTAGAGAGCATGAGAGAAGTGAAGGGATTACCCCTCTCAATAAGAGAGAAAATATCATCGGCCACTTGATCAGTGAAGTGAGAAGTGTATGGCCATACCGAGATAAAATAATGAGTAATCATTATTTATCTGAGAGTTCAGTGTCACTGGAATATCAAGAAAGGAATTAATATATATAAGGATGACTAGTTCCATGCCTTATATTAATTCTGATATTTATGGGTAAGGGACTATACAAAATTGCATTAGGTCACTAAATGTCATATGCATTTTCATTTAATTTGGAATGCTATAATATCTTGCTAGAGAATATATATAGCCTTTAAATTAATTTATTAATTCATTGCCAATATTAAATGGACCTATAGGATCGCACACAAAGCATTGGGCTTAAAATACTTAAATTAAGTATTGGGCATTAATTTGGACTTTTAGTTAAAGTCAAATTAATGTATGTAATGGGTTATAAAATTGCTATTGGGCTTTGGTCCATGAGAGAGAGAAATTCAGCCCACAAGGTTTAATTTCAATTAATTAATTATGTTACATTAATTAAGTTAATTGAGTATTAAAGCCTAAAGGAATTTAAATTAAATTAAATCACTTATATAATTGATGAAGTGGCCGAAATTCCAAGAGGGAAATCAAGGAATTTCGGCACATGTTTATTTTTTATATTAAGTGTTTTCATTTAATTAAATGTCTTATGTTTTATTTCAAATTTGAATTTAAATTCAAAGGAGTTTAATTCAAAATATATTACTTATCTTTAGGAAGTGATAGAGTTTGAATTAATTATCTTATGATAGTTGAATTCAGATTAAAGACTTGCCAAAGGATAAGCATATATATTAAAAGAAATAAAACCCTAAAGAAGAAGAAGAAGTTGGCGTGAAAAAAAAACCCTAGCCACCTTGCTTTTGGCGTGAAATCATTCTCTCCCTCAAAAATTCTCTCTTGGCCGAAATACACAAGGAGAAGGATTCTTCCTTGCTTTCTTGTGTTCTTAGGCATTAATAGCACCTAAAAGAAGTACAAGATCAAGTATTGTAGCTTCAAACAATTGCCATTACACAATACTTAAAAGAGAGCTAGCAATCTCTATTTTAAGCCATCTTTGCAAGTGTGTGTGTGAGAATAGAGGGAGTGGCGTTAAAGGCTGTTCCTTGGCATTGGTGATCGGGATCTAAGGCGGATAAAGTCACCTTAGTTGCTGGGCATCATCAAATTCAATTTTTCAAAAGGCATCATAAGTTGTAAGTTATACAACCCTAAAATTGCATGTTTCGTTTCTTGCTTTGGAATTGTATGGTATGTATGATAAAAATTTTTGTTTTTCCGCTGTGCTATCATCACATTCATACCATGTCATATTCCATCAACAAACATCAGCATCCAACCAAGATATAAGATAAAAACCATTCATTAAAGCTGGAAAAATCACTTAAGAAGCTGAAAACTAATGAAATAGGAGTAAGCGACAGTGAAATAAACCATTCATTCATATATATATATAACTTACAATATATTCAATATTCACATTATAGGTAGGGGATTCAAAGATCCCTCAAACATCTAAGGAACTACTCACTATCCATTACAAGATAAGAAGAAAAAAGGATAGAATAAACCCTGAAACTCATGGAGGAAGAATCCCCAGCTGAATCCCAAGTCCTTCAATCTTCTTCTCCAATACTTGAAAGGAAATAAGCTAAAAACTGTGTAAATCTAAGCATCTAAGTTATCTATTTGTGTTTAATCTATGTATTTTGCTATAAATCAATCTATTTGCAAGTAAATCTATGTATCTATCTATGTAAAATGAACAAAGGAATGAAAGAAGGAAGAAATGAAACCCTAAAAATGAAGAAAAACGCAACTCCCCGATTCTGCAGAAAAATCTTCTATTTATCGACCAATATGGGTCACGGTTACCAGAGATTCTTTGCTAACCGTGACCTACTTAAAATTCTCTCTTTTAACTGACTTTAGTCATGGTTACTAGGAATTTTTTAATAACCGTGATGTAGGTCTGAGCTGTGTTTTTGCAAGGGGTCATGGTTACCACCAAAATTCTAGACTTGGTAACCGTGAGATAGGTCTTTCTTGCATTCTAGACTAGAAACATGACTATCTCACAGTTACTACCAAAATTCTGGTAACCATGAGATACTTCTCCTTAAGATTCTGGACTGAAGAGCTTCATAGGTCACGATGAACACCATTCTATGCATAATTGCTCTATTGATCGTGACATACTCGAAAACGGTGCATTTTGACAGACAACATAGGTTACAGTTACCAGGAAAAACCTAGTAACTGTAAGGTACCTACAAAATTCATAATTCAGTACAAAATTCCATCAAAAGCTCTCCAAAACACATAAAAGCTAAACTTAACTGAGAATGAGGTTAAATTATTAAATGCAAGCAAAATAAAGCAAAAGACACTAGAAAAACACTGAAAACTAGACTATAATTAATCTAAAACTAAACACTGAATTGGAGTTATCAACTACCCCACATTTAGACCTTGTTTGCCCTCAAGCAAATGAATCATCCATAATCTTGAAAACTCAAACTCCAATTCAGAACAAGAAAATTCAAAAAGGCTAGAGCAACACTCAGTAAAAGACATTTAGATGAAGACTCAATAAAAAAGACTCAAACTGATCAATATCAAATAATTTATTGTGTGTGTGTATTAGGCCACAACAGATTTATTCTCTTCCAAACCAAAACTACCAGTTAATTCCAACAATCAAGCAACTGAAAAATTTGATGGTTTAACACTTGAAACTCGAAACAGCCATAAGCCTCTCCTTTAGCACCTAAACCACAAAGGTCATCTCCATTAAATAACTCAGAACAAAACAGTATCACCAGGTCTTACATTAAGGTTGTAATAGGGTGAAGGTATTGGCTCTAAAGAATTGATAAATTCAGCAAGATAGAATCAGCCACACTACCTAAATACAAATACCATCTACTTTCTAAAGAAAAACAACTTTTCAAAATTTATGCCATATTACTATCAATCGGGAAGATGAAATTTAGGACATGAGTTCTCAAAATCTCATGGGGGAAGAGCTAAAATCTCCTAGCTCAACTAAATACACTTCCCTCAAATGCTAGGTACCCCACACTTATTTTCTGCAGTAGGAATTAAATGGCATTTCTGCAACCTATCCCTACCTTTCTTGATTTTTTTTTGAAATAAACCATTCTTCAATTATTGAGAGGAGTACCAAAAGCAATAATTCTTGTCCTCCATGTCCCAAAATTTTTCAAAAATTTTAAGTTCACAAACCCTTAAAACTTTTTAACTTCCCTTCACTTCTTGACTGACAAGCAACCATTAAATCAAACCTAATATGCAGATCTTCCTACCCAACCTAGAGTGGCCAATTCCAATATGGAAAAGTTAAAGACATTGGGCTAACAATGGCAAAATTTACCAGGGTAGGTCAAAAGTCATTTAAAAATTGGTTACCAAAGAAAGGCTGCCTGGATCATAGCCTAATCTTACCTGAGTTGAATGTTCATTTCGAAGGGTAATGAGGAAGGTTCTAACTATTCTAGAATTCCTTCACTTAATAGCTCTTACTCATTGGGGTTTTTTTTTTAATTTAGCCTACTGTGCTCATTAAGTTAGAAATTGAATGCTTTATAATTAATTGAGCTCAATTCAAAAGAAAAAAAACTTCATTGAACAAATGCTACTGTTCTCTGGCTACTCGGGCTCTCTAAACTAACAGTTCAAAAAGAAAGTTTAAGTTGACTCAATTCAAGATTAACTGGTAGCTTAGCCCAATTGTGAAATAAATGACAATTCGATAAACATAATTATTCTAACATAGAAGTTATAAAGGAAAACTTTAATTAAAACAAAGGAAAAAAACTACTTAAATTAAAAGATAAAGTAAACATAAACATAAATTGAACTTGAATATAAAAGAACTTCTTTAATTTAAAACTAAAGATTCCAAAGTTGAAAAATTTGCTACACAACAAAATATTCAATTACTGAAAAATAAACTAAACTAAGTTGTGGTTCAAGAGATTTCACAATATTTCAACAGTTGAAATCCAATTCTACTTCTTTCCAAAAAAGAAACCTGCATACCAAAATACTTCACCAAAAAGTTACTTTCCCACAATCAGCACTAATCAATCTTCACAGAGTTCAAAAAGTTAACCAATTATCCATAAAATAGCAATTATCCACAAAATAATGTTCAACTACCACAATAAAAATTCCCCTACCCCACACTTTAAAGCTTACTGTCCTCAGCAAGAATCAAGCCAAAATTCAGCAAAAAGAAATTAGTGAGGCAGAAGTAACTCCCTGCATCAAACATGAGGTGGGGCAGGCGGATCAAGCTTGGCATTTAAAGCAGCCAAGGAATTAATAATTTGTTGTTGTTGCTGCTTGATTTCCTCTTGATTAGCAGCCAAGGTATCCATCCTGTCTATAAGCGCAGTGTACTGGGCAGATAAGATGGTTACAACATCTTGATCAGGGGCAGGAGGAGGATTACATAAGCTTCTCTCCATCTTTCTCAATTACTTCTCTCGATGAGTCAGTCAAAATCCATGCTTGGTAGTTTCATCCTTTATGAGAATTTTTGTATTTTTCAGCATCTTGTAGTCAATAGAGGTAGCTACAGGAAGGGCATTTTTCTCTTCATCCAATGGGTGTCCAAAATACTTGGCGATCATGGTAACCCAGCCACCCAGAGAGATCTTTTTGATTTTTGTGGGCTATTGTTGGATTTGTTGAAGCTTGTTCCACCAGTGATAAGCTCCATTAATTCGACAATGCCTGACCATGCAAGAGAGAATGAGGGCCTCTAGGAGGTTGACTTGACCTGCACTATGTACATGAGACATAAAGGACATAGAGAAAAAGTGATGTAAGATTCGAAAATGATGATCCTTTAGCAAGTGTGATTTTGTGGTCTCGGACACATATGGGCCTCCAATGATGGGGTCTTTAATATCCTCCCAAGCAACATCTTTTGTGTATTCTTCATAAGAAAAAATTCCATCAGGTGCAAATTCCATGGCCTCAGAAATTTCTGCTAAGGTTACCTCTTAAAACTTGCATTCTAGGTTAAAGGTAACCATATTGGGGCCCTTACCATACCCAAAGTGGAATTGGACTGTGGCTAGAAAGTCTCTGGTCAGATGGGGATAAACCAAGTCCCTACAGGCCAAAAATCTCTCCTACCCAATAGCTGTTATGTGGTTTTCTATCTCCTCTTTAATTTCGAGCTTCTCTAATAAACTCATGTCCAGGTAGGCAAAAGGAAGATACTCGCAATTAGAGAAAATTTGATAATTGACTTTCATTTTTTCATGGACCCATCTTGGTACCTTGGGTCCTTTCTTTTTTTAATGTCTCTGCCTCACAGGAGCTAAGAGAGGTGGCCAACTAGCCTCAGCTGGTCTTTAGGAGGTAAAGGTTAGATGGAGATGGGTAAAATGGCTTGAGCTTCAAAGGAAGAAAGGTTGGAAACATGGGCTAGTTTAGGTGCCATTGTCAACACAGCAACATGAACAAAGTTAAAATTTTGCAACCATTAGAGAAAATCATCAAATACTTCTTACATAAGACCAGCTGTAGCAAACTAAGATACACAATGAAGAGCAAATTCAAACAAGCACAAGGAATGATAGGGTGGCAACTGATAATTCAAAAGGGAACAAGTAATACAATTTAAGAAAATTATTGATGTCAGTAATGAAATGCAATAAAATTGTAGCATACCCTAAAGAAACTAAGGATGTCTGATAATAAAACCTGCTAATGAAGATAACAAAATGAAAACCAATAAACAAATATGCTTCGATGTAAAAATAACCAAAAAAGTGGATGGGAGTTGGAAAAGTAGGGCTGAGCATGAAAATGTAGGGAAGTTGATGTAAGTGTAGTGGATAAATGCATTTATAACACAGACAAATTGCCTCAAGGTATGTGGCACTCAACCACGATGATCGAGTCATCCTTTGAAAATTAGTAGCCCGCAAGTCGAATTGTTTTAGCCTATATACCTCGATGACAGATATGAAAGCACAGATATGCACAAACTTGCATGACTAACTTGACAAACAACACATACTCACACATTTAAGCACTTGGAATTTCTAGAAAATAGCAAGTCAAATAGCATTTAGCAAGTGAAGCTAACAAGTGTGATACAAAGAAAGTGTAAGTGAATGAAACTGTTTGACCCTGAAGTGAATGCATGCACAAGAACAAAATGTAAAGGACATGAGAGATTTCTCATCAATTACCCACTTGTGACAATAGTCCTTCCTTTCAAATAGAGCTGAAGCAACAACCATAAAAGGATCAATTAAAATTCTCTCCAGTATTACACAACAGGAATTAAAAAGTAAGATACTAAATCTCAAACAATTCCATCAATGGAGCTTACTCCAACTCCAACTACTCATGTATTTATCCATGTGTTTACTAGACAAAATCAGATTATGGTTTTCAAAAGTAACAAACATCATGGCATTTAGGTGATCTCATAACATAAAACTCAAAATAACAATAAAACTTGTCCTGGGAAAAACCCTAAGAATAGAAGTGGCAAGATAGGGATTTAGCAAAGCCAATTCTAGCATACATGTCAACACTAAAAGAAAAATTCCCTGATAATTAGCTCAAAAGTATTTCTTTGTTGCAACTATCAATAGGATGTCATCAACAACAACTTACATTCCCATAAGTGTTCCAATCATTCTAAAAGATAAACAATGGAAGTAACTCAAAATTGATTGTGCATAGGAATAAGTGATGCCTAATGATTAAGAGCAAGCTAAAAACAAATATTGATGTATTCTCAAATTGCTATCCACGATGCACAATGAGAAATATATTGTATTCAATCATGCATGAACCACAGGCTAAGGAAAACCCTAAGTACATGTAATTCAATGAACCATGATAAGGAAAAACAAGCAGATAAGAATATAAAATAGATATTAGCTAGCTTAACAATTGAAACATTATTTGGCATGCTTATTTACACCTTGAAGAGGTTTAACAAAAATAAAACGGCAGGTTAAAGTGGTCAATTTGCAACAGTTCCAAATCAAAACAAAGCAAATGGAATGCAAGAGGGCCTACTGAGATAGCTAGACATCAACAATAGAGCTTAGCAATGAGTTGAGACAAGCAACAGTAGGCCAATATAGCAAAAATTCACAAAATCCAAGATATGCCAGTAAAATTTTTTTGCACCATTAACCCAATAAAATGACAATCTTAGAGTCACAATTACCTCAACACTCTATTAGCCAAGTAAAAAAAAAAATTAAGGAAAGTAGTGCTTTGGGTGAAGAGTGTGCAAAAAGAAAAGGGACAAAAGATATACCAACTAAATCAAACCTACGAGTATAGAGCAAAGTCCTAGTGGCAAAACAAAATTCATCATTCATCTAATTAGAACAACCTAACATAATGAAAATATATGAACAACTAAAGAAACAAAAGAGAGTGAGAGACCATACCTAGATGTAGCGTGCAACCAAAATTGACAAAAAGACAAAAATTAAGATAAACAAGAAGAACATGAATTAATTAAAAAATAAAATAAAAGAAAAACCTAAAAAAATTAAATAATTAAAGGAAATGAAAGAGAGAAAAATAAATAAAAAATAAAAAGGAAAATTAAACAAACCCTAGATTTACTAGTGGATCCCTAAAAAAATTAAAGAAAAACAACTTCAAAATGACACCAACAAGCTCTAAAATTCAATCAGAAAAAATAATAAAAATAAAATAGTCATAAAAATAATCACAAAAATGGAAGAGAAAATCAAAGGAAAAAAATAATGGTGATACTTCCTTGTAGGAGGCTCAGAATCAACCACTATACCAAAATAAACAAAGAAAAGAAAAGAAAAAGAAAAAAACAAAAAATAGAAGTTAAAAGAGAAGAACAAAGAAGTTAAAAAGGAGAAGAAGAAGAAGAAGAAGAAGAAGAAGAAGAAGAAGAAGAGTAAACACAACCCATAAAAGAAAAACCAACAAGAAAAAAAGTAAATACAAGCAAATAAGAAGAAGAAGAAGAAGAAGAAGAAGAAGAAGAAGAAGAAAGACACATACCTACAAAGAATGGCGAAGAGCGGTGGCGAAGAGAGAAAGAGAGAGAGAGAGAAATGAAAGAGAAGAGAGAAAGAGTAAAAAAAAGAAATTGAAGTTAGGTTTTTTTACTCCCTCAAAACCACCGTGTTTTAATAGTTAGGGTTTAATTTTTTTTTCTACTATGACACGGTTGCTAGAAAAATCTTGGTAACTATGAGATACCTCAATTTTTGCTACTAGACTGAAAAGAGGCATAAGTCACGGTTACCACCATGATTTTGGTAACCATGAGATAAAGTGACCCATGCTTCTGGACTAAAAATTAATTGACCTCATGATTACCAACATAAATTTAGTAACTATGACTAAGTATGTTCTGAGATCCAGAATCAAAACTAACCTACATCATGGTTACCAGAAAAAACCTAATAACCGTAATCCCCTAAATTTTACCAAAAAATTTTATTTGTCTCTCATTCTCTCTTAGCTATCAAACTAAGCTTCCTAACCCTATTTAAACAAGTAAAACACCAAAATTTTGACTTAAACTCATAATCCCTTAAACCACATTCCTAAACACGAAAACTACAACAAAACACAATTCAAACATTATTGAGAGTAAAGGTTAGGGGGTAGTTCTACATTTACCAAGTCCACAGCTGAACTTTTAAGTACCATCAAGGATCTTTGAGAGCGACAATCACTGAAGCGCCATTAAATGTTGACTCGAAATAGGCTTCACGCGATGTCCATTCACCTTGAATTCTTTCTTATCTCTCGGGTGTTTAAGTGTCACCACCCCAAATTTGTCTGCTGCTACAACTACATAAGGCCCTTTTCACTTTGATTTCAATTTTCCTAGGAATAACATCAATCTGCTATCATAAAGAAGCACCTTCATTCCGGGCACAAATTTCTTCATGGTTATTCTGAGATCATGCCATTTCTTTATGTTGTCCTTATACTTCTTGGTATGTTCATAGGCCCAAAACTTGAGTTCTTCCAACTCATTTAGTTGCAAAGACCTGCATTTTCTTGCATTCTCAAGATCAAAATTTAAAAACTTTGTAGCCCAATATGCCTTATGTTCTAACTCCACCGGTAGGTGATAGGACTTGGCAAATACTAACTAAAAAGTGACATCCCTATAGGTGCCTTAAATGTTGTCCTATATGCCCATAAGGCTTCATCTAATTTAAGGTACCAATCCTTTCTAGACGCATTAACTATTTTCTCTAAAATGGCCTTTAACTCCCGGTTGGACACCTCAACTTGACCATTAGCTTAGGCATAATAAGGGGTAGTTATTTTGTGCCTCACTCCAAATTTTTAAATAAATCTTTATATTGGTAGTTAACGAAATATTTTCCACCATTATTAATGATAGTTCTTAGGGCTCCATAGCGGGTGAATATATTTCTCCTTAAAAATTTTAGGACAACTTTTTCATCACATGTCCTACTGGCTCAGCTTCTACCCACTTACTCACATAGTCCACTGCCACTAGGATATACTCAAACCTATAAGAGATCGAAAAAGGTCATATAAAATCTATCCCATATAAATCAAATAACTCTACCTTAAGCACATAAGTCAATGGCATCTCGTCTCTTCTAGATATATGCCCCACCCTTTAATATCGATCACAAGATTGAATAAATAACTTTACATCATTGAATAAAGTGGGCCAATAAAATCTAGAAGAAAGAATTTTTGATATCGTTCTATTAAGCCCATGATGCCTACCAACTTCTCCACTATGATAGGCTTTGATAATCTCCCATTGCTCTTTATTCGAGATGCACCTTCTCAGTACTTGATCAATAAAAAGGCAAAAAAGATATGGATCATCCCATATATAGTGCTTTGCATCAGCCTTTAGCTTCTTCCTTTGTTGCCATATGAAGTCCCTCAACATATAACCTCTTGCGAGAAAATTAACGACATTAGCAAACCAAGGCTTTGAAACCTCACAATTAAACAAAGCACAAATACGCGCATCCAGAAATAAATCCAAAATCTCCCCTTTCTCAACATGATTATGCTCCAATCTAGACAAACGATCTGCCACATGGTTCTCTGGTCCTTTCTTCTCTTTTATGTCCAAGTCGAATTCTTGCAAGAAGAGTACCCATCTTATCAAAAGCAAATACAATAGCAAGAAGTTCCTTCTTAGTTGTGTTATAGTTAATTTGGGCTCCTGTCAACGTGTGGCTCACATAATAAATTGCATAAAACATCTTCTCCTGCCTTTGTCCGAGCATTGTTCCCACTGCAAAATCACTTACATCACACATTAGCTTAAGAGGCAAATTCCAATTCGGAGATATGATCACTGGAGCTTAAATAAGCCTTTGCTTTAATAATTCAAAAGCTAACAAACATTCATTAGTGAATTCAAAAGGGGCATCTTTCATGAGCAAATTGGATAAAAGCTTTACAATTTTAGAAAAATATTTTACCTACATGCCCTAAAAAACTCATAACTCCCTTGACATTGGTTGGTAGTGGGAGTTTCTCTATATCTTCTACCTTGGCCTTATCTACCTTAATCCCTTTCTCGAAAATTTTATGCCCTAACACAATGTCCTCCTTCACCATAAAGTGGCACTTCTCCCAATTTAGTACTAAATTGGTTTCTTCACACCTACCTAACACCAAATCGAGATGCTTTAAATAGCTCTCAAAATCTAACCCGTAAATGGTGAAATCATCCATAAATACCTCTATAAATTTTTCTATAAAGTCATGAAAAATTGCCATCATACATCATTGAAACATATCCGGCACATTACACAGTCCAAAGGGCATTCTCCTATAGGCAAATGTGCCATAAGGATAGGTAAAGGTTGTTTTCTTCTGATTTTTAGGGTCCATGGGGATTTGCAAATATCCCGAATACCCGTATAAAAAACAATAAAATCTATTTTTTGCTAGCCTCTCTGACATCTGGTCTATAAATCGCAACGGAAAATGATCTTTCTTCGTGGCATGGTTTAGTCTTCTATAATCTATGCATACTCTCCAACTCGTAACTACATGAGTCGGAATGAGTTCATCAAGTTCATTCCTAACCACTATCATTTTCCCCTTCTTAGGGACACATTGTATAAGAATAACCCACTTACTATTAGAGATTGGGTAAATTATACCTGAATCGAGCAATTTGAGTAGCCGGATTAAGCCTTATTTGGGGTTGAGCTACCGGTTTACATTCTTCCTCCATAGAAATTCGATGAGTGCAGTAACTCAGGTTAATACTCTTCAAGTCCTTCATCTCCCATCCTATTGCTTCTTTGTGCTTCTTTAGTACCTGAAGCAGCATCTCCTCTTTAAAACCTGACAACAAAAAAGAGATAATTACTGGTTTTGCTTCATGTTCTAAAAAGATGTACTTTAAATGAGGAGGAAGGGGTTTAAGTTTAGATGTAGAATCTCCCTTTTTCAAAATGGTCCCCTCTTGCTTTGATTCCTCCTTTTCATAGTCTTTCTCCACAACTCCTATCAATTCTCCTTTTACTCTATCCAACTCTTCATTTTCCAAAGAATACATCAAGTTTAAATTTAATAGATCCTCTAGCAACACTTTTTCTTGAGTCTCTTTTGCAGATTCATCCACCTTGTCCATGAAATAGATTGATTCCTCCAAATCACTTAATGGATGCTTTTGCGCTTTGTTCATGTCCACAATAAATTTTTAATTGTTAAATTGAAGAGTGACCTTTTGAACATGAATATCTTTCAATGCTCTCGCCGTATTTAGGAATGGTCACCCTATAATGAGTGGTACCTTCCTATCTTCCTCCATCTCCATGACTACATAATCCAAGGGAAAAATGAATTTTCCCACCTTCACCAATAGATCCTCAATCACTCCTCTTGGCTTTCTCATTGGTCTATCCGCAAATTGAAGCCTTATTGCCGTCTCTTTAAGATCGACTAGATTGAGTTTCCTGTACATTGAATATGGCATCAAGTTAATGCTGGTCCCTAAGTCGCACAAGGCATTTCTAACAAAAGTTTCACAAATTTCACAAGGAAAAGTGAAGCTACCTGGATCTTCCAGTTTTTTCAGAATCTTGTTTATGATAATTGCACTGTAATTTTTTGTTAATTGCATTATTCCATACCCCTCTAACTTCATTTTATTATAACAAAGTTCTTTCATAAATTTAGAATAGTTGGGTATGTGAGCTAAGGCTTCAGCAAAAGGTAAATTGATATGCAATTTCTTAAACTTTTCTAGTAACCTAGCTAATTGCTCATTCTTCATTTCCTTCCTAGCTATAATAGGAAATGGCAACCTATTTATGTCAAGATCCTCTATGGTTAGGTTCACTATACTCTTTCATTTGTCACTCTTTAGAGGATCTATATCTACCTCTACTTTAGGATTAGAATCACTTACCTGCCATGTTGGCTCTTCCATATGAGATGATGAAGTTGGTGATTTACCTTTTTCTTTTTGTACTACCTCCCTGCCACTTCTCAATGTAATAGCCTTGGCCTCCTCATTAGGATTACGGTCCAAATTTGAAGAAAAAGTTCCAGCTGGACTTGTAGACAATGAATTTGCCAATTGACCAATCTGTGTCTCCAAGTTCCTCATTGAAGCATCTTGATTTTAGTTCCATTGCTCTTGAGATTTCCATCTTGTTTCTTGGTTTGCCATAAATTATTGTTGGCTATTCATGAAACTAGAAAACATGTCTTCTAAATTAGGTTATTCTCTTGAATAGGTGACCTTAGTTGGAATCCCGGTGGGTGGTATGGTTGAGGTTGGGGTTGGTTAGAGCCTTATATTTGATGGTGGGTTGGTGGATAATGAGCTTGGTAGTGAGTCTGGGTTTGAGGTTGATATGATTAGCTTTGATTGTGGTGGACATTTTGATTAAATGGGGCTCTTGCTTGTGGTTGAGAAGATGAAGCATGCTGATTTCCATCCTTCCAAGAGAAATTCGGGTGATTCCTCTATTCCGAATTATATGTATTGCTATAGGGATCATTCCTTTTATAATCTCCTAGTGCATTTACGTCTCTTACAACTCCACCTTCTTGAACTACTTGCCCATTTCCATTGGTCCACTACTCTGAGCAATCGCAGCTACATTTTGCACTTTCAACTCACTTAACTCTCTTTTTATGAACTCTAATTGTGCCTTCAACAATGCCACTTCATCTACATTGTGTACCTCTTGCCTTTTTGGAACTAATCTAGGGGCAGTCTATTGAGAGTCATTAGCCGCCATCTCATCCAACAGATGAAAAGCTTCCTCAGGCAACTTATTTAAGAAAGACCCTACAAATGCCACATTCAACAATGTTTTTGTTTGAGGTGTAATGCCAGCATAAAATATAGTGATCAATTGGTAGACAACTATCTCATAGTGTGGACAACTTCTTAGTAATCTCCTAAACCTTTCCCAAGCCTCATGAAAAGGCTCCTCATTCATTTGATGAAAGCTCATTATACTGTTATGAATACTTATAGTCTTGGTTAAAGGGAAAAATCTCATAAAAAATTTCTCTTACAATTGATCCCATGACAATATCGACTGACTAGGAAGCATTTGTAGCCACTCCCTTGCTTTTCCAATCAAAGTGAAAGGAAATAACTTCAACCTCACTGCATCCGTAAGAACACCCAAAATTTAAACTGTCACTAACCTCCAGAAATATGTCAATATTTTGAGTAGGATCTTTAACTTCTGACCCGGAGAACTGATTCCTTTGTACCATAGCAATGCTGGCCGATTTCAGCTTAAATTATATCCCCCTTGGTAATAAAATTGTTCGATGATCTTCATTCCACCTTGGCGCAGCATAGTCCCATATGGTCCTTTGCCTAGGCACCTCTTCTCTTCATACCCCTAGCATTTCTTCATATGCCTTTAGCACTTGTTCATTCTCGGGAAGAAACTCATCGAGAGAAGGATCATTCTCCATATCGTTGTCTCTATTAGCTCTCCTTCTTTGATGTAAGGTCCTCTCGATTTCAGGATCAAAAGGTGCTAACTGCTCTCATCTCACTCCGTTCATGCACCACTATCACCTAAAAAGAATCAAGAAAGTAAAATAAGAAAGCATAAACACATACAACAACAATCATAACTCACAAAAAATGCCAATCCTTGAGATTGTGTGTGCAAGTCAAGACAAATGGTCATATGCTAAAGAATTCCCAAAAGTTTTGGTGATTGTGCTAATGTTATCTAAATTGAAAACTTTGAATACTCAGAATATGCAATGGAAAGAGATTAAATTTAAACTACTAGTGATTCAAGTAAGAGCTAAGTTGTGAAAATTTAACAAGTGTAAAAATCTATATAAGAAAAATGTTGTTTAGGTTCACTCATCCTCCTCATACCCAATATGAATTAATTTAGCATAATGTAATATATGGATGAATCCGGGATAACCCTTTTAACCCAAACATCCTATTCCGGAGCAAGCTATTCTAATTGCAAAGCATCCCAGTTCAAAGCAAGCATCACAACTAGCATAAGCATAGGTTTTCATCCTAAGTTCGGGTTGCTTTCCCATTTCGGAGCCAAATAACCCGAACTCATCTATTTCACTCCCCACTCTAACCCTAAAATCATAAAATACTGCACATCTAGAGTCCCATTCTGGAGCAATCTAAAATAGACAATATTTTTTATAGAAAAGCCGAGCAAAATTCATTCATAGTATTCGACCCACACAAGCATCAGCATCCAACCAAGATATAAGATAAAAACCATTCATCAAAGCTAGAAAAATCACTTAAGAAGCTTAAAACTAATAAAATAGGAGTAAGCAACAGTGAAATAAACCATTCATATATATATATATATATATATATATATATATCTCTCTCTCTCTCTCTCTCTATATATATATATATATATATATATATAACTTAAAATATGTTCAATATTCATATTGTAGGTAAGGGATTAAAAAATCTCCTAAACAACTAAGGAACTACTCACTATCCATTACAAAATAAGAAGAAAAAAGGATAGAATAAACCCTAAAACTCATGGTTAAAGAATACCCAGTTGAATCCCAAGTCCTTTAATCTTTTTCTCCAATACTTGAAAGAAAATAAGCGAAAAACTAAGTAAATCTAAGCATCTAAATTGTCTATTTGTGTTTGATCTATGTATTTTACTGTAAATCTATTTGTTTGTAAGTAAATCTATGTATCTATCTATGTAAAATGAACAAAGGAATTAAAAAAGGAAGAAATGAAACCCTAAAATTGAAGAAAAACCCAACTCCCCAATTCTGCAGAAAAATATACTATTTATAGGCCAACATGGGTCATGATTACCAGAGATTCTTTGCTGACCGTGACCTACTTAAAAATTCCTCTTTTAATTGGCTTGAGTCACGATTACTAAGAATTTCCTAATAACCATGATGTAGGTCCGAGCTGCTTCTTAGCAAGGTCACAGTTACCACCAAAAACCTGGTAACTATAAGATAGGTCTTTCTTGCATTCTGGACTGTAAATATGACTATCTCACAGTTACTACCAAAATTCTGGTAACCGTGAGATACTTCTCCTTAAGATTCTGGACTGAAGAGCTTTATAGGTCACGGTGAACACCCTTTATGCACAATTGCTCTGCTGACCATGACATACTCCAAAAACGGTGTATTTTGACAAACAACATAGGTCACGATTACCAGGAAAAACCTAGTAATCATGAGGTACCTAAAAAATTCGTAATTCTGTATAAAATTCCATCAAAAGCTTTTCAAAACACATAAAAGCTAGAATTAACTAAGAATGAGGTTAAATTATTAAATGCAAGCAAAATAAAGCGAAAGACACTAGAAAAACACTAAAAAAAATAGACTAGAATTAATCTAAAACTAAACACTGAATTTGAGTTATCAAACATGAAATCATTAACAAAAACAATCAACAAGAAGGAGCTTGAAAGATAAATTAAAAGTAAAGTAAAAAGGAACAATTATAATGTAAAAATAAAATTAAAAGCAAGAAAATTTTCATGCTATGAAAGAGTTTAACAAATTAATAGATTGGGCAGGAACTAATATATCACCAATAAAATAAGGTTTAAGTCTATGACCATTAACCTTAAAATTTTCTCTCTTGTTATTAGCAATATCCACTGGCCCATGAGAATAAACTTGGACACTACTTTAAGTGGGTCAGACCACCTTGATCTTAATTTTTCAGAAAATAACCTCAACCTTGAATTGTATAGCAAGACCAAATCTCAAACCTGAAAATCCTTCTTTAAAAAATGCTTATCATGCCATAATTTAGTTCTTTCTTTATATAATTTAGCATTTTCATAGGCATTCATACGAAGTTCTTCAAGTTCTTAGAGTTGAAGTAACCTTTTCTTATTAGCTTTTTGCATATCAAATTCAATACCCTTGTAGCCCAATAGGCTTTATGCTCAATTTTAATAGGTGAATGGCAAGATTTACCATAAACCAACTGATATAGTGTAAGTCCTATAGGGATTTTAAAGGCAGTCATATATGCCTATAGTGCATCATTTAGTTTAAGTGCCTAATCCTTCCTTAACTTAGAGATTGTTTTCTCTAGTATCCACTTAAGCTCTCTATTGCTAACTTCTACTTACCCACTAGTTTGTGGGTGATAAGGACTAGCAATCTTATGGGTAACACTATATTGTTTCAACAATTGCTCTATAATCTTGTTACAAAAATGAGAACCACCATCACTAATAATTACCCTAGGTGTTCCAAATCTGGAAAATATAATCTTTTTAAGCATTTTTCTCACCACTTTAGCATCATTAGTAATGGTTGGAATTTCTTCCACCCATTTTGAAATATAATCAACCATAACCAAAATATATTTATGTCCCAAAGAACTTGGGAATGGTCCCATAAAGTCCATACCCCATACATCAAAAAATTCAACCTCTAGAATTCCATGTAAGGGCATTTCATTTCTTCTAGATATAGTACCCATTCTTTGGCACTTATCACACTTAAGTAAAAACTCTCTCACATTTCTAAACGAAGTAGGCCACCAAAACCTAGCTTGCAATACTTTGTATGCTATTTTGGAAATTTCAAAATGGCCTCCAACATCTAAAGAATGACAATGAGCGAACACATCACTCACATCTTATTGAGGAATACATCTCCTAATTATCCCATCAGCACACCTCCTATATAACAAGGGTTCCAATAATAAAATTTCACATCATTAAGGAATTTCTTCATTTTCCTATAATATAAATCATAGGGAAGCACACCACTTACCAAATAGTTGGCAATATCAGCAAACCATGGAATTTCCTTCGAAACTACATTAAAGAGATGTTCACCATGAAAATTTTCATCAATTGGTATACCATCATCACTATTTCTCAAATCATCTTGGTTCAATCTAGATAAATGATCAACAACTAGGTTCTCTTTTCCCTTCTTATCCCTTATCTTCCAATCAAACTCTTGCAACATTAGAATCCATCTTAATAGCCTAGGTTTAGCATCCTTTTTAGTTAAAAGATACTTGAGGGCAGTATGATCTGAATAAATAATTACTTTTTAACCCATAAGATATGCTTTAAATTTATCAAATGCATAAACTATGGCTATGAGTTCCTTTTCAGTTGGAGAGTAGTTAATTTGAGCATCATCTAATAATTTACTTGCATAGTAGATAACATAAGGCTTTTCATCAATCCTTTGCCTAGAATAACCCCAACTGTATAATTACTAGCAGCATACATCAATTCAAATGGATGTTTCCAATTTGGTGGTTGCAACAAAGATGAAGTGACAAGAGCATTCTTAAGAGTTTCAAAAGCCCTTAAA
Source organism: Excoecaria agallocha (assembly GCA_037975025.1). Lineage (NCBI taxonomy): Eukaryota > Viridiplantae > Streptophyta > Magnoliopsida > Malpighiales > Euphorbiaceae > Excoecaria > Excoecaria agallocha. The sequence continues at coordinate 12,914,823 of CM075807.1, forward strand.
CATATCTCATTAAAATTAAATTCAATGTCTTTACCTAGCAAAGAACACAGGGGTTTTGTTATTTTAGAAAAGTCTCTTATAAACCTTCTATAAAATCTAGCATAACCAAGAAAACTCTTAGCATCTCTAACATTTTTAGGAGGAGCAAATTTAACAATTATGTTAATTTTTGCTCTATCAACTTCAATTCCCCAATTAAAAACTAGGTGACCTAAGATAATACCCTCTTGTGCCATGAAATGATACTTTTTCCAATTCAAGACCAAACCATGTTCTATACATCTATCAAGTACTTTTGAAAGATTAGACAAATAATTTTCATATGAAGTGCCATAAACTCTAAAATCAACCATAAAAACTTCTACATATTGATCGATCAAATCACTAAAAATAGAGAACATGCATCTTTGAAAAGTAGTTGGTGCATTGCACAAACCAAAAGGCATACGCCTAAATGCAAATGTTCCATATGAACATGTAAAATTCATTTTAGATTAATCATTTGGATGTATAAGTATTTGATAGAAACCACTTAGGCCATCCAAATAACAAAAATAGGAAAAATTAGCTAGTCTTTCAAGAACTTGATCAATAAAAAGCAAGGGAAATGGTCTTTCCTGGTAGCCTTATTCAGCTTTCTATAATCAACACACATACGTCACCTCGTGATAGTTTTAGTGGGAATTAAATCATTGTTCTCATTGCGAATTATAGTTAACCCACCATTTTTAGGGACAACTTGAATTGGGCTCACCCACTTGCTATCACTAATGGAGTATATTATGCCATTATCAAGCAATTTTATAACCTCTTTCCTTACTACTTCCTTTAAAGTAGGATTAAGCCTTCTTCGACCTTCAATGGTAGGTTTAGAATCCTCTTTAAACAAAATTCTATGCATGAAAATGTTTTGAGCAATTCCTTTTAAATCACTTATAGAATAACCAATAGCATTTTTATGATCAATCAAAACATCACGCAAAGCATGCACATATTTCTCATCAATAGAAGAATTACTAATGAAGGGAATTGAGATTTTGAGTCAAGATAATCGTACCTTAAACTTGAGGGTAAAGGCTTAAGTTCAAGCTTGACATCTTTATCACTTGAACTTGATGGTAGATCATCATCCTTCCTCAAAGACTCAAACTTTGAAAATCTTTAGTGAGGAGAATAAAAAGCAACTAGAAATACTTCATCACCAGTTTCATGCAAGCTATATGGTATACTAGAACCTTGATTAATACAATCATGAACTACATCATTAATTCATTCATCAATAATATCATAGGCATCAATCCTATTAACCACTTCTATAGGCGATGATTTAACCATTTTAAAGATATCAAATTCAATTATTTCACCATTAACTTCAAGAGAAAATTTCCCCTTTTTCATATCAATAACAACTCCAGTTGTAATGAGAAAAGGTCTACTAAACAAAATAGGAATTTCTGGATCTTCCTCCATATAAAAAACCACAAAATCAGCAAGTATAATAAATTTACCTACTTTGGGGGGGGCATTTTCAAGTATGCATATAGGGTGTGTGATAGATTTATTTTCCATAGATAAACACATATTAGTAGGTTTTAATTCACCTAAATCAAGCCTCTTATAAATGAAATATGGCGTAAGGCAGACACTAGCACCTATATCACATAATGCCTTATAAAAGTGAGATCCACCTATCACATAAGAAACCATAAAATAACCAGGATCATTTAGTTTAGGTGGATAATTAGAATACATTACTTGAGACTCTTCTACTAAGGAAATATAACCATACTTTCAAGCTTACCTTTGTGACTTATTTCCTTTAAGAATTTTGCCCATGAAGGCATGTCTTTAATGGCATCTATAAAAGGAATGGTTATAGTAAGATCCTTTAAATAATTCAAAAAATTTTTCAAATTGCTTATCAAGATTACATTTAAGAAATCTTTGAGGAAAAGGCATAATATTAAGATTAACCTTAGGGTTATCTTCCTTAGATATTACCACCTTATCCTTAGATTCATCAGAGTTCTTATCCAAATTATCATTATTTTTCTTAACCTCAATAACTTGATCATCATTTACAACATTGTCCTTTGTAACCTTAATATTACTCTCGAGCTTCTTCCCACTTCTTAGCATAATAGATTGGACAAACTCTTGTGGCAGAAATTCAGGTTAGCTAAGGAGTTTGTCTATTGGTTTAGGATTAGAAATAGCTTGTTGAGCCAATTGGGTTTCAAAGATTTTGTTGTGGGTAACAAGTTGGTCAATCTTTGTATTTAATTGCTTAATTTGATCCTTATTTTGTTTATTGGTAGTCATTTGATGGTTAATAAATTGTTCCATCAAATTCTCAATATGGGATTTGGGTTGTTGGGGCTTAAAATAGGGTTTAATAGGGAAAGCAGACGAGTTAGGTATTTTGATGGTAGGGTTATTGGAGGGGTTCAATTGAGCATTAAGATTGGACCAAGAAAAACCAGGATAATTTCTCCATTGAGTATTATAATAATTGGAATTTTGACCCAACCTTTGAGTGTAATTACCTTAGAAAAAATTCACATCCTCATTGAAATTTTCATTACAATGAGCATATAAATGGGGTCCCCCATATTTCTCACGTACTTGACTCATTTTTTAGTACTAAAATGATAATTAATTACCAATTTGGTCAAAGCTTTAACCTTAGCCATCAATAAATTGATGGAATCTAGCTCTAAAAGTCCTTTAGCTTTAGCCATTGTTGGTTCTTCTCCTGTGTAACCTTTTGAAGCTAATTCTTCTTATAAAGTTTCTGCTTCTTTAGCCATTTTCTCCAACCACTTCACACATGTATTAGCATTTACAATATTTCTATTTTCTTCCATTAAGCCATTGTAAAAGATTTAAGGAATCATCTAATCTGGCAAGCTATAATGAGGATATTGCCTTTGGAGTTCCTTAAACTTTTTCCAAGATAAATTTATGGTCTCATTTGGCACTTGCTTAAAGGTAGTTATTTGATTTCTAAATTTTTCTACTTTATGGGGTGGGAAATATTTGTGAAGAAAAGCTTGTTTAAGTTGATCCCAAGTGGTTATGGTTTCACTAGGTATACTAGCAAGCCAAATGTATTCTTTATCTTTTAAAGAAAATGGGAATAACCTAAGCCTTATTACATCATTGGTTACTCTATTGATTTTGAAAGTAGCACACACATTAAGAAATGTAAGAATATGAGCATAAGGATCTTCCCCTTGCAAACCTCCGAACTGGTTATTTTGAACTATTTGTATGACAACAGGCTTGATCTTAAAGTTTTTGTTGGCAATGGTTGGTGCCACTATACCTTCAAAACTTTCAGAAATATTAGGCATGGCAAAATCTCTAAAGGTTCTCCTTTCTTGATCTACCATATTTTGGATAGTTCACTACAAGAAAAATTCACTTTACCGACAGAAATTCCCGACGAAATTGAGTGAATTTTCGTAGGGGAATAAAATTGCCTACGAAATTTAGCGACGAAAAATAGCGAAGGAGATCCGGTTGTAGGCACCTTTATCGACGGAATTATATTCTCCGTCGGCAATTGTACCAACGGAAATAATTATTCCGTAGGCAAATTTTCGACGGAATTATATTATCCGTCGGTAATTGTACCGACGAAAATAATTATTCCGTAGGCAAATTTAATGACGATAAGTATATTTCCGTTAGTAAATTTGCCTACTGCTAAAAAAAGTTACGATGGAATTAACCGTTACTATTCCGTCACTAAAAATATTATATATTTTTAAGAAAATATTCTAATTAGCAGGTAATCGGAGTTTATAAAGAAATTAAGCAAAACCAAATAAACCTATAATTAACAAACATATAATTCCGGCCAAACAAAGTGAAAATTTAATTTCTTTCACAGAGTTCATAAAACATTAAGAGAAAAATTAAAAAAAAACCCATGAACCATAACAAAAACTAGAACATAACCCATTAACAAGTTTCAACTGTACTTCAATTTGAGATAGGTAAATTAGATTTTTTTTCCAAAGTCATCTGTTTTTTTTTCTAATAAAGAGACACCAGCTGGAAGCTTTCAAGCAATGAAAGAAAAGCCAAAGGAGTTTTCTACATCCAAATTATCTAAAACACTATGGCCAAGAAGTAAGAAATAAGCAGTTCAACATAAAGCATGTAAAAATGTAGGCAGCAACAAAAGTAATGGCTACAAATGAAAGAAATGCAAGACAGAAGGAGAAAGAAATTAAATATTAAGGAACTCCAAGACATGAAAAATAAAACTCACTCCATTAAATAAGTTGTTTCGCGTTTTGCATATAGAAGTGTGAGAGACCTTTCCTCAACAAATATGTACCTCTGTAAAATATACAACGGATTAATGGAACTCTAAAAAATAAGCATTAATGCTTAAGAGTATAATAGTGTCTATTCAAGCACTATTTATTTTACACATTTAATTTGAAATTTCTATATAGTTAAACATTAAGTTGGAACAGTTTAGATTGACACAAAATATCATATAAGCATCCCAACTATAACATAATTGGCCCTATATTATTTTTCTATCATAATCATACACGAGGATATGAGCTATTATAACTTTACTTTATTATCCTATATTCTTCCATCTTATTCTACTCTAAACTATCTGAATAATCTATGTTCAAAATGTAGATTCCATTTCATAATTCTCCTATTATACAGCCATTATACTACATACAAGCAGAAAAAAATGTTTTAGAAAGATTAAAAGTTTTTTCCTGGGCGCAGAAACAAATATGAACCTAAAAAGCATGTGCTATGCAACAATAACATAAGTACAGGACATCAATTTAAAGATAAGAGACATACTTTCAATAGTTTCTTCTACACCAAAAGAATTTACTTTTTCAATTTAATAATGGAATCTACATGCACCAATTTTAATGATACCGTTGATTTTGTAAACTGTTAAGTTATATGGTTAATTAAGTTATTATACCAATAACAAGCACATAATAATAATAATAATAATAATAATAATAATAATAATAATAATAATAATAATAATAATAATAATTAAAAGACTTACGCACAAAGGTGCTGGTGGACTTTTGTAATTGGACTGAAGGGTTGCACAGCAGCAGTTGCTGTCTCAAGCACATTGAGGGTGGTTGGAGTTGCTTCTCCTAAAACTTGTGGCCAAGTTGACATCTTTCTCTTCTCTTTTTTCTTTTGATTCTGAATATGTTAGCTCTATCAATCTTTCTATAACTAATTAATTATATATATGCAATATTAAAACACAAACTTTCCCACTTGTCTTCCATGCAAAACTTGTAGTGGCAGACACTATAATTTTCATTCAGCTACGTGGCAAATAGCTAGAAACTCCAAATTTACAATTACTTCGTTCAAAGCCATATATACATATATGAAATATATAAAATACGTGAACGGTATATATATATATTCCATAACATTAATACGTTTTAAGAGCTTGTCTAGCTAACTTGTCAGCAACAGTACATAACAAAATGTTATACTTTTCCCTTATATACTGACTTCCATATGTCATAAATAACTAGAGCAAAAACAACCTGTGGTTTCACAGCTCCATTAATGGCGTCCACCACCAAATTTGCATCACTATAAAATTTTACATGGCGCCAGTTTTTTCAGTTGCAAAAAGCACAGCCTTACGTGTGGCCTGGGCTTCCAAAACACCGAAATGTCTATGAAAGCTCCAGTGTTTGACTTGTCTGCCATAGCAGCTGTGCCATATTAACTATCATAGAGGTGTTTCTCAAATTGTCTACCTTCCTAAAAGCAGCATCAACAAAAGAGTTAGACTTCATCACACCGCAACATTTGTAAAGGGTAAACATTATAAGGCATTTAGGATTTAACTGCTCGATCTAAAGAGGGAATGCTCGACAGTATAGTTCATCATCGAAAATATGCATTTGAATCAAAGTCAAGTACTGAGATAGATGAGACTTTGGATTCGTCTTGATCCTTATCTCTTTGAATCTCCGGGGAGAAAGTATATTTAGTCAACTTTTTTCTACCAAGCATCCAAGAAATGGAAGAAATATTACACTATACATGTCTAATCCTCGACCACTAACGAAATACAAATTTAAAAACAATGAAAGAAACCCAGCAAAAATCAATAAAATTAAAACAATTCTACGATAAAAAAATGAATATGAGCTTAGATCTTTGGACATACCTCATGATTGGATGCTTTGAAGAAACGCTCTATGAGGCTTCTTTCCTGTTAAAGAAAGATGAAAACATATGAATTAGTCACATGTCGAGCATATGATAAATTTACACAAGTAGAGAGGAGATGAGAGACGATGACTAACCAGAGAAAATGAAGAAAACCCTAGTGAGAAAGTAGTGAAGCAGCTAAAGGTTGAAATTTATATAAGAGCTAAGCTCATAAAACCTAGTACTAACTAAATTTTATTTTGGGTTGGTCCTTATTGAATATATGTTGTTTATGGGCTTTTTGTGTTCCTACGAGGCCCATAAAATTAAATTTGATTTAATTTATCATAATTTTCACTTATTAAAGTCCTATGATTTATAATTTATCATTTTAAATTTTAAATATTTGTTTGTTGTTTAAGTTGATAAAAAATATATAATGTTTATTAAACATAACAAACAGTTTGGATCATAAATTAATAATAATTTATAAATTTTAAATGAATTAGATCGAATATAAATTTAAATAAGCTATAAGTTATTATTAAATGGATAATGAACTAGTCAAATCATGTGTGTATCAAGTTTTATGATATTTTTTTTTATTTTTTTAAAAAATCATTAGAAATAAAATTTTTATGTGTGTATAATTTATAAATTATTTTTATAGTCATATGATAAACAAAAAAATGGCATCACATATAATTATATAATTAAATAATTACAAACGGATTATTTACAATTTGTTGAGGTCGTATTCACATAGATGGTTATATCAAATTCATGGATTGGGTGAACATTTGTCACCTTTAGTATCCAATATGGTTTAATTAGACTTATAAAGGTGTAGTTCTTATTTAAAAAAAGAAGTGAATTGTAATCTAGGCACAAGATATTTAATGATTATTTTTATCGAAGCATTTTATAAATCAAGTTAAAAATACTAAATATATTTATTAATACATGTTGCAATTCGAAATACTAAATATTATAAAATTATTTTCTATTTTACAATAAATGATAGGTTAAATTATTTAGATATAAATTTATTATGAATATAGTCACTAAATAAAAATTTTCATGAATTTAGTTTAGATTAACTTATAATTCAATTTTTTCAATTTCCTTACGGAATGAAATTTCAGTAGGGAATTTACCTACGGAATAATATTTCTATAGGAAAATTTTCGACGAAATAATTTTTCGTCGGGAATTTACCTACGAAAAATTATTTTCGTAAGGACTTTCTCGACGAAAATAGGATTTCGTTGGTAAATTACCTACGAAAATGAATTCCGTCGTAAAATACCGATGGAAACATAATTTCGTAGGTAATTTCCCTACGAAATTGTATTTTCGTAGGGAAATTACCGATGGAATAACTTTCCGTCGGTAATTTACCTACGAAAAATTAATTCCGTAGGGAATTTCCTGATGGAATAATTTTTCATCGGTAATTTAACTACGAAAAATTATTTTCGTAGGCCCGACGGAAATAGGATTTCGTTGGTAATTTACCTACGGAAATGAATTTCGTTGGTAAATTTCGTGAGAAATTTTATACGCGAAATACTGGCGCCAAGTTTACGATGGATTATTACAAATCCGTCGCTAATTTCCGTCGGTAAATTTGGGCGGCAAATTTTCTTCCATTATTTATGACAAAATTATTATTCCATCGCAAAATACATATTTTCAGACATTTTTTCCTACGAAAAACATTTTTCCCTACGGAAAACATTTTTCCGTTGGTAATTGCCTACGAAAAATGTTCCGTTGGTAATTTTTCATCGGTATTTGAGAATTTTCTTGTAGTGTTTTAATCCTTTTCCAATTTGGACCTTTGTTCTTCTTCTGGTTTCAATCTAAGTTCTTCTTCTTGTTTTCTCCTAATTTCCCTACACAAAGATTAAAATAAATAATAAAAACACATATACAAAAATAAGTAACTATCTAACTAACTAACTAATATATTCCTAAAACAACCACTTTTTTATTTTATTCAATAAAGATTCAATTAAGCCATTCCTCGGCAATGGCACCACTATGCTTCTTAATTAGTAGGAGGATTATTTTTTACCCATTTACCTACTATCGAAGTATTTTTGCATTTGGCTTTTGATGATTTTGAATTAATCAAAGCATATTTGGACATGGCTTTAGTGATTTTCAATTCACTAGAAGTTGTTTGAAGGGTTAATAACTTGAGGTCTCCTTTTCCTTTTCATTTTTTTGCTCTTTTTTTTCTTTTTTTTTTCTTATTGTCATTGTTGTGATGTTAACTTCAAGGGTTCCTATTCCCTTCTTTTCTCTTTTGTTTATTTGTTTTTTTATTTTTTTAATTTTTTTTATTTTTTATTTCTTTTATTTTTTTTATTTTTTTTATTCTTTTTTCTTTTGCAGACTTGTTTTCTCAGATAACCTCAATTCTTTATGAACAAGATTTACACGAAGATTGGTAGAAATTAATCTTTCCTATTCTCAAAATGTGGAATCAACATCATTACGACGATCATCTTCATAAGGGGAAGCTAAAATTATTTTGGGTTATAGGGTTGTTTCGATGTGTGAAACAATAAAATGAGCACGCATTCAATATAATTAAAATAAAGGCTCAATGAGCTAGCAAACGACTATGAAATTTGGGCAGGAGGAAGTCATTTACAAGGCTGTTCAAAGAAGGGCTACCTTAATCATTTTCTAGATTCTATCTCATCCTGGGGTCACTTTGATAGGTAATAAAAAGGTTCTAGTGCTCTTCTTGAGTTCTACCTAATCCTTTTATTTGCAAGTAGTTTTTCTTTTATTTTTAAAATTGGCCTGAGGTACTCAAAGTTTGGAAACTACACAATATAGCAAAGGCTTTTATGAAATCAGTAGACAGTGATAAGACATGACTATCTCCTATTTAACTCATATATGAATGAGCATAAATTTCATAGATTGAAGTCAAATCCATTCACAGTTGAGAAGTACTAGGTGTAGACATTGGGCCTGAGTGAGCCTTTGTTAGGGTTACCTAATGAGGATAATGTGTAGACACTCAACTTGAGTCAGCCTCTGTCAGAGTTACCTAATAAGGATAACACTGTTTTGGAAATAGTTAGGAAGTAGCAGTACTCTCTTCTTCTATGTCAATATTCATTTCAAGAAAATGTTTCATTGAGTTTTTTAAGGGAAAAATGTTCTTTTAAAAGCTATATTCTCATATCTTTCATTGAATGGAGGGAAATCATCACAATTTGGGCTGTTAGTTGACTTAGGAGTGAGTCACGGTCTTGACTCATGGGTCAGGTTCATGACTTACCTCTGAGTCACAGTCTTGAGTGGCCAGCTCACTCTCTATTCCTGGCCATAACTTGCTAGTGAGTCATGGCCTGGATTTGTGACTCACCAGCGAGTCACGGCCCTAGTCCGTGACTTACTCTTTTTTTACTGAAAATGGTTTTGGACCCTACTGAGTCAACCTATGAGTCACGGTTTATGACTTGCTAGTCATATCTGTGGCTGGGATTTTTTGGCCAAAATTCTAGTTTCCTACCTGCAAAATAGGGGACAATACTTAAAGAAAAAATCTTTAGTTTTCCCTTTATCTTGATCTAAAATAATTAAGGTTGATGGGATGTTCTTTTGGGGATTAAGGAACAATAATTAGAAACTAAGAAATAAGAGAGAGAAAAAGAAAAAAACTGGTTTTGGATTGAGACAAAGAACTTTTGTTTTAGGGAGATTTGTTTTTGGAAAAAATCACATATGAAGTAGGAAGAGAAAGAGGAAAAGGCACTCTCACTAACTTTAAAATACAACAACACTGTAGGTAATGTAAGAGGATAAATTTCAGCCCTTATGCACACTTTGATTTTCATTTTTATTAAAGCTTATTCGGTTTTGTTTCTTTTGAGCTTCAAGTGCTCTGTTTTGCTTGTTTCTTTGTACATATCTTGTGTATATTAATGCCTTGTGTTCTTTGTGCAAATAATGTGTCATGGGAATAATTGTGTGTGTTTTGACAAGTTATGTAAGAGCCTATGTCTTATTTATAAGTTTGGATGAGTTTTATGCTTTTAATTTTTATTTTCTCTCTCTAGAGCTCAATTTTCTCACTATGTAAATCCATGTAAATAATAATTTTTGATTTTTGTAGCTTTATTTTAAGTTTATATGTTGTTTTTAGGTAGATTAGGGGCATTTTCCATGATTTTTGTGCTTTAAATTTGAATTTTAGACCTTTGAGTTTGGCCATGGTGATATTCCAGCATTGCTAGATCATCTCGAGCCGACTCATAAACCCAATCCATGAGTGAGTCATGAATCTGGTTCGTGATTCACTCACTAAGATGAGTTCATGACTCACTTAAAGACCGTATGTGAATCATTAGAAAGGGACGTGACTCATCCCATCAAGGCTGTTACTCACCTATCACCTTTGAGTGAGTCTGTGACTCACTCCCCCTCATTGCCCCTTCAATTTCTTTCCTTTATTCTCTTTATTTAGCAGGTGTCTCATCTCTTTTTTATCCTCTCATATGTTCATATATGCAATTTAAGTACATTTAGCTTGTAAGTTTGTTTTTCTATTGTGACATAGTCTTTATCCATTACTTTTACTCTTGTTAATCAATCAATATCCCACTTTTTTTTGGGTGCATGAACGTATGGGATTTACTTGGAGAAACTTGATAAAAATGAAAGAGATCCATCTGGACCTGGAGAATTTATTTAATTAATATAGTTTCTTTATTTTAGATTATTTATTTATTTTGCTTTATTCAAATTATTTGTATTTTTGGCCTGTATCATTATTATTATTTGTCTGTAATAATTAGTAAAAAGGGTATTTCAGCATGAAATACAAGAAAATTGCACTAAACATTTATTTATTTAATTAATTAGAATTTTATCAACAAAATGGACCAATGTCTTATTTTAAATCGAAATCACATGAAAATATTTTTGTAAATATGCATGAGGGAATCAAAATTCCCAAGTTCAATAAATATCTAGATTTATGTCTATTTATACATTTATTATTATGATTTCTTGCAAAATGTTTTATTTGAGCAATAAATTAAAACAAACTAAATAATCTTTCATACCGGGACCAATGTCCTTAAATGAATGTATTTTCTATTTGTTTTGTTCGCTTTTTACGTGCTTAGGTGTTTATTTTATTTCTTTATCTTGTAATACGTGGCAATAAGATTGAGATAATTAACCATAAACAATCAATTATATTGCTATTAACCGAGTATACGAGTAGGGGTGAGATCTAAACTACCTCTAGTTTTTGGTTTCATAAGGTAATATAATCACTTTCCCAATGTCTTATTGGGTGGCAAATCCATAATACACACCTTGTGATGCTTAGTAGACATCTTGTAGGTTGGTCATTAGTGAATAGATATGGATACTCTAATACGCTATCTTATGCCTTTCTGAGGATCGAGGGCATTGTGTGTCAAGTTGGATCCTTGTCTATTATGAAGCAACCAGCTTTCATGAGTTAAACAAACCTTAATTCAGTCTCGAGCCCTAAAAGTGGGTTTCGAGAATCAGTCAGGTGCTAATGGGGTATAATGCTATTTTAGAAATAGCCAGGAAGCACCAGTGCTTTCTCTTCTCCAATGCTGGTGTTGGTTTTGAGAAAATATTTCATCAAGTTTTAAGGGGAAAGAAGGTATTTTAAAAGCGTATTTTCATTTGTTTCATTAAATCAGGTGAAGTGGTCATAATTAAGGGCCATTGGTTGACTTAGAAATGAGTCATAAACTCAACTCACAGGTCAAGTTTATGGCTCATCTCTGAGTGATAGTCTTAAGTGAGTGACTCACTTCCTCTTTTAGTTCGTAACTTGCCAGCGAGTCATGGCCTTTGGTCAGTAACTTACCCTCTTTAGCTTAAAATGATTTTTAGAGCCTACTGAGTTCAGCCCTTGAGTCACGGTTAGTGACTCACCAATCAAGACTGTGACTGGGTGTTTTTAGCCAAATTTCTAGATTTTCACCTTGCAAAATAGGGGATTATTTCAAGATTAAAAATCTATCTTTTTCCCTTGATCTTAATCTATAGTCATTAAGAGAGATGTGATTTTTTTTAGAATGACTAACAAGAATCATTTTCTAAGAAACTAGAGAGAGAAAAAAGAGTGGTTTTGGCTCTGGTCTTTGCTCTAGTTTTAGAAAAATATGAAGGAAGCAAGAGAGGAGATAGAGAAGCACACTTACTAGTTCTGGATAATAGCTCTATTAAAGGTAATGTAAGAGGCAAAACTCTAGCTTTTTTTTTATAGATCTAGGACTTTAATACTTGCAAAAATCCATTTGACATTTTCTTTGAGTTTTGGTGGCTCTGTTCTTACTTTCCTTCTCTATAAATATTTTTATAAATATTGTTTCTTTGTTTTCCTTTGGTAAATAATGTGCTATTGGCATGTTTAGATGTAATTTCATGAGTTATACATGAATCTATAATTTGATTAGAAATTTGGATGAGTTTTGTGCCTTTAATTGCCATTTTCTCTCTCTAGAACTCACTTTCTCTCATCTGATAATTTCATATAAGTTGTGTTGTTTGGTGTTTCAGACCTTGTTTTGAGTTTTATGTGTTGTTTTCATGAAGTTTAGACGTGTTTTTTTATGACTTTTGAGCCTTAAAATAGATTTTAGAGGTTTAAGTTTTAGCTACAGTAGTGTTCCAATAGTTGCTGGACTGCCCAAATGTGACTCACAGACTTGGTCATTGAGTGAGTCACAAACTCAGTCTATGACTCTCTCTTGACTCAAGGCTATGACTCACTTAAGAAGGGCTAGTGACTTACTGGAAGGAATATGGCTCGTTCCACTCAAGGCTGTGACTCGGTCTTTTTGGGGCCGTGACTCACTTCCTACCTTGAGTGAGTCAGTGACTCACTCCTTTACCTATTTTTGGGCCTCTTTTCCTTATTTTCCTTATTTTTATGTGTTTTCTCCTTCTATTTTTTTTGTTATTTATGACTAATTACATTTATTAATGTATATATGTTTACTTTATCATATGATTTTTTATCAATTTTATCCTTATTTAATTAATCCATTGTCATTACTATATTTTTGTATGAAAATATTCAAAATTCATTTGACGGACACAGGGAAAGGCAAAGGAATCCGATTGGTGCCGGGAAGTCTAATTTGTTTAGATAATTTATTTTATTTAAGCTATTTTTATTTTGGCCTGTATTATTATTCGGGTTGTAATAATTAGTAAAAAGGGAGTTTTTGGCATTAAAACCAAGGAAATTCATATTAAGCATTTCTATCTATTTAATTGGTCTTTTATTAATAAAGTGGACCAATGTCTTGTTTTATTCCTAAAATTGCAAAATGGATTTTGTAAATTTGAATGCAGGAATCAATATTTCCAAATTCAATGAATACCCCAATTTATGCTTGTTTATCTATTTATTATTCTGATTTCTTAAAAAATGTTTTACTTGAGTAAAAAATTAAAATAGATTAAATAATCCCTCAGTCACACATGCCTTGACCAATGTCCTTAAATCGCTATGATTTATGTATGCTTTTATCGCTTTTTACGTGCTTGTATGTGTTTATTTTATTTCTTTATCTCGTAATGCATGAAAAGAGGATTGAGATAATTAGCCTTAAATAATCAATTATATTGCTACTAATGAGGTATGCGAGTAGGGGCAGAATTCGAACTATATTTGGTTTCGGTTTCACAAGGTATAAAATCACTTTCTATGCTTGCCCTATAATGCTCAGCAGATGTCTCGTTGGTTGATCATTATTAAATGGACAAGGATACCTTAAGATGCTATCTCATGCCTTTTGGATGCTCGAGGGCATCACATGGTTGGTTGAATCCTTACCTATTACGAAGCAATTGACTTTCATGAGTAAACTGAACCTTGATCCAGTCTCGGGCCCTAAAAGCAATTTTTGAGAACAAATCGGGTACCTATGGGGTTCGGTGTCTGTCACAGTAGCGACTCTACTAGGGATCATTTGAGATTTTACTTTGAAAGTGACTTGCTTGTTATAATATAAATGGTTGCTTATGGTTGATTATTTTAATCCTTTTTTTAGTTAGGTTGCATTAGAAACATGCTACGGCCTTAGACTTAAGTTAGGCGTCCCCATTTAACCTCGGGGTGGACCTAAAGTTGTATTACTAGACCAATGTCCTATGTAGTGACATTGATACTCCCTTTGGGCAACATGTACCATAATCATTTGCTTACTATTTGGATACCTATGTACTTGGTCGGGTTCTAATAAATTAAGGTAGGTCCTAATCAAAGGTTGTCATGCCTTGGTAGGTCTGTCTTTGTTTATCTAAATGACACAAGTATATAAAGATCAATAATGCATTTACTTATGCTTTAAATAAATAGAGGTTATATTGCCGACATTCCATCGTGCATCATGCATGTTTATTGGGTCCACTGTTAACCTATGAACTAATCCCATATAGGAAAGAGATCACATGACCACCTATGTGGGAGAAATAAGGTTGGAAGATTTATCATTGGTCTATGCATGTGTTTTGAAAATAATATGCCATATGTATATACATAACATGCAGAATCATGCATCATGCTAACAAATTTCTTTTCAGCCATCATAGAGTCATCCAAGTGGTTTAAGAATTCAACCTGCTATGAGAAGATAAGTGTTTCCTGGATAGGCTTTGATCCATAGTTTCTTTGGGATTTCACCTTGAGCGACGATATAATGGCTTTGATTGAGATATATTGACAGGAGACTCTTTTGGTTGAACCAGAAGATTAGAGCCTTATTTTATGGGTTGTGGCTAACTGTAGGCATTATAAAGTCGTTTGGTTGGTTTAGAAGTTCGAACGGCTATCTGGTTAGAAGATCTTTATTAAAGGTGTTTGAGTCAGCATCAGAGACTGATTTGGGTTTGGTTGAAATCTTTGAGCTAGCATCTAAAAGAACAAACATGACAGATCCAATATGGACTAAGGCTGTTCATAGTCAAGAATTAAATAGAAGATCAGATGAGTTTAAGAGAAGGACAAAGTCCATGGTGGTTGACATAGTGAGTTCCTTAGCACAGCCTGCTGGCTAATAGACTTTGGTAGCTACTGCTACATATGAAGAGCCTGTAACTATTAGAGGCACTTCTACTATTGCTCATGTAGGACCTTCTCTGGTGGCTGAATCAAGGGGAATAAGGTTGAGAGCTTCGCTTATTGAACAGTGAAAAGATAATGGTATTGCTCCTGAAGAGGATTTTATCCTTGAAGAGGAGGAGGAATCAGTTGTAACACAAGTTTTGAAAGGAAGATTGCCTAGAATGGAGGATCTAGTCCTCAAGAAGATTGAAAAGAAAATAGAAGCAATGGCTCGGGTCTTATTGGCTGGAAAGGGAATCAATCCAAAGGATAGAGATTTGAAAAGTGACGATGTTCTCCCTCAATGGTTTAAAATGCCTGACCCACCCAAGTTTGATGGTACTTTTGACCCATCTACTCATATCAAGAAGTATACCTTGGTCATGAAGGGCACTACTCTCACTCAGAGGCAAAAGGTTGAATATTTTAGCCTTAGCCTTATAGGCCCTACCATCGATTGCTACTATGGTCTACACAAGCATACTAAGGAAGATTTGGATATGCTGACAGAAGAGTTCCTAAAATAGTACTATTGTAGTATGCGAAAGGAAGTTACTCTGAAGGATCTTGAGCCGTTAGAGTAGAAATAGGTAAAGAAATAGAGTAATAGAGATGAAGAGAAAGCCTGATATCAACGATCAGATTAGGCTTTTTATAAGGAATGCTAGCCTCTATCTGAGGGAAGGCCTAAAGATGAAAGGGTTGAAGGATTGGGAATCTTTGAAAGACATTCCCATTAAAGCCAAGAGCAAATACCTAGCTAAGAAAGCAAGCTCCGAAGGTAGCATTGGTTTTAGTTCCGAGCATCGAGGTTATAGAACTATGATGGGTAAAGCTAGTGGCACAGGTGCAATTGGAAAGATAGCTAAAGTAACTGTTACTGAAGTCACTCAAAGATATTATTCGAATTTGGGTAGATCTTTGTCATGGATGTTTAATAAGTTGATGAGGGAGAGGAAGCTGTAACCTTTGCTGGCTAAACCTGCTAGAAGTCAAAGTAAACCTAATCATTGGGTTGATCAATACCGTGTATATCATCAGGACACTGGTCATTTGATAGATCACCGTAAGACCTTGAGGGATAGGATTCAGGATCTCATCGATAGCAAATAGATCATTGATCTAGAGAAAAGGGAAAAGAAAAAGGGAGGTTATCATGAGGTCACACCACCTATATCAATGATTGGCTCAGGTCTTTCAGAATGGGATGTGTTATACAATTTGTATGGTAATGAGTATCTTGCCATTACTTGCCTTGAACAGTTAGATGTAGAAGAGGAACAAAAGTTAGAAGTGTGTGTAATCGATTGTTGGGAGTCACCCAATAAAGATGAAGATTGTGTTAGCCCTCTTTATTTGTGGGATTTTGAGAATGAAAAGGAGGTACAGAAAGTGAAGTTGATCACTCAAAGTGGCAGAGTAGTGTTGGAGGTGGAGAGACAAGTAGATTTTCAAATGTTGCCTGCAGAAAAGGAACAAAAAAATGATCAAATCCTCAAGCAGTTAAAAAAACTCCCGCTTAGATCTCTGTGTGGGATTTGTTTTGGTAGTCACCTTCTCACAAGTAGAAAATAGTGGAGGCTTTGTGTGAGTCCAGTGTGGCCATGACTATTTTGCCTTTTGATGCCATGTAAAATATCTACTTTTTAGTATGTATTTTCTTTTATTTAAGTGAAGGATTCGGATGAAGCAGTTCATGAGTCATGAAGTGGCTCACGACTCGAACAGAAATGGCACAAGACGTGAAGCATTTCACAATTGACATAGAGACGCCTGGTTCACGATTCGGCAGGAAGTTCACGACTCGACAGGAAGTTCATGAGTCGGTATGAAGTTCACGAGTCGAGAGCAGTTCACGAGTGAGGACAGTTTGATGGAGTTCACGACTCGTGAAGATGTTCACGAGTCGAACATTATACCTGTTCCCAAATGATGCCATCTTTCTGCACATGATTTTTCTGCCAAGCATAATGACCTTTCATGGCAACTTTTCACATTGACAACCATTATGAAGAGACATGTTTATAGAGTTATTCCCTCTATAAATATGGATGGCATTAACTGAAGAAAGGGGAGAGATCAATCAATGTTTAGTTTTTAGAAATATATTTATTATTTTGGATAAACATTTTTACTTAGCTTTTATTAGATGATTACAAAGGGACAAAGCCAAAGGAACATGATATGAGTTTCTTTCTCTTGTTTTGTCTTTAATACAATTATATACTTTGGCTAGTTTCCTTTGTACATTATAAATATGTACTAGTATTTGTTTAAGACATGTTTATTATTATTATTATGAATGACCTTCAGAGTTACTAAAGTTGGTCATAGGAAGTGTTAGAAATAATATTTCCTATACCAATGGGGATTTGGCCATTAAAGGTCGAGAACATAATCGTTTTTTCTACATAAAGGCCTAAGTTAATGGGAAGCATATGACATATGTAATTGTAGATGACAGTTTCTCAATCAATGTATGCCCATTGGTGGCTTTTCCAGCTTTCGTGTTGAATGAGTCTATGTTGAATAAATCTAATTTGGTAGTCACAACTTATGACAAGTCTCGTAGGAAAGTGGCAGGTACTTTAAAAGTTGATGTAAAAACTGGAATAATCGACACTGAGATAGAATTTGTAGTATTATTGATACCTACTAATTTTTCTGTGTTATTGGGGAGACCCTAGTTTCACAAGCTAAGGGGAGTTCCATCCACTCTTCACTAGATGATCAAAATTCCCTATGAAGGTGAAGTGGTCACTATAAGAGCTTCCAGAGAAAATCAAGTGTCTGTGTTAGGAATAACAAATTAGCCTTACAATGGATTTCTTATAGCTACTATCAATGCTAACAATAGAGGTGAGCAAGATTCCACTCCACGAGTGGTGAATATGATGAAGAAAATGAACTTTTTGTTGGGAGCTGGTTTAGGTAAAGACTCCTAGGTTCCTTCTAAGGCTATATTACTACAAGATAGACTAGCCAAAAGGGATTAGGTTATAAGAAGTCCAATGATAAGAAGAAGGCTCTGCTAAAACCATAAGGTGTACCAAACATCCTTGACAGTCTTATTTATGCATCTGCTCCACTCCAGTATTGTGGTAAGATTGAGCCTGTGATGGTCGAAGGCGAACGCATCCCTAGCTTTGAAATATTCAATGATGTTTTTAACTGGACTAATGGGACCATCAAGCCTGTCAAAAGGTTCTGGGATGAGGAGATTATGATTAAGCTATTTGAGTGGGATGAGGCTTTTGAGGAGGTTGTAACTCCAAAACTATTGGCTTTTAGGCTCAAAGGGAAAGGAAAAGTTGAATTTGAAGTTCCTATACCTAAGTTGAAAGAGGAGATCAAAGAGGCTACTATTGAAGTTGATTAGGAGGCCCCAGGGATGCAGGAGATGGAGTAGGCTCATTTGAGGCATCAAACTCACCCGATGTAGATAAGGATACTTTTGTAGATACACTTTTTATACCAGAACTTTAATCAATGATGGGTGTAGCTCCCCTTATATTAATAATATGAATAACTTTGCTTACTTGTGTGATGTTTTACATAATTTCATTTCACATGATCATGATCATAAAGGATATATATTTGACATTAATTCAATAAGTACTACTCTATTCAATCTTGGTACTCTTGGAAATCCAAGAGAAATCTTGATAGCATCTAACATTACCCCTAAAGAGAGAAAATAATTTGAGAGAATATTAAAAAAATATGAAAGAGTCTTTACCTAGACCTATAAAGATATGCTAAGAGTTGATCATGCAGTTGTTGAATATGCCATCCCTACCTGTCTTGGATACAAGCCAGTGAAGTAGAAGCTCAGGAGGCTTAGGTCAGAGTGGGTAAAATAAGTTAAAAAAGACATATAAAAATAAATAAAAGCCAAGTTCCTAGTGGAGATCCAATCTCTTACCTGGTTGGAAAATGTGGTTCAAATGGCCAAGAAAGATGGAAGGGTTCGAGTTTGTGTGGACTATAGGGATTTGAACAAGGTTTGTCTAAAGGATAACTTCCTGCTTCCTCATATAGATATTTTGGTAGATAGTGCAACTGCTTGTGCAATGTACAATTTCAGAGATGGGTATGTTGGATGCAATTAGATCCTGAATAAAGTTTTTGATAGGATCAAGATGGCATTTATTACTGAATGGGGCAAATATGCTTACCGGGTCATGCCATTTAGACCGAAGAACACAAGGGCTACTTATCAAAGAATGGCTATGAAGATTCTGGATGATCTAATCCTTAAGGAGGTAGAAGTGTATGTGGATGATATAATGATTAAATTAGTAACCTAAGAAGGTCATTTTGAAGCAATGGAAAAGTTCTTCAGAAGAAATGATAACTACAACCTCTAATTGAACCTGAAGAAGTGTGTATTCTAGGTGACTTCAAGAAAGTTCTTGGGCCATGTCATAAGTCAGAGAGGGGTAGAAGTAGATCCTGACAAAGTAAAGGCTATTAGGGAAATGCTTGTGCCATAGAAAGAATAAAAAGTTCGAGGTTTTTTAGGTAGGCTATAGTATATTAGTTCCTTTATTGCCAAACTAACTTCTATCTATCAACCTATTTTCAAGTTTCTTTGAAAAGATCAGCTAGTGGTATGGAATGAAGATTGTCAAGTAGCTTTTGACACGATTAGAGAATACCTCTTACATCCACTAGTGTTTAGACCGCTACTAGCCGAAAAGCCTCTGATTTTATATCTGGCTATAGACGATAGTTCACTAGGAGACATGATGGCTCAAAAAGATGATTTCAAGATTAAATATATTGTGTATTATCTCAGCAATAATTATTGCCATATGAAACTAAGTATGTGGATATAAAGAAGATCTGCTTGTCAGTCATTTGGGGCTCCAAGAAGCTAAGGCATTATTTCTATTCGTACAAGGTGTAAGCAGTAGCCAAGCTGAATCCTCTTAGGTACTTGCAAGAAGCACCTTCATAGTTAGGAAAAATGGGAAGATGGCTGATTCTCCTATAGGAGTTTGATATTGATACATTACTTAAAAAACCATCAAAGGAAGGGTTGTGGCAGAGTTCTTAGTAGACCGACCTTTGGAGGGTGATGAAATATTTTATGAGTTCCCTGATGATGATGTTAGTACCATAGTAGTTCAAAGGTGGTAGATGTTCTTTAATAGAGCTATAAACAATATGGGTGTAAGGATAGCAGTAATTTTGATAACCCTTGAGGGAGAAAAGTTGCCTTTAGCAAAAAGCTTAAATATTAAGCCACTAATAATGAAGCTAAGTATGAGGCACGTGTCTTCATATTAGAATCATTACTAGCCCTAGGGTCAAGGAGCGCTGAGGATAGTGGTGACTTGTCCCTCGTGGTTTACCAAGTAAAGGGTGAATGGGTAGTGAAAAAAGAATGGTTATTACCTTATGCAAGATACATGAAGGCGTTGGGTGATCAATTTAAGGTTTGTACTTTCAAGTATGTTCCTTGAGATGAAAACCAGTTAATTGATTCTTTGGTGACACTGGTGTTGATGTGGGACAATCCAGAAGGAGTAAATATAAAGCCCATACTCATCTTCAACTCCAATAGGCCATGTTTCAAAGTGGAGCGAGTGATGGATATCAAAATGGATGATGAAAAACCTTGGTATTTTGATATTCAGAACTACCTTAAGAAATCTATATTTTTGGGGGAGGCTACGAAAAAGGATCAAAAGATGTTACGTAAGTTATCCACTCAGTTCATAACCGTAAATAGGGTGCTTTACAAAAGACAGGCAGATGGCTTACAATTGATGTGTATAGATGAAAAAGAAGTCAAGAAAGTTGATATGCTTTTTCTAAAAGCTTAAATACCGTAAGTATACGGTGTACCGATTATAGTACTTCAGCTATCAATCCACGAGAAATGTTGATTAACATTGTACACTATTACTACTCAATTTTAATCTTGTTTACAATGCTCATTAATTTGCTAGTTAAAAGTAATACTTTACTATTCAAAACTAATTATTATTCTACTTTAATGATGATTAGAAAAGACTTATGAGTATGATGAATATAACATTACATAAGTATGGAATTTGATATTTTTCTCTTATATATAATTCAATCTTTATCATGTAAGCCAAGTTGGAATAATGTTCTATGTCGCAGCTTTTGCATCTAAATTAGATTATGCCTTAAACATGCATTTATGGTTCTAAATCGCAGCTCTCGCATTTAGACTGGAATTATATAAACACACATTCAAAGAATAAAAACCAACCTATAACAACCATCTCCACATGCAATCTCTCAAACTATACTTTGATAATGAATTTTCTATTAACTTTCAGAAAGATGTTGCTCTCGCTAACTCTCTTACTTATAACCACTATGATGATTTTCAGAGAAAGAATTGCCATCTAAGGTTGTTTTTCTTAACTTATAATGATACTAATAAAGTTTAATAGCAAATCCTACATATAAAGATAAACGAAAGAGAAATGTTTAAATATGAATAGCAACATTCAAATTCCTAAAAATAATTCATAATAATAACAAAGAAGAAGTAAAGATTAGAAATAAAAGAAGGGGATCTCTCAACCCTTCTTCTTTTCACCAATTGTAGTCTTCTTCCTTGTATTTTCCTTCTCTTCAAGCCATAATAATAAAACTAAAACCTACAACTATTGTTCTCTAATTACACTTTCAAATAAGAAAAATAAAAATGATAAATCTCCTCTTCTCTTTTGATTATAACTTCTAGGGTATTTATAAATTTTCAAGCATCAAGTCCCTTCAAGTGCCTCTCCATAGGGATGCAACCCTTGGTGAATCTTGGTTTCCTTTTAGGTGACTTTTCAAGCTTAATTGCCTTTAACCTCCTCCTATCGCGATCGTGGCACCTATCGCGCTCACGATAGGACACACTTCCTTCTTCCACCTTTCTCTTCCTTTTTTTTTGCCCTAGACATGCGTCCCTTGTCGCGCTCGCAAAATTTGTCATGCTCGCAGCAGGGCTTCTTCTTCACTCCTTCATTAGTATTTCCAAATTTACCCATTTAAGCTCCAAATTGATTTCTTAATTCATATAAAACAAATAAAATAGCCAAGAACACACAAAACAAATAAAGCAACAAAATACACATAAATATATTAATATTAAACACTATACTTGCTAAAACTAAGTACACATATATACTATTTATGATCTTTTCGAGCTCATATCAAAAGTTATGAAAGAAGTTTAAGTTGGAGTTTGTGGAGCTCACATGAATGGTTTGACCTTGGCTAGAAAGATAATGTGCCAAGGGTTCTTCTGGATTCTTATGGATATGGATTGTTCTAAATATGTAAAGGAGTGCTAGTTACGCTAGCAATATGCTAATTGAGGCATGTACCTATGTCAGAACCGTGCAATCTTACCTCACCCTGGCCATTCACTGCTTGGGGCATAGATATTATGGGAATGATCTATCTATCGACATCGAATGGACATAGGTTTATCATGGTGGGCATTGATTACTTCTTAAAGTGGATAGAGGTGGAATCTTTTAAAAATTTGGATGTTAGGGAAATAACGAGGTTTGTTGAAAAAAATCTGATATGCAGGTATAGGCATCTGCATTATATTACGTCGGATAATAGATCCCATTTTCAAAGGGAGACTGAATGAATGCTCAAGAGGTATAGAGTTCAGCACAATAAATCTTTGCCATACTGTCCTCAAGAAAATGGGGCAATTCAAGCAACAAATAAGAATGTCAAGAGAATTCTAGCCAAGATGGTTAGAACTTATAAAGATTGGGTTGAGAAGCTACCTTTTGAATTATAGGGGTATAAAACTACAGCTAGGACCTCGATTGGAGCTACTCCATTTTCTTTAGTGTATGGAACAAAAGCTATATTGCCAGTAGAGATCAACCATCAATCATTGTGAGTGGTTTTAGAAGCTAAATTTCCAGAAATGGAGTGGGCTAGGCAAAGGTTGCTCTAGCTTAACTTATTAGATGGTGAAAGGATACAGGCCTATTATCATAATTAGATTTACCAAAAACGGCTGGCGAGATCTTTTAAAAAGAAGTTTAGGAAACACCCCTTGAAGGAAGAAGATCTAGTTTTCAAGTAGATAAGACCATGCCTGCTTGACATTAGAGGCAAATTTAGACCAACATAGGAAGGCCCATTTGTGTTGAAGAAGCTGTTGTCTAAAGAAGCTACAATTTGAGTGACAGTGATGGAAATGAGTTCAAGGATCCAATCAACATTGATAGGCTGAAAAGGTTCCATGTCTAGACTAAGAAAAAATGATAAAATAAAAGAAAAAAAAGAAGAGAATATAGCCTTACGGGTCAAAAATCGGTAAACGGCAGCCTTGCTAAAATTGTGCGCCTCGCTAAGATGAAAACTAGAAAAAGGTATCTTAAGCAAAAATTAGAGGCTGAGTGAAAATATTCGATTAAGAAAACTCAAGGGGGTTGATTGATAATAGGGAAAAGATTCTTCCAAGGTTTAATCCTGCAAATGAGTACAGTTTTGTGCTTTTGAACCTAATGTTAGAATAGTGATCATGTATAGTGAAAATATGTAGAAATGTTACCATATGTAATGCAAATTTATACATTAATATAAATAAGAGTAGTTTATTATACATACTTTGAGTTGTCTTGTTCGATATGAAAAGTAGTACATATTTATTTTATATTATATGTTTAAGTCTAAGGATCATCCTCTACTACTCCCACTTAAGCCTTGTCTTAGCCAGTGTGCTTTGTTGTTGATTGTGGGGTTGCACACCCATTTTACATGCAACATAGGTTGTAAATTTACAATTAACTAGATTTTGAATGTCAGCCTTAGCATACAGTTGAATCTATAGGTGATGGTAACCGAAAACAAAAGCAATAGATAAAGTACCTCCTTGAAATGACAACAGGCATCTTATGATGTCCTGTCACTCTCCAAATTAGAGGTGATGGTAACCATTTGAGCTTCCTGCAAAATGAAACAAAAAAGGATGCCAAAATATATACGTGCAATGCACAAGACATGTATAAAAGATCCATATGGTAATCTAGAGGTGATAGACGGGCTGGCCATGGTTCGCTCTTTAAGGATGGCCGTCTGTCACACATTTTATATAAATAGTTCAAAATTTTCTTGGTTTTTATGCCTTTTAAACTCCTTTTTTCCAAGAAACTTCCTTCTTTTCCAGGTATTTTTCCTTCCCTCTTTCCACTTTCTTTTGTCTCTTGGTTATTTCTTCTTCAATTGTTTATTTTTCCTTATTATTTCATTTAGAATGTTCGAATACCTTTATCATGCTGACCTCTGCTATTACGAAATTACACCAATTGCTAGATAACATGAGAACTTGGAAAGACCTACTCTTGGCCTCATACTCCAATTTGAGATTTTTAAAGAGGGTATCATTTGATAGGAACCTAATTTTAGTTACTAAATGGTACTAGGACTTGATGTTCCATGTTTTTAGATTCACACATCAAGAATTGTGTCCATTGCCTAAGGCATTTGCTGAGATTGTTGGTGTAAGGTTTGTATTCGGTAGCCAACCATGTCTGCCCTTTAGTGTCTTTGACTATCTTAGAGAGGTGACTCATGCCTTAGGCATCCTTCATTCTGAGGCCAGGAGCTTAGTACCTCAAGGGAGGACCTTTTTGTTGGAGCTATTGACTGATGTCTTAGCCGACTTCGATGATGTGCCTACTTTCTAGTTTGGTGTGATCCTACTTTCCTACTTTGCCTGATGCTTGTTGAAGTGTTCTGATTACCTGACTTGAGATTACAAATTGTTCAGTGTCTTGAATGGTGTGCATAGGGGACGCAACCTGTTTCCTTTGGTTTTGGCAAAGATTATCCTCGGCTTGGATGCAGTTCGTGTTAACCCTCCTTCTCGACTCACTATCAATCCTAAGTTGCTCTAGGTATGTCCTTATTTTAAAGGTAGTGTGTGCTTTATGGGTTTTCACACTAGCTTTTCTTATTGGAAAATGTGTTTTTTTAGATTTTCACATATTTTCTTGCCTTATTTTTGCTTAAGATGAATGGTACTCAACCCAACGACTTTTTTTTAGATATGGCTACATGAGAAGCTGAAAGCTATTATCAGAGCCTCCTCCTCGAGTTAGGGCTACAAGCACTTATCCTATGAGATATTTCATCCTTAGGCATAGGCAGAGCGGGTTCCTTTCGATCCAAGTGGGAATTGACTGGTTGGCTTAGTTAGTAAATGGTGACATCATGTTCAGGTGTATTTGGCTGCCCATTTTTTGTAGTTTGAGAAGGACTTTCCGGATGTATCCCCTTGTGTGGATTACATTAGTCCACCTTCTACATCACTACTTGATGTGCTTACCATTTCGAGGACTGTCAGGTGCCTATTGGGCTTTCGAGGTGGTATAGTTTTTATTAGGTTACTATTAGAGGATTTGGGCCCGTATTCCTTTGAGGACTATTATTCTTGAGATCAATGTTTGTGACTTCACTACCTTTACTTCTTACAAGCAGTGGGTCACAAGTCCGACAGCGGATGATAAAACTTTTCACCTTAAGCAACTAGATGGAGAGAGCAATGTGATACAAATAGATTAGATTAGATATTATTACGGAGTATATTTTTGTTTTCATTAGAACTTTTTAAATTTTGAACGCATGGAAAGGAAAGGAACTATTTTTCGATATATTACCAATGTTTTGGATACATATGTGGTATTTCTTCCTGATTTTAGTACACATAATCATTATTTAACATTATCTCAATGACCCATATTAATTAATTTTGAAAATGAAATTTTAAAATTATCATAACTCCTTTCATCAGCCTTTAATTTTTGTCCAGGATGTTTTTTTCAATTTTCACCCGGATGAGGTGCCTAATTTTAGCAAGGCCTCCATATTTTTTTGGTTTTCAACCCATAGGGCTATTATTCTCTTATTTTTTTCGACATTGATTGACTCTCTAAATTTATTGCCATCACTATTAGTTAGAATAGCAACTCTTTTGGACAATAACTTTTTTAGTACAAAAGGTCCTTCCTAAGTAGGTTTGAATTTGCCTCGAATATCTAAAATTCCAGGCCTCATCTGTTTAAACACCATATCTCCTTCCTTCAGAGGATACTTCCTAACTTTTTTCCTAAATGAATGAGGTAGTCTCTTTTGGTAAATTTTGTTGTGGTAATATACTTGCATCCTACCCTCATTTAGCAAGTTAAGCTATAATAACCTTTGTCTAGCCCATTCAATTTCTAGTAATTCAGCTTCTAAGGCCACCCTTAAATACTAATGTTCTAGTAGTATAGCTTATGTCCCATACACTAGGAAAAATTGAGTAGCTTTTATCGAAGTTCTAGTTGTGGTCCTATAATCCCACAATGTGAAAGGCAACTTATCGGCCCAATCTTTGTAAGTTCGAACCATTTTAGACAAAATTATTTTAATATTTTTATTGGCTACCTCAATTGCCCCATTTACCTGAGGTCGATAAGGAGAAAGCCTATGGTGTTGGACCTCGTACCTCCTAAGCATTTGCTTGGTTTCCCTAGAAAACTGTAAACCATTATCTGATACTACATGGTGAGGCATATCGTATCTATATATTAGGTTATTTTCAATGAATTTGGCCATGTCCTTAGCATCTACTTTCTTAAAGGATTCTACTTCTACCCACTTGGTGAAGTAGTCAATAGCCACTGTAATGAACCTGTGCCCATTTGAGGCTAGCAGATGAATCATACCTATGATATCTATGCCCATGCGATGAACGATTAAGGTGATGTAAGATTACACAATTCAAAAATTGGCAAATGTCTTAAGTCTGCATTTTATTGGCATAACTGACATTCTTTGACATACTTAGAATAGTCAGTGTCCATTGTAAGCCAGAAGAATCCTTGGCACATGATCTTCTTTGCTAAAGCTAATCCATTCATGTGAGCTCTACACACACTTGCATATATCTCTTCCATGACCTTCTTGGCCTTTTCATTTAAACACCTTAGTTGGATATTGTCAAGCTGTATCTTGTAAAGCACTCCACCTACGATAATGAATTGTTTTGATAGCTTATGGATCATTCTTTTGTCCTTTTCAATGGCTTTCTCTGAAAATACTAACCTTTCTATGTAATTCTAAATGTCATAGTACCAAGGTTTCCCATCATCCACCTCAATGTCCATTATCAATTCAATCTCGAAGTATGGCTTATCAAAACTCAAAATCAATACAGGTTTCATGCTTACTCCTCTGAGATTATCCCACATCGATACCGAGATGGTCAAGGAATGTGCTAATTGGTTCTCATCTTTAAGTATGTATCCGAAAGTGCAAACCTCAAACTGGCTACTTAAGGCTTTCAGACACTTAAGGTAGGATAATAATCATTCTTCCTTCATAGACCATTCATCCCTTAGCTGATAGACTACCAAAGATGAATCCCTAAATACTTTTATAGATTTTATCCCCACAGCTAGTAAGGCTTCCAATCTAAAGATGAGGGCTTTGGATTTTACTTCTTTATTTATTGCTTTATACTTTAATTTCTTAAATAAAGGCATTTTCTCTCCCTTTGGGGTTAGTAAGATTACTCCCATTCCAGCTTCTTTGTTATTTATAGCACCGTCAAAGTACATCTGCCAATCTTAAACCATTATAGCTATGATATCCTCATCAGGAAACTCGTAGGTTATCTCTTCCCCCTCTAGTGGATGATCAGCTAGGAATTCTGCTACGACTATTCCTTTAATGATTTTCCTAGTGACATATTCTATGTCAAATTTGTATAGAAGGATTAGCCACCTTTCCATCTTTCATAAGAGTGAAGGTGCTTCCTATAAATACCTAAGAGGATTCTACTTAGCCACAGCTTGTACTCTGTAAGAATGAAAGTAATGCCTCAGTTTTTTTGAAGCCTAAATGATTGCTAGGCAAATCTTTTCAACTTCCATGTACTTAGTCCTATACAGAAGGAACTTCTATCTAAGGTAGTAGACTACATATTCGATCCCAAAGTCATCATGGCCTCCATTAAACTATCCTTTATAGCTAAATACAAGAACAACGGCTTACCGGCCTATGGCAGTCTCAACATTGGTGGATACAGGAGTTCTTCCCTGATGGTATTGAATGCCTTTTAATGGTCTTTATTCCAAGCCACTGGTTCATCTTTTTTAAGCAGTTTGAATATCATAAATCAAAGTTAACTTGGCCATGAACCTGCTTACGTACTGAATCTTGCCTAGAAATCCTCTAACTTCTTTTTCTTTCTGAGGTGTAGACATCTCCTTGATAGCCTTCACTTTGTCAGGATCTATCTCTATCCCTTTTTAGCTAACTATATGCCCTAAGAGATTGCCTAAAGTGACTCTAAATATAGACTTCTTCAGGTTGAGGAAAAGTTTATACTTATCAATCCTTTAAAAGAACTTTTGTAATACCTCGAAGTGACCTTCCTGGGTAGCTAACTTGATCATTATATCATCCATATATACCTACATTTCTTTATAAATAAAGTCATCTAGTACCTTAATTGCCATCCTCTGATAGGTGGTACTTGGATTCTTAAGCCTAAAAGGCATGACTCGGCATGCGTAGGTACCCCATTCAGTGATAAAAGTTGTCTCAATCTGATCTACTGTCTTGTTCAGAATCTAATTATACCAGGCATACCTATCTATAAAGCTATACATGGCAAAGGCTACTGCACTATCCACCAAGACATCTATGTGAGGCAATGGGAAGTCATCCTTTATACAAGCTTTATTCAAAACCCCATAGTCCACACAAACCCTAACTCTTCCATCCTTCTTTACCACAGAGACTACATTTTCTAACCATGTAGGGTATTGAACTTCTACTAGGAACTTGACCTATATTTGCTTTTTAACTTCATCTTTAACCTTTTCAGCCTATTTCGGCCTAAGCCTCTTAAGCTTTTACTTAACTAGTTTATACCCTGGATAGGTTAGAATGGCATATTCAGTAATCTCTCAATCTATTCTTGGCATGTCCTCATAGGTCCAGGCAAAGACTTACTCATATTTTTTCAATATTCTTTGAAAATTTTCTCTCTCTTCAGTAGTTATATCTGATGCTAATAAAATTTCTTTTGGGTTTTCATTTGTTTCAAGATTAAATGAATATGTGTTTGTTAAGTTAATGTCAATGATTCATGATCATGACTATGCATATTAAAATTAGAAGAAATATCACACAAGTAAGAAAACTTGTTCATCTTATTAATATAATCAAAAGAGAAATCATTACTCTCATTAAAAAGTTATAAAACATAAACAATATCAATAAAAGTATCTTCTCCAATATTGTCAGCATCAAATGTCTCTCCAGCTTCCAGCCTTGGATTAGGTGGATCTTCAACCTCCATCTTCTCTTTGCCCTTCACTTGAACAATAAGCAGTTTCTCTGTTATGATTTCCTCAGGCACTTTTTTATCCCAATCTGAATGATGCAGTAGTATCTCTTCATCATAAAAACCCTCAACTAGCTTGATGATCCCTTATTCCTAGTTAAAGACATCATTGAACAAGTCAAACCCCGAACTTCCTTAGGTATTTCCTTATCCCAGACTCCTGATGTTGGTACGAAGCTCTATGAAATATAGGGGATTTTCTTTGTTGCTTTCCTATTCTTATTTTTCTAATTAGAACCAGTGAAACCTAACCTTTTCCTATCCTTTTAACTATCAGTAGTGATAGCTGTTTGCACCCCCTGAGAATTCTTACCTAAACTAGCTCTAGGCAAAAAATGCATCTTCTTCAGGATATTGATCACTTATGGACTATCAGCAAAGCTACCTTTACCCTCTTCATCACTAATTGTAGACACATGAAACCCACTAAAAGTCTACTTAGCTATCTCCAACATAGATGTCTGGTTTTCTCTTATAGATCTGATAGTCACCATCTGACCATCCTGAGCTATTTTGATCATCTGATGTAGCGTAGAAGGCACTCCCTCTAATTTATGGAACCAAACCCCCTAAGTAGCATGAAAAATTTGGTGAGAATAAGCAATACCACAAAATAAGCTTTGATTTCAATATACCCCATCATCACTATAGCTCTAAAGGTCCCTATAGCTTGCATATTTGAATTATCATAGTTAGAAATGGTCAAATCAGACTTGTTCAACATACTCTCATTTAGCCCAAAAGCAGGAATTGAAACTAAGGGACATACATTGATACAAGGCCCATCATCCACCATTACACATGCTGTGTGCTTACCATTCACTTGAGATTTAATGTAAAGAAGGTGATTGTGGTTTCTACCTTCTATAAGCAAATTAGCATTAGAATACAAAACAATCTCTCTCATTCCTCCCTTAACCAAATCTAACAGTTCAGAGGGTGAAATGGTAGTGGTGATAGTAGACTCACTTAAAGCTTTCATAAATTTCTGCCTATGTGATGGAGATTGTCTTAATAAGTTCCAAATTAAAATCTAGGCTTGTGTCTTTTTTAGATGTTTAATTATCTAATTTTCTTTGACTTATTTCTCCGTGAGTATTGCAATAGAAGTTTGTTGCTTCTCAATTTCTAGGGCCACCCTTCTACTTCTAGTGTCCACCTTCTCTTTCTTCTTTCCCACTTCTTACTCGCTTTCATTAGCTGAACTCCATATATCAATAGGCACCATAGTCCTTTTATCTTCACTTTTAGTGGGATAATCCCAACAATCAATTATGGAAATTGGCTGATTTTCTTTATTGGATTTGTTACTTTAAGGGTGGAATAAGTAATGACCATATACTAATTCCTATACTGGTCTCTTATGACATATCACTCAGGTATATTAATCTAATCATAAACATCAGAGGTGGTGCAACATTTTATCCTCATTTCTTCTTTTTATCTCTCTTTTTAGGATTTGAAATCTATTTGTTGTTTTTCAGATCCTGAATCTTATTCCTTAGGGTGTAGAAATAGTCAATGAAATGCCCAGTATGCTGGCTGTAGGCCAAATATTGATCTTCCTTATGGTGGGGCACCCCTTGACTCTTTATAGGCCTCGATGGCAATGGTTAAAGCTTCCCTTCTTTGCTTAGCTGGTCTAACACCCAAGATAATGATCTACTGAGATTGGAATAGTGTCTCTGATTAACCTCTATAGCAAACACTTTAGCTTTCTTTTCAATTTTATTCGCTGTATTGTTATTTCTGACTGCCTTTTTATTGCTAAAGTTCCTTCTTACACCCTCATTATTGGCCTTTCTAGACAAATACTCTTCTTCTGCTTCTATGGCTATATCCTTGAGAGACTT
This sequence comes from Excoecaria agallocha, assembly GCA_037975025.1. Classification (NCBI taxonomy): domain Eukaryota; kingdom Viridiplantae; phylum Streptophyta; class Magnoliopsida; order Malpighiales; family Euphorbiaceae; genus Excoecaria; species Excoecaria agallocha. Next base: position 12,946,420 of record CM075807.1, read on the forward strand.
CTAAGCCTTTAAACCCTTCATCTTCAGGCCATCTCTCAAGTAGGGACTTGCATTCTGAATAAAAAGTCTAATATAATCGATTGTATCAGGCTTTCTCGTTATTGCGATTACCCAGTTCCTCCACCTTGTAAAGTACTCATGAAAAGACTTGTCATGCTTTTGTTGGAGCAATTTAAGATCCTTTAGAGTGACCACTATCCTGGTACTATAGTTATATTGCTTGAGAAACTCTTCAGTCAGCAAATCCCAGTCTTCCTTAGTGCACCTGTCTAATCTATGATACTAATCAATTGTCGGGCGTGTTAAGCTCATACAAAAATATTCTACATTTTTCTTCCTATTCAAAGTATCTCCTTTGATGATCAATGTGTATTGCTTAACATGTGTAGAGGGATCCAAAGTACCATTAAATATCAGTAATTTAGGCATCTTAAACCTCTGTGGTGGTGGTTTATCTCCATCTAAATCCCTATCCTTGAGGTTCATTCCACTGCCAGCAAACAACAACCTAGACATTGCTTTAACTTTTTCTTCCATCTTTTTAAAGGCCACATCCTTACCATTAGTGCCCCTACTCCTCACATTCATCATTGGGGGAACATAATCCTCATCATCCTCTTCAATATAATTGTTCTCTGGCTTATGACTCCTTTCCCTCCTTGATGGGTTTTGAAGCACAGTAGCATCTGTTACGGCAGCATCCCTAACATGTGTTGGCTCCACTGCCTCGTAAGTGGATGCTACAGTTCGAGCTTTAGTGTTTGAGCTGAAGAAGACACCAACTCCCCAATCATGGCCATCGACCTCTCTTCAAACTCTTAAAGTTGTCTATCTAGCCTCCGATCTAATTCATCTCATGCCATTGAAGGTCCTGAAATAGAGGCATTCAACCTTTCCCTAAAGGATGAAAACCTTATTGTCTTGTCTTTAACTCTCCCGATCTCATTCAGTTACTCATCATCCATCTTTTATCTTGTTTCCTTACTATTTTTTATAATTGGCTCAAACTTAACTCTAACCTAACTCCTGAATCCAACCCTAAACTTAAACTTAACCCTAGCAACTTAAATGTTGATCTCTGAATAAGGTGACTGTCTGACCTTGTGGACCATCTAAGTGAATCTATGATGGCTAAAAGAATCAAATGTTAGGAATGATGCATAAATATGGCATGTACATGATGCATGAATGCTTTCGTTAGACATCAAAAACTATCACATGCAAGAATAACAATAACCTTCTAACCTTATCACTCCCATATAGGAGGCCAGTCTCTTTCCTAGGTGGGCTTAACCCATGGGTCAACAGGGTACCCAATGGGCACGTATGGTGTATGGTGGAATACCAATAACATCACCTCTCTTAACTAAAAGCATAGACGTATGGATTTTGATCATTATGTATTTTAACTAACTTATATAAATTGGATAATTAAGGCCTACTAGTGCATGGTAGACTTTGACTAGTACCCTTCTAATTTGTTAAGGTACAATCAATACATAAAGGTTTACATACCAAGCAAACATTATTATGCTTATACAACCAAGGGGAAGTAGCTATTGTCATTACATGGGCTTGAGTCAAGGTGTTGAAACTGTAAGACTATCCAAGCATGGTCCCTGCCAATGAGTCTAGCTCATTACGAGCATAATTATTGATGGGTCACCATTTAATATACCATTTAATACAAGACTTAGGCTGGTGGGTTTTTTTGACACCTCCCTACATTGAGTGAATGTAGGGTGTGTTTTACGATAGCAATGGAGCTAACAAAAGGATGTCTAACTTAATTCTAAGGCTTTAAGATGTATGCAATTTCGAAAGGAGATAGGATTATTAAGGAAAATCCAGTGATAAGTGTGAATTATATATAGATTTTAATGTGTTCTTAGTTAAGTTATTTAGTTGTTTTGGTTTGATTTAGGTTAATTTAGAGTTAATTTGTTAATATTTATGTTTTTGAGGTTAATTCTGTGTTTTGTTTGATTTTCAGGTTTAATTTGACATAAAAGGGCTTAAAGTGTAAAAAGGACAAAGTTTAGGGCTAAAAGTGCAAATATGAAGAAATTCGGCGAGAAAACTAGTGTCCAGTTCAGAGCCTTAAGCCGTGACCACGTGAGAGTATTGAAGAATTCATCACGTGGCCTCGTGAAGAACAAAAGCAATAAGAACCGTGGGCATGTGAAATTTCCTCTTGTAAGAACCATGGCCATGTGATAAAGAAGGGATGAAATTTTGAAGACCACGTGACCACGTGGATTCCCAGTGAAGGACCACACGTGGCCACGTGTGGAAGAAGAAGAAAGTGAGTCGTGCCCACGTGTGAAGGAAGAACAAAGGAGGCATGGCCACGTGATTAACTCTCCCATGTCGCGAAGGATTTACGAACTTCCTATTTAGCAAACTTTGATTCCTATTTTATGACCAGAGTTTAACAAGGAGTCTACTACAACTCTTGCCTATAAATAGCAGTCCAAAAACACAGAAGAGGATCATCAATCTTTGTCATCAAGCTTTAGAATTAAGCTTTTTTCTTTGTTGTTTACATTCTTTGTTTTTACAGTCTTTTCAAAACATTGTTTTTAGTTTTAAAGAATGTCTTGTGAGTAGTTTTCTTCACTTTTGATAAAGGATACTTGAATCCTTGACTTGTATTGTTATGACTTGAGTTTGTTCTTCAATTTTAATACAAGTTGATTATTTTTTGGTTCTTAAACATAGTCTTGTCTTTTCTCAATTTTAAGTTGATTATTAACTTGATTAAGAATTGGTTAATTAATTGGTTTAAGTTGATAAATAACTTACATGCTCTTAGGTTAATTTAGTTGGATTAATGCATGATTATAATCTGAATAAGCTATAATTGTGTGTTAATTTAAGTAAGTTAAGATTAAGAAAAGTGTAACCAAGAATAGGTGAAAGTTAAATCTCTTGAGAAAGGCTTTAATAGACATCTAGGAGACTTAATTCAGTTCCTTATGCTAAGTATTGAATTATTCTGAATAAGAGAGTTTTAATGCTTGGAATGATAATCTTGAATAAAGTTGTCTGGATTTATTAAACTGAATTCTCCATAATCACTTGTATGTTTTCTTTTAATTAAGTCATAGTAATATTAGTTAAGGTGGATAGTCCTTTAGTGAAAGTTGTTTTTATCATTGATTTTTAACTTATTCAATTTACTTGCTTTCAAAAGATCTCTTACTTACTTCAGTTTTTTCAATTGTTTTAACTTAGTTTTAAATTCTTGTTTTCAAATCATCACAACTTTGGGATTTCTCCTCTCTTTACACACAAAATTGGTTTTGAAATTTAAATAGCACATACAAGCACAAGTTTCCCTTGGGTTCGATATTTTGGGTCATAATCTTATTTCCCTATATTACTAGCCGATCTAGTACACTTGCTAGACACCAGTCATCCAGCTATAAGAAAACTTAACCAAGATGCTTTTAGGAGCAAGGTCTCTTTTGTCCCTAGCAACCCTACTCAATTCTGGTTAGGTTCTTAGAGGCCTACTTTTAGGGTCCAACAGTAGAATAGAGCTCATTATAACTCAAAAATTGGCTACTTCACAATAGAAAGAGATTTAAGCCTAATTTATTGTTGATGGTCAACTTATAAAGGCATCTACTATGGGCTTAAAGCGACAAGTGTCATGGAGTCACCATCCAACATAATGTTGGGAAATGAATCACGACCTTTTGATGCCCAGATAAAGATTGGTGTTCGGGACATCACTCTTACTTGACACCTCGGTTATGTGTTATTTTATAATTGCATTTTAAACATTAATCCCCTCTCCTCTCTCACACGATGCATTGTTATTAATTAAATAAACACACCAATCAAATAATAAAAGAAGTAAATCAAATAAATAAATCAAATAAACTACTTATATTATTACAGAAGCAAATAATCTAATTATAAAAATAGAATGGTAGATATAAATAAGGACATTTATTGGGTTGGGAACATTAGTTCCCTCATGCATACTTTACAAAAAAATTATTTTCTCTTATTGTGTAATTTTTGGGTTAAAAATTAGACATTGATCCCCTTTATTGAGAAAAATTCCAAATTAATTAGTAAAAATTATTTTAAGTGAATTTTTCATCTAAACAAGCAGAAAAATGATTTTATTACTACCTATTACATTCCAAAAATAAATACATCCAAAATTAATAAAATCAAACTAAATAAAGCAAAATAATAAATAAAAGAAGTGCGAAATAAAATAAACAAATGGAAAGGAGAAAATGAACTAGTAGGGGAATGACTCCCAAAGTATAATCATCCCTCAAGAAAACTCCAGATGTACATCCAATCAATTGCTCACAAAAATCACAAAAAAAATTGATTGATTAGCATTTTAAAATAAATATACAATAAAAGACAAGTTAAAATAATATAGAGAATAATGATACTAAAATTTATAAAAGACAAGTTAAAATAATGTAAAGAGTAATGATACCAAAATTTAAACATGCATAAAGAAGCAAAGTACTTATAGAAAGACACTAAAAATGAATTAAGAATCATGTACCAAAAAAATGATGTAAAGAAAGATAAAGAGGCTAAAAAGAACATTAAAATAAGCACAAATACAGTCATGGATGCCCTTGGAAGGTCACATATGGCCTTTACCTGAGAAAGGATAAGACGAGAAGAAAGCACCATAACATCCCATCTGTTGCATTTATAAACAGTTGTCTGTGATGCTTTCTTCCCATTTATCACTCCAAAAAAAGATACAAAAATAGATCCTTATGCCAAAGAATTCTAGAACCTCTAATAAATCCTAAACATGCGATTATATGATCCTAAACATGCGATTATATGATCCTAAAACATGCCAGATCTAGAGTACTATAGATTGATTCTAGCTCCGATGAATTTCTCTCTAAATTTCAGCTCTCAATTCGAATTAATGTGTGATGGGAGTAATTTTATAGTAGGAGTTGTGCTAGGACAAAAGAAAAAGGTCTTTTATACCATCTACTACACAAGCCACACCTTGAAGAGGGCCTAAGTTAACTACACCATGACGGAAAAAGAACCTTTTGCCATAGTTTTTGCTTTTGAAAAATTTAGACCCTATCTCCTTAGTGCTAAAACAATTGTGTGGTCTGATCATGCAGCATTGAGATACCTTTTTTCCAAGAAGGAAACCAAGCCAAGGTTGATTAGATGGGTGCTTTTCTTACAAGAGTTTGACTTGGAAATCAAAGATAAAAAGGGGGTAGAGAACTTTGAGGCAGGCCATTTGTCAAGATTCGAGCACGAGCATATAGAGAAAGGAGATATCCTAGACCTATTTCCTAATGAATGCATATGTGCAGTTATGTTTGTAAGGTTGCCATCCCATGGTTTGTTGACTTAACCTTACAGGTGGTTTTATGCCAAATGATTATACATGGCAACAAAGAAAAAAGCTCAAGGTCGATGTTAGACATTACATGTGGGATGACCCTTATCTTTTTAAATTATATGCTAACCAAATACTAAGAAGATGTATTCCTAGAGAGGAGCAAGAAAAAATCATTAAGGCATGTCATAATGGAGAAGCTGGTGGACATCATGGACCCAATAGGACAGTATAAAAAATTCTCCAATTTGGATTTTATTGGCCTATTATGTTTAATGATGTTAAAGCTTTTATTCATTCTTTTGTGATAGATGTTAAAGAGTAGGCAACATATCTAGAAAGTATGAAATGCCATTAACTAACATGCTTGAGATAAAATTGTTTGATGTATGGGGCATAGACTTTATGAGACATTTTTCAGTGTCTTATAGGTTTTAATATATACTAGTTGTTGTAGATTATGTTAGTAAATGCATAAAAGCTGTTGCCACTAGGACTTGTGATGCCAAAGTAGTGCTGGAATTTTTAAAGAAGTATATATTCACCCGATATGGAGCCCTAGGGCTATTATCAGTGATGGTGGCAAGCACTTTGTGAACCATCAATTCAAAATGTTGCTCAAAAAGTTTGGTATTAGGTACAAGGTCACTACTACATACCATACACAAGCCAATGGCCAAGTAGAAGTGTCAAACTAGGAACTCAAATCAATTTTAGAAAAAATGGTGAATGCCTCTAGGAAAGATTGGTCCTTTAAAATTAATGAAGCATTATGGGCATATATGACTAAGACACCTATAGGGATAACCCCTTTTAGGCTAGTTTTTGGCAAGTCTTGTCACTTACTAGTGGAACTAGAACACAAAGCTTATTAGGCCACTAAGTTTTTGAACTTTGATCTTCATGGTGTAGGGAAATGCAGGGCATTGTAGCTAAATGAGTTACATTAGTTAAGATTTTAGGCATATGATCATGTTAAATGTTAGAAGGAGAAGGCCAAAAGATGGTATGACAACAAACTGGTGCCTAAGGAATTTATGTCAAGAATGACGGTGCTGATATATGATAGTCATCTTAGACTATCATCTTAGACTATTTCCTAGGAAACTTAAATCAAGATGGAAAGGACCTTATGAAGTGGTCGATGTCACTCAGTATCGAGTTCTCATTGTCAAGCATCCAAATGATAGCAAGGAATACAAGGTCAATGGTCAACACCTTAAAGTGTTCTTCAAATCTAGGTTTGAAGTTGTGTCGATGGTCATGACACTAAAGGATGCTCAATGAGTTCATTTAAAGTTGACCTGGTGACTTGTTAAACAAAGAACTAATTCTAACTCTATCTCTCTACTTGTTTTTGTTTAATTTTGTTTGGTGTTTTTAGTGTGTAAGTTTTTGTTTTGTTAATGTGTTATAGTTAAATAAGTGGGAACAAATTTGTGATTGAATGCTTGCTAAGATAGTTGTGAATCAATGGTGTAAGTGTGCATAAAAGAGGGTGTTAGCATTTTGAAAGTGTGCAAAAATTCGGTTGCACATGTGTGCCATATGAAGTTTTAATTATAGAATAGGTCACACGGTAGAGACCATTTGGTTTTCCCCATGTGCAAGGCTTTAGTTCAGAAACATAATGGGTTACATGGCAGAGATTATTGTGTCTTTGCCATGTACAATTACATAGTTTAGTATAGAAGTGTGTACACAGTAGAGACAATTTGGCCTCCGGCGTGTGCAAGTTAAAATTTTTTAAAAACAAAGGGGTGTACACGGCTGAGACCATTTGGTCTCTATCTTCTGCAATTTGAATCTTTTGATATAGAATAGGGTATATGGAAAATACCTTTTTGTCTCCGTCATGTCCTTTAAAAATTGATGTTGTGCATTTTGATGTGATGTGTGTGACACGGTAGAGACCATTTGGTCTCCACTATGTACTAAAGGCTTGCAATTGTGTACTTCTTTAAATACCCCCATTTTTTATAACTTTTCACTTCCATTCTCTACTCTCCTCTCCCTTTTCCTCTCTCTAACTCAAACACTCATTTTTATTCTCTTTTTGTGCATTTTCTTCTTCTTAAAGAGCAAACATAATCAAGTAAGTAACTTTATCACTTCCTTTTCATTTTCAATCTCTAATTTTGTTTAGTTCTTAAATGATTTATGTGGAATAGGAATTGTTTTTGTTGGCATTTCTTTGTTTACGCATGGATGTATGTTTTGTGTTGGTTAAAATAAGTTTACATGCCTAGGGTTGGTTCAAATGTGGGTTTACATGTTTTTACATTTTGTATTGAAGATATGCTTGAATTTAATCATACTAAGCACTAAAATTAGTATTTTGAAATTGCTAGAACTTGTAGAATGCCTTTTTACTGCAATTTTTGAACATGTTTAACTCATGCTTGATTAAATGCCTCAAAGAAGTAAATTTTCTATTTTTAGCCAACCTACCCATGTTCTTGTGCTTTAATTATCAAGGGTAATATCTTTTAATTATTTAGAATGCAATGTGTGTGCTTACATGCATGTTTGATGCTATATTCTACTTATCCAATCAATACCTATGAAATTTTAATTAGTTCTTAAACTGGAAATGTTGTTTAAATGAATTATTTGCCTTGTTTTCAATACTATTGCCATGCTTTTATCTTGGTAAATCGGCTTTGTCCATGGGAGCTTTCCTTTTCTAGTTTGTTGTGCCAATTTGGTCATATGCCATGGTCATCAATTAGCCATAAAGCATGGTAATTCTGGGTATTAGTTCCATTAGTTAATTAGGCTTGGTTAGGATTGTTCATTTTAATTTGCATCAAGTAACCTTTTTTTTAATGCATCATGTAATTTTTAATTGTTCATATTGATCTTGTATACCTTTTATGTGTTACTCAAGGCATGTTTAATCATATGTACTGAATTTTCCAATTTTTCACTTTCTTTTGCCTTCATTTTGTGTGTTATATATTATAAAATGCCTTTTCCCCACATTTGCCTTGTGAGAGCATTATTTTTCTCCATGTTGATATGTGTTTGGCTTAATAGAAATTATTTATCTTTGTAGTGGCACCCAAATGTACAAGGCAAGAAGCTAGATCTCATTCTTAACTTCGCAAAAACCAAGTAAGCTAAGAATCCCATCTTGGGTTCCAATTAAATTTAAAGAAAAATGGGCTATCTTTGCACAAGTTAAATATATAGCTACTCCATACATAGATATAGAGGCACTGGAGGAGTTCAATCTGAGAGCTAAAGTGAAGTGCTTAATAGCCAATGTCGAATGGACTGAGTCTTTGAGCAAGAGAAAGGTTGTGTACCCATAACTCACCAGGGACTTTTTAGGCTCAACAAGAATTCAAATTGGGAAAAACAACCATGATGATGAAGGGATTGTGAGCTTTTGATTACATGGGATCTCATCCTAGATAAGCTTTAATGATTTTGCATATCATCTTGGGTTTGATCCTTATGTTCTAAGGGGCCTTGAAAATTTGAATAAGTAAGAGATATTGGCTAGTGTTTTGAATGAGATTGAACCAACTGAATTTCAAACTAGCAATAACAAAGCCCACAATCTAAGGAACCATCCTTTAAGGATCATACACCTTGGCCTTGGCCATCTTCACTCCCCTTGGTGGCCCTAAGAATGTTAATACCAATGAAGCAATCATTCTCTATGCAATGTAGAATGTTATTCCCCTCAATGGAGCTATATTCATTATTATAAAAATTGATGAACTAAAAACATATCACAAGAGGTTGACAAAGATTGTATTCAGTGGGATAGTCACCATGTTAGTTAGGGTGGTTAACCACACACCCATGGGCAGAGAAGTTGGAAACTTAGTTCTCATAGACAAAAAGATGCTGAAGAGCATGTATGTACTGAGAGATGATCCTAGGTTCCCAAAGTAGGGTTATCTGGTTATGTCTGACAAAAGGCTATATCGCGAGAACGTGACAAGTCATCGACAGTGCTTCCACTAGTAGAGGCTGCAACAGTTACTCCATGCTTATAGCAGTATACCAAGATCACAACTCGCTTAGACTCCCTAATGACCAGACAATCTCAGCTGACAGATAGGATGGACCAAATTGTAATAGCTCTCACCATCATCCAGTCCATATTTGATTGCTATTTTCCTCTTCCGCTACCTCTACAGGAGTGATTTTTTTAGGGATTTCCTCAACCGCCAATATTTTGTGAATCCTTTTTTGGTATTTTACTGAGGACAACAAAAATTATTAAGTGTAGGGTATGGGTATTTTAAGATTGAAATTGATGAACTTGTTATGGAATTGTTGGATGCTATGTTTAAACTTGATCACCTCAGTAGCTTTATCTTTATGTTTGTTTTTACTTTTAGTATCTAATTAAATGTTATGTGAACTTCTTTAAATTTTAGTAATATTATATTTTTTATATTTTTATCTTGTGCTTTTCTTTTATGATTCTAATTTTATCTTCTTTAGTTTGTTATTATTCTATTCTTTTTTGTTAACTTTATTATTTAGCTCTTTTGTTATCTTAGTATAATTGTGCTTATTTTATTTTGTTATTTTTTGTTGCTATTAAATACTTTCGCATCCTTAGTTTAGTTTTGCCCTTAATTTATTCCCGTTATGAATAGCTTGAACTTAAAATTCAAAAAACTTATTTAGATAGTTGAATAATTAGAGCGTAGTTAGTTGTTAAATGTTTTTTCTTTATTGGTTAGGTTTAATTAGATCAATACCAGTAAGTCTCCTAATAAAATGTGCACTTTAAACCTATTTTAGGAATAAGAAAAGCCAGTGCATGAAGGTGATCGAGTGGGAATTCTAGAGTACTAGAACCGTCCTCATCATCCTTCAAAGCAATTAAAATAATTTGAAACCAAAGCTAGAAATGACTTAGGAAAAATTTTATTCATTAAATTTTTGAAAGACTTTTAACTTACCTTTTGTTAATCTTTTGTCCCTTACAAGCCCTTTTGAGCCTATTTAAACATGTTAAATGCATGCTAATTTTGTAATTATTAGTTACACTTATTTTTCCCCTAGCCTAATAAGCCTTTTTCTTACCCTTGGAGAACTGGCCATTTTAGGAGTGAGTAGAACAAAAAGTTTTCAAGGTGTTTAATTTGAAAAGAAAGGTTGTGCTCTAAGTGTGATTCTAGAAATGGGATACTTTGCATATATTTAGTAAGCTTGTTTAGCCACATTATAACCTATTTAAGACCTAAGGATCTTGCTTTGTTTAGAGCTATTTGTGGAGATGACCCTTAGGTTTCAGTGCTAAAAGAGAGGCTTATGGCATCTTTTGAGTTTCAAGTGCAAAATCGCATATATAAATTTTTGCATACAAATTATTTTCTTGGTTATCCGATTACACTGGAGTTTTTGAGGTATCAAAATTTATTTTGATGGTTTTAGGCCTAGCATACACATACTGAGAGACTATCGAGTATCATTTACCTTGAATTCATTTCGGTTTAGGATTTCATTTAGTGACTTTTACTATAGTGTTTTTTTACCTTCTCTGAATTAGTGATTTCTCTCTTTAAGTTTGAGTATGCGGGAATGTGGTCTATTCTTTGATAACTCCAATTTAGTGTTTATTTTCAATGTATTTTTGTCTATGTTTGTGTCTTATTTTGTGTGCTTTTCATATTTTGTGTGTTAAATTCCTATTGTTGTGCCAAAGAGAATAATATTGAGAATTATGAAGTTTTGGTGTGCTAAATGGTGAAATTTTGACTTTTTGAAGAATTTTGACCTTACACATGCTAGAGATAAAATGGTCTCAGCTGTGTGCCATACAGAATTACCAAAGTGCACTATTTCATTAAAGCACACGGCAGAGACCAAAGTGTCCCCACCATGTGCCAAGTAGGATTCAAAGAACTTTAGTCCAGAAGGGTGTGCAAGACTAACAACAAAGTGTCTCTGCTATGTACCACTACTACAGTACTATTTTAACTTTTTGTACACGATAGTGACCAAAGTGTCTTCATTGTGTGCCTCTACAAAACTATAAAAGATAAGTTTTTATTTGGTTTGAGGAGGCATTTTTAAGTAGTTTTCAATAGTTTTTAGCTATAGTATGTAGTTTTAGCTTTCTCTGCAAATTTCTAGGGCTTTATACTTTACTCTAACTTGTAAAAACTTCATTTTTATTAGGATTTTATATTTTGAATACAAGATTTAGCTTAGTTACAGTAGATATATTTTTAGTTTTCAATCAAGTTCTACTTAGATTAAAAAGAAGGAGCTACTCTAACTTCAGATCTATCTTCACAAATGGGTTTAAGAGTTTCTTCTTCCTTTGTCTTTGCATTTTATATTATGTGTAGTGAGTAATTTTCTAGTTGTTTGGGGATCTTCGAATCGCCCTATCCATGTAAGACAATGACACTTATTTGATTAAATATATTTACATATGTTTCTTTTCCTTTGGAATGATCTTGATATTGATGTTTATACAAGTACTTAGCTATTATCTTGTTTAAGTTAATAGTTTTATGCTTGTTAGAACTAGATATCATGTATGCTCCATTTTTACATTCATTTTTTGTATATTTGATGGCAATTTCGGAATGGGGGCTGTTAGATCTAGAGTAGATGCTTTATAGATTCAAAAATAGGGAGGAAAATGAATAGATATTGGATTGGTTGTTTTAGGAATGGGCAACTAATTCATATCTAGGATTTATTAGACCTGTACTTAAGCTAGCTATCGAATTGGCTCCGAAATGGGAAATCAGGTAGTTAAAATGGTTGTCTCCCCAATGGGAAACTTGGGTTTAGTTGGGTGATCCACATCTGAAATATATAAATTTTATTTTAAAATGAATCTTGCATTGGGTATGGGGAGGATTTAATTTCCAAACAACATTTTTAATTATTATTATTATCCAAATTTTTATACTCTATTTTGCTGCAATTGTTTGTTTTGCACTTTTTATTTAACTCACTTTAATTTTAGTTGTTAAAAATTGATAGTTATAAATCACACCGATATACACCTAGGAAATTCTTTAACACATATTTGTAATCAAGCAAGTAAAAGTATATAAAACTAGTCCCTAGGGTACGATAATCTTTGAGGTCTTCAATATACTTTATTATATTACTTGTCGATTTAGTGTACTTGCTAAGGTCATGAACAATTACCCTCAAGAGATATTCTAATTCTATAATGGTGATAACATTCATCTCTACTCTAATCCATGATTCTTTGTGTTCAAGAAAACAAAGAGTTTTGTGTTTATTTTTGGTTGAAAGAGAACCGAACTCTTATTCTCCAAAAGAGAAAATTAATTTTTCTCTCTTAAAAATCTTTATTGTTTTCTTTTTCAAAAGTCTAGGATTCCCCTAATCCCTTAAAAATCCTAACTTTTAGCTTTCATACCTAAGGAGGAGTTAGAATCCCACTCAGCTCCAACTCTCTAGATATGAAGGATTAAATCCCCTCTAAATCTGGGAAAATCCTCAAATAATCATTATCTTCCATTTTGAAAATTGAAAAATGTGGGAATTTTGAAAGTGCACCCACAAATGGGCATTCCTGATACGATTCCTATAAAATTACAAAAATGCTCTTGATTTGACCTGGATATGAGGGAAGTGGTCATAGATGACCATCACTCAACTAAAGTCCAAAACCAAGATTTTTGAAACTCTTTTGTGAAAACTTCCAAAAAACACTTAGAAAACCACAAAGTTTGTATGATAACATGGAAGATTAAGGTCGAAGCTTCGAGAATCGCATTCTCTATCAAAAATATACTATTTCCTTACCATCGACTAACTTTGATCTAGGCTGCCTTGGGTTATGGTGTCTATAATTTCTATCCTGATCATTGATTTCGTATATAGCCATATTAGCTCCTAAATGCCCTTCAAATACTATAATAATTATTACCATCAAGGTATAATCATCATGTTGTCTTAATTTTTCATAAATTATACCTATGTCACTGTCATCTTCTAAATCTACCGATGTCCAATAGAATGATCCTCGGTTGTATAAAAGACTTTTATATATAATTCTTGAAACCACGTCATTAATATCTAAACTCAACTTAACATGAATTTTATATATCAATTCAATAAAAGTTGACTTACTTTTAAGTCTAAGTCTCTTTGTAATGGTATTTAGACCCGATATGTCATATTGAAAACCAGCAACCTATAGACACTAGATCCTGAGTCAATCGCTATTGGAGTGACCTAATGAGGATAATGTTGTTCTGAAGTAGCCAGAGAATAGAAGCACTATGGCCTTGCTAGTGTTTGTTTTAAAAAAAAAATCTTTTTGCAAGCTTTTGTGGTTTCTAGGAGTTAAAAATAAGGTTTTGGGGTTTTCCTCCTTTGCTTTTCTTTTGGATAAGTAAGAAGAATGCGTTTAAGGGCCTAAAATAGACTCAGAAGTTAGTCATGACCTTGACTTACGGGTCAAGCCCATGACCCACACCTAAGTCACGACCCTTAAGGGTAACTCACTCCTCCTGCCATCTGCTTATCACTGGAGTCATTGGACATGAGTCAAGGGCATGAGTCGTAAGCGGCCTAAGCCTGTGACTCATCCCAATTATGCTTAAGAGTGAGTTTTTGGGCTTTTTCTGGAGGCCCAACCTCCAGTCATGACCTTAACTATGCCCTTGACTCATAAGTTAAGGTCATGACTCAACATTTTTACCCAAAATTTCAATTTTTCCTTTGAAACTGGGGATTAGTTTTTTACAAAAAAATCTCTCTTATTTTCTTTGGCATAATCTTAAACATTTAATGCTTATAATGGCCATTTAAATAAAAAGAGACTTTATTTTTTGAAGGGAGGAGAATTTGAAAAAGCTAAGTGAGAAAAAAGACAAAAAAAAACAAACTCTCTCGTTTTTACTTAGTTTCAAAGAAAATGAAGGAAAAAGAAGGAGAGGACAGGCTGATGGTGTAGATTCATTGGTTTTGGAATAGCTCAACTGAAGGTAATGTAAAAGGCAAACCTATTAAGCTCATGTAGATCTATAAGTTTTGTGTATAGCCTATCTTCATGCTCTGTTTCTAACTTTCATTTCATGCTATATGTTATCTTTGTTCTCTTTATTTAAATGTATGTTTTAATAGTTTTTACATGTGTACTATTAAGTTTTAGTCATGAATCTTTCCTTTTAGTTGAGTTTATGTGCAAATTTGCAGTTTTTATCATGTTTGTCCCTTTTTCTTGAGTTATAAGTCTCACACGGTGTTCTTTTGAATTAATGATTTTTAGCTCATTTGATTTCCATTTTTTGCATCAAAGTAAGTTTTAGGAAGAATAAAGTCATTTTCATCTTTGAATAAGGTTACTTTAGCATTTTGAGTGATTTTTGAGCAATCATGGCATCATTCTATTACCTACTAGATGATCCAGGAATGAGTCATGACCTTGAGTTGTGATCGAGTCATGCCCTTAGGCTATGACTCACCCTTCTTGGATTGCTCAGGTGGTGCTGTGACTCGCTTACTAAGGTATGACCTGCCTTCAGTTAAGGTTGGACTCGCTATTTTGGGCGTGACTCCCCCCTTTTGGAAACGTGACTCACTTCCTTCCATTTTTTTATTCATCCGTGACTCATATTTCTTTTCTTTTATATTCTCTCTACTGGCTTTATTTCATGTTGTTTGCCTTTGTTTTTTTTATTTTCTTTCTTCCTTTGTGATTATTCATTATTTATTTGCTGTAGTTAATTGTTATGGCCCTTTTATGTTTTTTGTCAATCATTTTGTTAATTTCTTATTTTATTACCCTTTTATTTTATATATTTTATCTAAATATTAATGTTATCTTATAACATACTTTATATTATTTAGGCATATTTTAATTCTCACAATTATTTATCGCTTTAGCATGCGTATGGTATAAAGTGTTGTATGAATTTTAAAATGCATCATACATGTTATTTAATTAATTGTTGAATTTATTATAATTATTATTTTCCATTATTAGACTATTCATTACTTTGTCGTTTTTTTAAATTCTTGTTTTTTAACTTGTATCATTTCACTACAAAAAAAAAATTTTGATTTTACCAATTGACTCATATTTCGTAGGTAAAATTAAGATATTATCGATGGATTACTGATCAAATTGATAATGCGTAGGTAAGAAAATGAATTTGATAAATGATGACATTTTTACCAATAGAATTAATTATTTGTCGATATATTTGGCAGGAAATGTTGGCACCAATGGTTTGCGATTGATTGACCAACAGCTTTGTCCATTGGTAACTTATTTTCTCATTTATTAATGTACCGATTGAATTTCCATCGGTTATACAAGCATTTACCGACATATTTTGCGAGGAATTTGTATTCTATCGGTAAATAAATGTGGGAAAGTTTTAACACCTAATATAGCGACAAAATAGTGACAAAAATTTAAGGCAATGGAATAATAGTTGTCGCGATGGTTTGTAATCATTGGTAATTTCATCGGTAGTCTATTAATAAATTTTTTTATATTTAATTTTAATAAAAAAATTTATGGTTAAAAATTTTAGGGTTAGAAATATCCTAATGTCGGCTCTCTCTCTCTTTCATTCAAGCTTTAGTCTCATTTCGGTATATCTCTCAGCTGTGCCAACATCCCTCCTTGCCATCTTGATGATGAGGTTACCCTACAGTTATTTCACCATCTTGCCATCTCATCGGAGTTTTCTCCTTATCTCCCTTGTTTACTTTATTTTTTTTTGTTTCCTACTCTCTCCTTTGTTCAATCTATCTCTGATTCTCCTTCGCTTAGTCTGTCTCTCTCAGTTAGTTTGTCTCCTTCACTTTGTCTATCAATTAGCCCATCAGATCGTTAGAAGGATAGGGGATAAGTGGTTACACTTAGGAGCTCGTTAAAAAGGAAATTTATGGCCAAAAGGGCCATATGCATTTGTCAAGGTAATTTTTTTTTGTTAGTTTGGTACCATAAAATCGTGATACTCTTATTAATGCTCTAGTTTCTTTTGGGTTTGAAGACAAAAAGTTTAGTTTAGATCCTCCAATTACTTCAAATCAATCGCCAATTTTTATATATTTTTGTTGGATTTGATCCGATTCTTGAAATTGGTTTCTAATTAGGGTGTGGTTAACTTCTTAATTATTTCTGCTAGTTTTATCCTTTTTTAGTGCAGATTTGTCTTGATATCTAGTTTAGCTAAGGATAATATCATTATGCTTCATTTTTTCTCATGCACCAATTATAAGTGATTCTATGGTCTGAATTTTACAAGGTTTGCTACTCTGTATTGCTTAGCTAGTGTTGCTTTGATGTTCTTTATAGGAGTTGTTGCTGCCCTGTGTCACTTGTGTTAGAGTTTTAAGCATTAATATAATTTTTCCTATAAAACAAGGACAGATTGGCATTTGATATGAATTTTAAGCATTTATGTTTATTTGTAGGTGTGTGTGGTGATTTTTTAGTGCTTCTGAATGAAAATCTTGCCATTTGGAATAGTGTTCGGAAAGATAAAAGACACCAGGCACCAAGTTTGAGTCTATGACCATCATCAATTTTTGTTTGTTAAAAAAGTTATTTATGAGATTATGGGTTATTAATATAATTTTAAAGACATAAATTTACATATTTTACATTTTGTGAAACGATCCAATTTAGAGAAGAGTAGTTGCAGAGATTTGATATTTAACGAGAGAACGATTATTTCTTTTGTGTGAAGTATATGTGAGAAAGTGACACTTGAGAGACTATAAGAGAAGAGGGTGTTCCTTTGTTTTGTGTATGTGGGATATTAAAGTAGTAGGTTGAGAAAGGGAGAAATTATATAACATTATTATTATTAAAATTCAATGGCTTTAGCACTTTTGTTTCTTTTTTAATTCTCTGTATATAATTGTAGAATATAAATAAATTTATCACATAATACAGGTTTTGGCTTCTTATGATGATTCGTAAAAGGCACAACCTTCATATTTGTATTTTAATTTTTCTATTTCGCTTACTATTATTCTGATGTTTCTTTGGATGCTCTAAATATTAATAGGTCCCAAAGGCATTGATTCTTATTTTTTGAGATATGCAAAACGAAAAACTATAAACAATTTCTTTTTCATATCTTTATTTTTACTAAATCTTCTTTTTTGTTTTAAATTGCAAAATAGTTTACAGTTATTTATATATTTACATCCATCTGTTTGAATTGAATTATTTCATAACTTTCAAGATTCAATAAAATGGATAATGACATGTTTAAATATTAAATTATTGGATAACTAGCAAACGATGGTTAATTTTCTTACTATGTTCAGATAAGGTGCACAAATTGATTAATTGTAATAGGAAAATCAACAATTTAGGTCTAAATTGAAATTTACTACACTTTTTTTTTGGTTGTTAATGTTTGTCTCTTAGACAGATGTTTCATATCTACATGTTGTTATAAGGACTGTCAGTTCGGTTCTATATCTGCACTTTAAGCTGTGTTTGGCTCATTGACGTTTGCAATAAAATTCTTTAGTCTATTAAAAAAAGCTTATTAATTTTTTTTATTTAGTTCCATTAGGTTTTAATATGAATTTGAGGTTTGATGTTTGTGTACTATGCATTCTATCAAGCTTATAAGGAGGTTAAAGAAAATGAAACTTGTTTTTAGTTTGTTGAGTCTCAGTGTTACAGAGTCTAATTTTTGTTTGATGTATGTGTACTCTTTTATGGTACTTTATTTTCATTCTTTCTCTGGTTGATTCAAATGCCGGTTTTAAGATAGAGAGGTACAGTTTGGTATAGACAATTAAAGTGCTAATTTGACATTGTTCTATTTTGTTTTAATTGATTTGGTAAAGCATTCGAGTTTCAATTTGCTAGCCGATACTAATGTCAAGAAATTAGACCATTGAATCTCATTATTGCTAACAACTATCTAAATTGATGGTGATCTTAGTTTTTGGTGTACTAAAGGAATATAACTATTAATGTTACCTTACCTGTAATTTTGATTGGATGAGCTAAATTAGCAAGGATTGGAAAAGAAAGTGTGATCTTTATATTCTAAGACAGTTTGATCAATGATTCAATTCATATATAGGCAAAATATCAACTTATAGTTCTAGAATAGGTATGCTTCTGGAGGATGACAAAGAAATCCATTTCTAGGCAAAGGTTGAATGGAGAAGATAGGGTTATCTGATATTGGTATCTATATCAATCTTTAATTTTGTAATTATAATTATTCATGTGCTCTCAATGAAAGATTCTTTTGTGCTTTTACTTGGGTAGTTTGTTTTTAGTAGAATTTAAATGCAGTTTCCTAGCATCCTATTTTTTTTAGATAGAATTGTTAATTCAACACATGATTTCTCAGTCTTTTTCCAAATTTTATGTATATCTAGGGATAGGAATTTTTATGGCTAAACTAGACATCAAGGAAGCTCTTAGAGGCACAACATTAGTCTATTGTAGTCTCTGCTACATGTGTACGCATATAAAGTGGCAAGCAAAAGTAGGTTGCATATGGAGCTAAGTTTTTTATACTCTGGGATCTAGCTGCATTTTTCTTTTCTGTATACTTTACTAGGTGGTTAGCTACTGCTATTTTGGCCATTAGATTTTACTGGTGGATTGATCCTTCTGGAGCTGTACTAGTAGGTCATTTCTTTATTTATGAATATATTTATTTATTATACAACAAATAAATAATAATATGCAGATTTCTTTTGTACACTATAAGCAATTGGGCAAAGACAATAATGGAGAATTAGTACGTGTTCTTGTGATTTTGTTTTGTTGCTAAGAGAATAATAAGAACATGAAGAAATCCTCATGAATTCTTCTTATGATATTAGATCAGGGTTACCCAATGACAAGAAAATAGTATATTACTGATAGCAAGTTTGGATCTCGAAGCTCCGATTATGAATTTCTCCCACTTTCTTAAGTAATTCTATGATTTTCTAAATGTTTTTCAAGTGTTTTGACAAAAGATGCAAAAAACCTTAATTTAGGCCTTCAAGGGTGATAAACAGCCATCTGTCACATAAAGGACGGTCGTCCTTAGGTCCCTCTCTCTTGCACAGACTAAATTAAGAATATTTTAGGAATTTTAGGATTCTAGGCTGAGGGACGGCCGCCTCTTATTAAGGGATGACTATCCATGGCTTGAATTCTAGAATTCCCACATTTTTGGAATTTAAAAAATAAGATAAAGGTTTTAAAGGGATTTTATCCAAATTTCATGGGGATTTATCTCCAGATTTAGGAAGTTGGAGTTGGAATCCAACTCCAAATTTAACCTAAGTATAAAACCTAAAAATCTAAGGTTTTGAAAGATAGAGGAATGACTTTTAGAGAGAGCAAAAAAGGTATAGGGAAGAAGGAAAGTTAATTTCTCTCTCCCTAAGAACTTACTCCAGCAATCTTTTAATCCAAACACACACACACACAAATGAATTTCATTGCATTTTTTTTGAAAAATGAGAATCACAAATCAGAGTGGAGATCTACACCACAAGAGTTTCAGAGTTAAAATATCTCCTGAGGGCAATATTCTATGCTTATCCATACTTTATCTCTTTACAAATTATCTTGCATAATTATGTGATTCAAATAAACATGTTTAAATGATATATTTGAGTAATATGTATGTTTAAATTGAGATATGATGTGCATCTGGATTGCAAAGCATGTTAGAGGTATGATTAGGTGATAGATTCCTCTATGGTTGTATTATCTTAAGCTTTTATTTAACTTATCTAATTCTATAAATTGGTGATTTTAATGTGTTTTATGTATGATTTAATATTATAACATTGTATTGTCATGATTTAATATTATAACATTGTATTGTCATGATTTAGAACCTAATAATTGAATGTTTAGGGTTAAAATACACTTTGTATGATTTTTGCATATTTTTTCCATTGAAATTCTGCATCTTGTTTTGTCCAGAGGTGACGGGTGGGAAGACGACTTGATGGATGCCCGTTTATGAGGCAACAGATGGGATGTCACGAGCCATCTCCTCGTCCTATCCCTTGCATTTGTTGTAGGCATCCTTCACCTAGTTTTAGGCATTCGTGGCTATTTTTGTGGTAGTTTTGTATATTTCATGCATTTTATGTATTTTTTATGCCATTTATTCAATTTCCATGATATTTGTGCTTTTTTTTTATTTTGGCCATGTATGATGTGGTTTTATACTTCATTCCATTTTGTCTGTGCTATTTAAATTTGTGATTTTTTTCGTATTGTTTTAATACTAATTTATCTTTCTTTTTTGTGGTTTTTTAGAGTATATAAATTCTTTTGTCTAGGAGGATTATGTGGGATTTTTTTCATTGGGGATCGTGCTCATAATTGGATGACCACCTTCAACCTATCCGGTTACCTCGGTTGACCACTTTTTTTATTATTTATTTATTTATTTATTTGGTTTTATTTGACTATTTATTTATTTTATTTTGTCTTTATTTATTTATTTGATATTTTAGATGTATTATTTTTTAGGGATGTAATAGTTAGTAAAAAAAAAGAAATTTTTTTGCACGTTAAGAGGACAAATGCCCAATTTTTTTTCCTAAATCTACGTAAGAAAATAAAATTAATAATTTTCTAAAATAGGTATGAGGGAACCAATGTTCCCAACCCAAATGAATACCTCAATTTGTGTATGTATATTATTCTGTTATTGCTATTAGACGATTTGCTTATATAATAATTAAATAGGTTTATTTTATTGCTTTTTATTGCTTTATCTATTTGAATGGGACATGTACTTAATTTTATCACCATGCATCGTGTTAGAGAGGATTAAGTGTAAAACTTAATTATAAAATAAACACCTAACCAAAATGCCTAATAAGAATGATGTCTCGAACACCAATCTCAATTTGGGCATCGAAAGGTCTAGATTCATTTCCTGATGTTGTGCCAGGTGGCGATTCTATGACACTTACCTCTTTTGGGCCTATTAGTTGACACCTTCATGGGTTGACTATCAATAGTAATTTGGGCTTAATCCTTTATTATTGTGAAGTAGCCAATTTATAAGTATAATAAGCCTCATTCGGTTTCGAACCCTAAAAGCAAGCCTTCAAAAGTGAACCCGAATAACAAGTTTTGCTCCGACGCACGTCACACATCCTTATTGTTTGGAGATCTTTGAATCCCCATACCCATGTAAGACTGTGAACTTATTTGCTTAAATATATTCATAGATGTTTCTTTTCCCTTGTGCTTATCTTGATATAGATGTTATATAAGTATTTATGTTGTTGATCTTATTCAAGTTAATGGATTTATGCTTGTTTAAAGTAAATATCATGTATGCTTTATTTTTACATGCATTTTCTATATATTAATGTGTTATAGATCTAGAATTAGTTAGGAAAATGAATGGGTATTAGGTTGGTTGGCTTCAAAATGGGAAATTAAGTCATATATAGGATTTATAGACCTGTGCTTAAGCTAGCTATCATATTAGCTCCGAAATGGGAAATCGGGTAGTTGAAATAGTTGGCTCCAAAATGGGAAACTTGGCTTTAGTTGGGTTATCCACATCTAAAATATATAATTTTATGTTAAAATGAATCTTACGTTGGGTATGGGGAGGATTTGATTTCCAAGCAACATTTTTTAGTCATTGTTTTTACCAAGTCTTTTATACTCTATTTTTATTGCACTTGTTGATTTCACACTTTTATTTGGTTCATTATCATTTTAGTTGTTAAAATTGGTAAACATAGCTTACACCATTATACATTTGGGTTTTTTTTAACAAATAATCCTAATCAATCAAGTAACTTTGTGTAAGGCCATTCCTTTTGGTACGATATTCTTTAGGGTCTTAAATATATTCCATTATATTACTTGTTGATTTAGTGCACTTGCTGAGCAATCTCAAATAAGTTTTTGGCGCTGTTGTCGGGGATTTGGCATGCTTATTTGCATATTTGATTGGTTGTTTTATATGTTTATTTTTTATTTACTTTTTCTTTCCTATTCTTTTCAGGTGATTTTGGTGTATAAATAGATTATACTTACAACACCATTTAATCAAGTAACTTTGCATAAGGCCATTCCCTTTCGTACGATGTTCTTTTGGGTCTTAAATATACTATTATAATAGTTGCCAATTTAGTGCACTTGCTGAGCGATCTCAAATAAGTTTTTAGGGTTGTTGTCGGGGATTTGATGTGCTTATTTATTTGCATATTTGATTGGTTTTTTTATGTGTTTATCTTTTATTTACTTTTTTTTCCTATTCTTTTTAGGTGATTTTGGTGTATAAACAGATTGTGCTTACAACATAACATTTAGCACTGTTTGACCTTAAAATCAAAAGGACCTTGCATTAAAGAAGAAGACAAAATTAAACTAAAACTATGAATGATCCACCGAGTCCTAATGTGCCTCTTGAGAATGAAAAAGAAGAAAGGCAACAACATGAGAGAAATCAAGATGGTCAAAGACCAAGGAACATTTGAGGTTACGCCACTCCAAGGTGGAATAAGGAGCATAGGACAGTAGTGCTACCTCAACAACAATATTTTAAGTTAAAACCAGCAATGATCACCATAGTTTAAAGAACACTTGGATATCTTCTTAGAGATAAGTGACACGGTCCAAATACAAAAGGTTTCAATAGATGCAATTCAAGTGAAGCTCTTTCTCTTCACACTCATAGGAAAAGCAAGAGATTGGTTATCCATGCTTTCAAGTCAATCTATCCGATCATGGGAGCAAATGTAAGAAAAGTTTCTAGTTAGGTTTTTCCCACCCCATAAAGATAGCTAGTATAAGGAATAACATATATGATTTCCAGTAGTTGAATGAAGAATATTTCCATGCAGTATAAGAAAGGTTTAGGAGATTATTAAAAAGTTGTCCACCCATGAGATCGCTATGCCCCAACTAATGTCAACATTCTATACAGCATGCAATCCAACCAGAAGATCTTTATTGGATGTAGTGTCTAGAGGTAGCTTTATAAACAAAATACTTAAAGAGGCATTTTTACTTCTTGATGAGATGGCGATGAACAAAGCTTAATGAGCTAGCACAAAGGCATTGACCAAGAGACAAGGAGTTCATAGCGTAGATGACATTGCAATATTGAAAGCTCAAATGAAGTTATTGAAGAAGGAAATTAATTGGCTGAGAATTCAAAATTTTTTAGCGATTAGCTAAGATGGAAGTGCATTTGAAGGAGGAAATTTGGGAAGTGATTCAAAGGTAATTGAACTGTACACTCAAGGAATGGGAGAATTGAATTCCTTGCATGATTATAAGAGGAATGACCCAATTAGTAGCCACTACAATTTGGAGTTGAGGAACCACCCCAATTTTTCATGAAGAGATGGTAACCAAGCTTCTAGCTTAAACATTTAACCAAGAACCCCACTTAATGCATCCACACATGCTCAAGATAGCCACAACCACACTTATCATCAGTAATACCAACCTCTAATAGGAAATACTCATTTCCAAACACCATTCCAAGCACCTCAAGCCCATCAAACAAACTTTTAACCCCCTAGTTTCTAACCTAGACAACCCCTACCATAAGATAAGAAACCGAACCTAGAGGGGATGTTTGCTTACTTTATGTCTAGCCAAAATCAGTTTATGACCAGCCAAATGGCAATGTCGAAGGCTCAAGAATAGTGGAATAGGAACCAAGATAAAGTCATAAGGAACATAGAAACACAAGTTGGTCAAATAGAAAATTCTATCTTTACAAGGTCATAAGGCATATTTCCTTCGAATGTTGATCAAAATGCCAAAGAGGAAGCCAAGATGATCATCCTAAGGAGTGGTAAGGAAGTCCAAGGAGCTAAACAAGGTAACAAATCTTCATCTTTTTTTGAAGTGGTAGAGCCAACAATGGAGGTATGTGATTCTAACACTAAAAATATTAAAGACATTCCAAAGCCAAAAGATAAGAGTAAAGCCATCATTAATTTTGGTTTACCATTTGATGCATCATATTTACCATTCCCTTTAGTAGCTAGGAAAGAAAGAAATAATGAGCAATTGGAAAAATTTTTAAATATGTCCAATAAATTACATGTGAACTTACCATTTGTTGATGCCTTGCTTCATATGCCAAAATATACTAAATTTATGAAAGATTTGTGCTCAAATAAAGAGAAACTAGAAGGGATGAGTACTATTTAGTTGTCTAAAAATTTTAGTGTTATTCTCACCAATAAAATTCTAGCTAAATTAGAGGATCCAGGGAGTTTTACACTACTCTATAAATTAGGGGGAAATTTTATAGGAAATGAATTATATGATTTGGTAGCCAACATAAATTTAATGCCATACTCTATTGTAGAAAGTTAAAGTTGGGTTCTATCAAACACTACAAAAAAAATGCAGAATATGTCGTCGCTAACTGATAACTTTTCGTCTCTAAATCAATTTAGCGATAATTTAGTGACGACTTTCATTTTGAAACAAAATTCGTTGTAGCAGAATTTAGCTACAACAAGAATTCATTGCCAAATTTTAGCGACAACAGAGCGTTGTTGCTAAATATTTGTTGCCATTTTGCTACGATAATGTTCATGCAAACTTTTACGACGACAATATTTTCGTTGCAATATTGCTACGACATTGTTCACGCAAAATTTTGTGACGACAATATTTCGTCGCAACATTGCTATGATATTGTTCACGCAAAATTTTGCGACGACAGTATTTTTGTCGCAATATTGCTAGGACATTGTTCATGCAAAATTTTGCGACGACAATATGTTCGTCGCAACATTGCTACGACATTGTTCACGCAAAATTTTGCGATGACAGTATTTTTGTCGCAATATTACTACGACATTGTTAATGCTAAATAGCACTATTCAAACATGTTAATCCTCGCTTAATTAAAATTATTTTTTTATTTTTAAATTAATATAAAAATTTCATCATTTAAATGATAAGCCACGGGTGACAAATTTATATTTATATACTATATTTAATACAAAAATATATATATTAATGAAAAGATTGTTATTTACAAATGGATATCATCGTTAATTGTATATCTAAAACAATACACGCATATATAACAATAAAAAATATCACCCAAAATGCCATACTATATATTTATAACTATAATGTAAATAGATACATTTGCTCCTAAATCTACTGCTGAAAAAAGTTGTTGCATCTCCATCTATTGCTGGATTTGTTTGACCGGCTGATACATCTCTTGTTCATGCTCGGTACAAATCTCAACTTAAAACTCAATCTGCATAGTGGATAAATATTTCAAGTACAAGCTATGAGAAACAAATAGAAAATTAATATAAGGGTGTGACGAATTAAAATAAGGCAAACCCACTAAAAACACAAATAGTGGATCATTTTTTTTCGAGATTTCTAGGAATAATCGCATGGCTATGGAATGAGAATGATAAGCAAGTCTAGTATAATATGCTACCTTGTATCAAAATCAATTAAGATTTCTAAATAAGATGCTAAAAGTATGCAACCTGCGTTAAGTGCGGTTAATGGGTAACATGTATAAACTTCAATACCAAACCCAGCAAATGGGTTAATTATAATTTACCATGACTTAACTACCATATATTCTCGAACCAAATGAAGCTTTTAGAATCAAAGAGGAAACAATTCTGACCTGGGGAATATACTTAATAACTATCATGAAAACTCGAATTGAACTGCAGAAAGAATAATGTAACAAAGTATTAAAAAAATCCAGCCACTAAGCCATAAGTGAATTTCAATGCATGGTAAACACAGTAAACGAACAAATAATGCTGACACAAGCTTTGAGCTGTGAAATTATTATAAAAAAGATCACTGCATACAAATTAGTCAGAATTATATTCCTGTTCACGTTAAAATCATTTTAGGTCTGACATTTCTATTTAAATCTATCTCTTAGATCATTTATAGTGACTCAAGATTTTATAATTAAGTCATTTAACTTGCATTATGGAGATTAGATTTAAGCTGTATCAGAATTCAGAACAGAAGTTGTGATTCATGAATTAAGCAAAATTACCTAGAATGGCAACTTATCCATAACCTTCTGGTAATAGAATAATGCTTGATTAATAATTCATAAAATAAAATTGAACATGTTTCTTAATAATTCAAGGGGATCATGCATAAATTCGAAAAACCAAAATGCAACTTCATACATTTTCTCCCTTAATATATATGCTGGCGTGTTTGTTAATGAATGCATGTATTAGACAAATTCTGGCCTCTGTAACTTTAGCCAACATAAGTAATACATTCATTTCCATCTCATTAACTGACATGATCGTTAAAGACAACTCTGACTTCATTTAAATATCAGTTAGACCAAGTTGAATGAAGGAAATTGGATCAACTAAACAAGACCAAGGAATATTTAAATTGATTAAATGATCAAAAAATAGAAGTGAGATTAATTGAAGGTGAAAACAAAATTACCATGTTACTGAAGTAGAACCCTATGGTTGTGAAGTAACAAGATAGCATCCGGAACTAACCTGTCAAATACATCAGGATGCCCGTAGAGGAACCTTATCTTGTGGAAAATGGAAGTCCAAGAAACTAAATGTCTAGTGAATAACACAAAGGCCAAATCATTTTCATTGTGCATTACATCAAATGGGCCCAAATTAGTTGTGCACAACATTCGTATGCCTGAAGAAACTGATAAAGAAAGAAAGATTGATTTGGAAAATTCAAAACTCTCCATAATTAAAACAAGATTGCATGACCATGTACTTCTTTTATAAGCCCAAAATATAGCACTGATTTTTCTAACAAAAAATATCCTCAATAGGAGACAAGAAGGGAATGCAACATGGTAATTGCCTTAGATATAAAGAACGAGTTTGCAAAAATGAACACCTTGACCTGAGAGGATCAAAAAGAAGCCTTTGACCAATGGTGACAAAGCTTGTTTCTTGATATGACATGAACCACGCTAGAGAAGAAACACTACAATAATGCATACAATGTAAGATTCAAACATGAAGAACTGACTGAAGTGTTGAGTATTCCACATTGACTGGTTATAAAAATGACATCTTCTTATAATGGCTTGTGCAGAGTTAATTTTTGGAGATGAGTATCATGATGTATGATCAAAGTACAAAGATTATCTCAAGAATATATTATTCATTAATATAAGAAGAAAATCTTATAATTCAGTTATGGTCAAGCATTTTTTATTGATAACATGGCTGATGCCAACTCCAGAGAGATGCATCTCCAACAACAGGGAGCTTACCAATATGCAAAACTAGACCACGTGTGAATAGGATAAAAATCTCTAAACCCATTCTTTACACGGTGGTGCCTGACAAGAACCAACTTGTTTAATATACTACTAAATTTAATGTGAAGATTTTAGGCCTCTGTTGCATTGATTAGCTACAAAAGGGTGCATAGCTTTCTTGCTCCTTAAATTTCAACCATGGAAAAGAAGCATCGAGTCAAAATATCTGGTTTTCAGAAAACTATATGAAAGACGAGATAGCTGGCACCCTTACATCAATTGTTAATGATAGTCCTTGATACTGTTCTGTAACTAATGATTGTGGTCTGCTATGACATAACGTGGCTTTCAATAGTTTTAAGTTGTATGTATGCCAGATGAAGTAAACATGACAATAAAATAAGAAAACTGAACCTTCCCGTGAATATGTGCTCCCTCAAACCAAGTATAGTTGGAGGCCGTCGTCCTTGCTGTTGAAAAAACTCTTGCAGAAGGTTTCTCATTTTGAAAGCTTCTTCAAAATAATTGTCCTGTAATTCCCAAAAACAAAAGGATAAGATGGTTCAAGGATATTTAAGTTTGGTGTTATATGATGACCTTACTTGGTTCATATCAATTGTCTGAAGAGCTTCACCACGTGTGAATATTATGGCATGATTTTGGTTTTCTGGCTTCCTTTCTCCAATATTTGGATGGCCAGGGAGATTTATCGGATAAATCTCCCATAAAAGACAATAAAATATTCAACCAAAAGTTGTTTTGTTCATGACATAATGGTAAAAAATCCATATTATCATTTTTCCCTTTAACCAACTCATTTATAGCTTTACACATTCAGATATTTAAAAAAACAGAAATTCGATGTTCTAAATATTGGATAGTATGAAACTGAGCAAATGGATCTTCACTTTTTGCAAGTTCCCAAACCTAATTTCTGCATATTTTCTCCTGAAGACGTGCTTCTTCATGATTTATGCAAGGAGTTGAATATGAAATGCTCCATCAGCCTTCTTAAACTTTTTTTCAAATATTCAAAGCTGTTGTATCTTATTACAGCATCAAAAAAGTCTTTTAATTTCAATTTGGAAACTCAATAAATGAAGGAAAGGACCTAATGCCTATTGATCCAAAGCCCAAAAAAAAAAAACCACCAGCAAACTAGTGAAGAGGTATTCGACCATGAAGGTAGGTTCTGGCTCCTTGAATATCCTTAATTATTTTTGCCAAAATTGAGCTAGAATATACATTCTGCCCTTTATATTCACCATATCCAAATTTTATTCTTCCGTCAAAACTGCCTCAATTGTTTATTTATTTTATGCAAGGAAGATCTAAGTAGGAGATTTTAACTCCCCCATCTCGCCATCTGCTGTTGAGATTTTCAGTACATTGTAATAATTGAAGATTTTTTAGAATAAAAATTTTATTAATCCTCGTATTTTTTTATATTTAAAGAATTTACAAGCTATTTATAGAGAGAAACAAATAATATCCTAAAAAAAACTAACTAGGAAATATAAAAGAATATTCCTATTCTAATTATGAAATATTAA
Organism: Excoecaria agallocha; assembly: GCA_037975025.1. NCBI lineage: Eukaryota > Viridiplantae > Streptophyta > Magnoliopsida > Malpighiales > Euphorbiaceae > Excoecaria > Excoecaria agallocha. Next base: position 12,975,546 of record CM075807.1, read on the forward strand.
AAAAAAATCTAAGTAGGAAATATAAAGGATTCCTATCCTAACTAAGAAATCCAACAATTATTAATTCCAAGAATTGCTTGCTTCAAGATTTTCTTTTATTTATTTGTCTCAAAAGCAAAATTTGGCAAAGAATTAGACTTAAGAAGGAAAACACATCTTCCTCCAATTAATTTCATAAGCAAAATTCTTTAAATCACCCAGAATGTCATAACATAGCTTAGTTAATGCTACCTGATCAAGACCATTGACTACTTTAACCAATATAGAGGAATAAACCGGATCTTGACGTTTACCAGGCACAATCTCTTCTTTCTCCTCAACATAAGCAACACGAACAGATAGATACCTTCAAGAAATAATTTTGCGGGCATGTTAGATGATTTGGTAAATTTATCACTTCCACAATTTATTTACTTTCTGTCAGGCCATACCTATTCATTAATTCAAGAATGTCATTTGCATGGGGATCTCCTGAGGACTTTTGTGATCCATATATTGGACAAGATATTATATAAGTGAATTTCAAGTCTGCTAGCGCATCTAATTTAGCAAATAATGAATGATTATTTCTTTCAACAGCATCATAGCCTTCTAGAATATCTGTGAAATCAGAATTAGTCAGATGAAGTAATTTGAGCAGTGCATAATGTCAATAAGACCTACCTTCATCTTCAGCCATATCAAGAAATGCTTGAATTCTCAACGCTTCTCTATAGTACATCATTCCCCTAACTGTCACAACTAAGAACAACATTCTTGAAGAGTATATCCATGGAAACTACAATATCTTTCTGACCTAGATCAGAAGACAATAATATAAATATGACTAGTGTTTTTTATTTTCACCTATTTTGCTTAATGTTTTCCCTCGAAAAGAGGCCCAATTTCTTAAATCTTCCTTCTTACTCGCATCTTTTAATACATCTGATTGCTCGCATTCCATGCGCTTCAAAAAAATTTTCCACTCAGTCAATTAGGCAAAATAAACCAATTGTTCAAACAATGAAGGTAGAATTATTCCAGGGTTATTGATCTCCCATTGGTTGGGATCTAGAAATTATTCAAAACCTAAAGCCTACTAGTGATCAGGAATCAAGATACTATCCATCTAAAGCCCTTCTTTGAGATTCTCACTCAACAATCAAAAAATCTAAGATCAGCAAGTTGACATTTGTTCATAACACAAAAGGATGAGATGTTGATAGCTTAAAATTGTAAAAGAGACCCATAATCATACAACACCTTATCACCATCCTTGATCCCGAAGTAAAAACCACCTCCACTGCTTGTTTTAGCTCCGCCACTGTCACATTTCTACCAACGTTAACATCTGTCGAAAATAGCATATCATAAGCAATCAGATTCTATATTAAAGCCATTGATAGTTTGAGTATTTGGTATAAGAACTAATTATCGAAAATAGAGCCAAAAAAAGCAACAAATTATAATACAGTTGTACAATTTCAGGATATCTAAGATATAAAACAATCAAAGAAGAAACTCAAAGATATAAAACAAGCAAAGAAAATTAAATAGAAAAGGAGAAGTGAAGATCTTACAAGCGCCAATCTTGAAGTAAAATGGGAGAGAGGGAGAGGGGGTAAGAGGGCAGCGGCATAAAAGGGTAAGGTTTTAGGGATTTAGAAAAAATGAAACCGCCAACACTTTATTTTTGTCCCGCTCAAAAATTTATGGATTTAGCTACAACATGTTACAAATTTGGCTACAATATTTTTTTCAATCTAATTTTATGAGAATTATATTCTCTCAATTTAATTATTTTATTATATAACTTATAATAATTTATCACAATTGATATTATTGAAAATAAATATAATAATTAGTTTAATTTAGTTAGTTAAATTTGTTAAAATAAATGGTTTAATTAAATGTAAACAAAATTTAAATATTAAAAATAAAAATTATATAAAAATATATAGTTAAATGTAAAATATGAAATATAATGTATAGATATTTTTGTAAGATAATTAAAATAATAATTTTAATTCATTTAAATTCTCACCAAATAGCATGCCAGCAATTTCAAATTAAAAAAAAATCAAACGAGATAACGTGTAAAGATAATAATTTATTTTAATTTAATTAATTTAAATAAAATCAAATAATTTTTCTAAATTTTGCTAAAAAATATACTAGATAAATTTATTAAATTAAATACTCTAATTAAATATAAATAAAATTTAAATATTAAAAATTAAAATCATATAAAAATAGTTAGAATATATTTTTAGCTAATTAAATTGAATAGCATTTTGCTAAATTGGCGACGACAATATTAGCGACAATTTAGCAACAACATTATTGTTGTCAATTTAGCTACAACATTGTTATCGCCAATAGAGGGATATGAAGAAAATAGTATTTTGTTAAATTGGCGACAACATTGTTGTCGCAAATCAGTTATAATGGTGTTGTCGCTAACTAGCTACAATATTGTTGTCGCCAATAGAGGGATATAAAGAGAATAGTATTTTGTAAAATTGGTGACAATATTATTGTCGCAAATTAGCTACAACACCATTGTAGCTAATTTGCGACAACAATGTTGTCGCTAATAAAGGGATATGAAGAAAATAATATTTTGTAAAATTGGCGACAACGTTGCTGTCACAAATTAGCTACAATGGTGTTGTCGCAAATTAGCTACAACACTGTTGTCGCCAATAAAGGGCTATGAAGAGAATAATATTTTGCAAAATTGGCAACAACAATTAGCTACAACAGTATTGTTGGAAATTAGCTATAATAGTGTTGTCATAAATTAGCTATACGTATAGGAACATAATTGTATTTTGCTAAATTAACGACAATATTGTTTCGCCAAATTGGCTACACCATTGTTGTCGCCAATTAGCTACAACAATGTTGTCGCCAATATTGGTATAGGAACATAATATTATTTTGCTAAATTAGCGACAACAATAGCTAAAACATTGTTGTAGCTAATTTGGCGACAATATTATTGGTATATGAACATAATTGTATTTTGATAAATTAGTGACAACATTATTGTCGCCAATTAGCTACAACAATATTGTCGCCAATATTGGTATAGGAATATAATTGTATTTTGCCAAATTAGCTACAAGATTGTTGTCGCCAAATTAGCTACAACATTATTGTCGTCAATATTGGTATATGAACATAATTGTATTTTGATAAATTAGCGACAACATTGTTGTCGCCAATTAGCTACAACAATGTTGTCACTAACATTGGTATAGGAATATAATTGTATTTTGCCAAATTAGCTACAAGATTGTTGTCGCCAAATTAGCTACAACATTGTTGTCGCCAAATTAGCTACAACAATGTTGTCGCCAATATTGGTATATGAATATAATTGTATTTTGATAAATTAGCGACAACATTGTTGTCACCAATTAGCTACAACAATGTTGTCGCCAATATTGGTATAGGAATATAATTGTATTTTGCCAAATTAGCTACAAGATTGTTGTCACCAAATTAGCTACAACATTGTTGTCGCCAAATTAGCTACAACAATGTTGTCGCCAATATTGGTATATGAACATAATTGTATTTTGATAAATTAGCGACAACATTGTTGTTGCCAATTAGCTACAACAATGTTGTCGCTAACATTGGTATAGGAATATAATTGTATTTTGCCAAATTAGCTACAAGATTGTTGTCGTCAAATTAGCTACAACATTGTTGTCGCCAATTAGCTACAACAATGTTGTCGCCAATATTGGTATAGGAATATAATTGTATTTTGCCAAATTAGCTACAACATTATTGTCGCCAAATTAGCTACAACATTGTTGTCGCCAATTAGCTACAACAATGTTGTCGCCAACATTGGTATAGGAATATAATTATATTTTGCCAAATTAGTTATAACATTATTGTCGCCAAATTAGCTACAACAATGTTGTAGCTAATTATTGTTGTCGCCAATATTGGTATAGGAACTTAATATTATTTTGCTATATTAGCGACAACATTGTTATTGTCAAATTAGCTACAACATTGTTGTCGCCAATTAGCTACAATAATGTTGTCCCTAATATTGGTATAGGAACAAAATATTATTTTACTAAATTAGCAACAACATTATTGTCGCCAAATTAGCTACAACATTGTTGTCGCCAATTAGCTACAATAATGTTGTCCCTAATATTGGTATAGGAACAAAATATTATTTTACTAAATTAGCAACAACATTATTGTCGCCAAATTAGCTACAACATTGTTGTCGCCAAATTAGCTACAACAATGTTGTCGCTAATTAGCTACAACAATATTGTCGCCAAGATAGGTATATGAACATAATAGTATTTTGTTAAATTAGCGACAACATTATTGTCGCCAAATTGGCTACAACATTGTTGTCGCCAAGTAGCTACGACAATGTTGTCGCCAATAGGGCCATATGTACGAAATCGTATGTTTTGCAAAATTAGCGACAACAATTAGCTACAACATTGTTATCGCTAATTAGCTACAACAATGTTGTCGCCAAATCTACTTTTGTTGTCGCAATTGTTTGCGCCAAATTTTTGGCGCATGATATTAGCAACAATAAAAATTTGTTGTCGCTAATTTGTCGCAATATTTATTTTCCCACCAAATCTTTCAAGATTTGCGACGAAATCCATTTTTTGTCGTAATGTTGTCGCTATATTGTGCATTTAGCAACGAATTTTATTGTTGTCGCAAATTTTTGTCACTATTCTGCATTTTTTTTGTAGTGAAAGAAATAAGGATGGCCCTTTAACTGGTGGATCGTTTGATCAAACATCCTAAAGGAATCATCGAGGCTTTGTTAGTCAAAGTGGGCAATTTCATTATTTCGGTTGACTTCATAATTATAGACATGGACATGGATAAAAAGGTTCCATTGATCATGGGAAAACCATTCCTAAATATTGCTAGAGCACTCATAGATGTACAGGAGCACACGATAACTTTGAAATTCAACAACAAGATGGTTTTTGATGTCAACGAGGTGATGAAGCACCCATCGTTTGAATTTAAGGAGTCATTATGCTTTGTGGATGCCATTGAGGACTATAAGGGAGAAGTGCAACGGAAAATCCTGCTAGATGACCCATTAAGGAATTGCTCGATACATGCAGCTAAGGAAGAGGACTTAACTAAGAATGAAAAAGAAATTGTGAAGGAGCTGGATGTAATACCCCTCCATGTACCCTAGAAGAATTTTTATTAATTAATTATTGTTGCTTATGTTTAATTAAGTGTAATTGGGTATGAAAGGACCTAATTGTAAAGTTAAAGGGAAAGATTTGGGGTAATAATTGAAATAAAGGAAAGTCAAGGGATTAAAAGGAAGTTGGCTTTAGAGAGAGACACTTGGACCAAAACAAAAAAAAAGAGAGATATTTGTTGTTGATGAAGGAGGGCCGGCCACCTAAGGGTCTTCAAACTTCATCTTCAACCTCTCCCTTATGCCCAAATTCTCTCTCATCTTTTCTCTCTTTTAAACCCCAAACTCTCTCTCTTATTTTTTTCTCTAAACTTCTTGGTTTGGTGAAAAGTAAGGAAAGTCTATTGGATTGTAAAGATAAGGTAACTTGTTTCTCCTTTGATGTATGTGTTCCATTGAATAATTTGATAGATTCATAGATGTATCTTGTGTTTTGTTTTAGAAGGAGAATCAAGCAAGAAAAAAGGCAAGGAAACTCTTCAAGGTTAAGAAATAGGAAGAGTTGAACAAGGTATGGGAACTTAGGGTTTTCTTTGTGTGTAAAGTCTTGTGATTTGTCATGAGAGAGGTCTGGAGTGTCTCTCTCCTGTATTTTGTGAATGATTATAAGCTTGAAGATGGATTATAGTTGATAAAATGCATGTTTGAGTTAAAAATATGAAAACTGTCTTAAGGATCACTTGACCAGTCTGTATACTTTTGCTCATATCTTGAGCTATAGTTATGCAAAGGATGAAATTCCAATTTTTATGGAAACTAGACTTGTAAACCTTGATTTTGTTAGAAGAGACCAAAACCTGATTCTCACTGCATGATAGTGAAAATCGGGATTGATTTCTGATTGTGATTGAAAATATGGCCTTATGAACAGCCTGTGGTTTTTATGTAATATCTCAAGATTTACAAGTCCTATTGAAATGATTTTTGATGTTTTGGAAACTAGAAATGTAAATCTAAAACTTTGTAGAAGATAGTGTTTTCTGAAAAATCCGTTTGGTATGTCGAAATTGAGATGCAATTTAAGTTTGTACATTAATTTACAGGATTTTTGAACAATAATCACTTTAAGGCGGTTGCCCCATCGTTTTATGTCGCGAGCGCGACTTATGTCGCGAGCGCGACATTAAACGGAAGCCTTGTGTCGCGAGCACGACTTATGCCGCGAGCGCGACATCAAGAAATGCTCATATAGGCCATTGCCGTCTGTCGCGAGCGCGACTTGAAAGAGTGATTTAAAACCATCGCTGTCTGTCGCGAGCGCGATTATTACTGCGAGCGCGATAAGTGTCGCGAGCGCGACAATCGTCGCGACCGCGACAATAAGCCTGTGTTTTCTAATTTTAATATTTGTATTTTATGACTCTAATTGAGCTTTAAACGTGTCTAAGTCACCATAAGTTGTAATGTATAGCGAGAAAACCCTTTCAAAGTTCAAGAGTTTATTATTCGATTATAAGGTAAGTTCCATCACCTTAAACGAGATGTTGCATATGATACTTCTTTTCTATATGATTGATTTTATATTATGGAATAGCAATATATGATAGAGAAATATCTTGCATTCGTTAATGCTATAGTTGTATATGTTAGTACAATTTCACAAAATATGAAAAGTAATTGAATTAAGCCTGCACTTAAAGACTTGGTCGTGGATAGATAGGCATGCCTATAGGGTTATCGCAGCTGCTTCTGTTTGACTCTTATGAGTCTTCTGTTTGTCTCTATATGAGACTTCTGTTCGGATACCTACGTGTATCCTTCTGTTTAGATACCTACGGGTATCCTTCTGTTATGATACCTTCGGGTATCCATTGCACCCGTTATCCACACCCACAGGAAATTGTAAGCAGGCCATTTGTGCAAATACATTATAAAGTATGTTTTTGCTTTGATTATATGGTACTGTTATATCTTGATTAATCTTGTAAGGCTTTCTATTTCTATCATTATTAAATGATTGGAAATAGCTACTGTAAGTACTTATCTGCATGTTATTAGTTGTTCCCCACTAAGCTTTATAGCTTAGCACGGGTGTTTATCCGTGTAGGTTTGCAAGGTAGATCGTGTGTTCAGGGACAAAGCCAACAATCTCACAAGTCAACACAAGATTAGAAATAGCATAAATGTTTGAGATTGATTTTTGTATCTCTTTTGGTTACATCTAAGGCATTTGTATATGTATAAAGGCATGTAATTATAAAGTTATGTTAAGAATACTCTACAGCAAGTGAAAGTATAAGTATATGATCATGCATGATGGGCATAGAATGTATGTATGTATGTTTATATATGCATCATTAACAAATAAGTCATAGCATTGATAGAATTAATGAATGTAATTAGTAACAGTAATTAGGATTATCTAGTATAGTCATTACACTGGAGAAGGAGTGTGAAGAAGAGGAATCAAATGAAGAAGGGTTTGAAATACCAAAGGAAGATGAAAAAACTAAGTTCAAACCCCTTCTCCCTCTTTTAAAGTATATATTTTTAAGGGATTGAACCGAACCAATGATAATATCTTATATTTTGACAAGTGTTAAAGAAGAGTTGTTGATAGAGGTGCTAAAAAAACATAAGAGAGCCATCAGATGGGAGATATAAAGGGATCATCCCAAGCTATTACACTCACCAAATCCCGATTGAGGAGGATTGTAAACTAGTTATGCAACCTCAAAGGACATTGAATCAGATAATGCAAGAGGTAGTCAAGAAATAAGTTTTGAAATTGATTGATGCAGGTATAATCTTTCTTATCTCTGATAGTAATTGGGTAAGTCTGGTTTAGTGTGTTCCCAAGAAAGGAAGGATGATAGTGATAGAAATGATCATAATAAACTCATCCTAACTCATACGGTTATGGGTTAGAGAGTATACATAGACTATAGGAGGTTGAATAATACAACTAGGAAAGACCATTGCCCTTGCCATTCATTGACCAAATGCTAAAGAGATTAGCGGGCAAGAGGTTTTAACGCTTCCTAAATGGGTATTTTGTTGGGTTTTGAAATAATAATTAAAAAAATTACAATGAAAAATAAAAACCCACCAGATCCATGCGATCCAATTGATTCAATAAAAAGGGCATGACAATTACAACCCTCTCAAAGTGCAGACAAATCAAATTTACAGATGTAGCCGCACTTGAAATGACACCCCTACCGTTATCCACATGTGAATATGATGAATAAAATCATCGAGGGTGCTAGCTCCCTTCCTTGGCAGCTGGGTTATGATAATCTGTTCTTTCTTAAAGTTACAGAAAAATGAATTTTTCTCTCCTCTCTAAGTGATGGCTACCACTTTAATTTTGTATGCTTAATTAGGGTTTAAACTATACATATCACTATATATATAGTTAAACTAACCCTAATTTAAAGAGATAAAATTTCGGGCCCACATTTCTTATTAAAATAAGAAATACTTTATTTCTTATTTAAAATAAGAATTATAATATTAATTGTAATTATTTTTTATTATATTTATTTTGAATTTTAAATTGTTATAAAATAAAATTCAAAATGCCCGAATTAACCCTTAGTCCATTTATCACATTTTATATGTGTGACCCAATAGGTTTATATTATATTCGTAGTGGACCCAATCCCATCATGGGCCCACAAGTCATAAGCAGCCTCTAGCAAGACATTATGACTACCCAAATAATATGAATATTGATAATTCGATTTAACCTAATCGAACATGTTATAGTCCTTTTGTCACACGATATCTTATTTGAACATAAGTCATGGTCCATGTCAAACTTATATAGTCCAAACATATAATTTCGTGATCACTAAGTAGACTGATAACATCAAATGATGTTGATTGCTCCATCAATTCATTTGAGCATGGCTATGTATTTCTCAGTCCTACTTATCGAGTGGCCCATTGATATCTCTATCATAAGAGAGGGACAAATTCCTTCTTGATTATTCACTATCCTCTGCATGATTCTCATCATGTCCAATTATAACCTTTATGATTATCTGATTAAAGATAATGTTTGATTATGTCAAAACATAATGTTTGTCATATAAGATACTGTGATAGTCTCAGGTCTAAGGATCGATAATATAACTATTATGAGATCACTAATGACATTAACCCATGTAGTATCTCATAGTGGGTCTATCCAGTACTCTATTCTCTAACAAGTACCTATAAGTTTAATTCATATCACCATATATAATCATCCCATAATTATCAATGAAACTCATACTAGTCTTTATGTATCATTATTCTTTTAATGATAAATGACTAGTGATAGTCAAAATAACATTAAATTGTTATTTACAAATATTATTATGATGTAACATGCCAACAATATAATAACATGAAGAAAACCCAATTTTATAAAATGAAATGTGACATTATATAAAAGACCAAATGTTTAGCTTAGGGCATAACCACTAAAAATCTCCTACTTGCACTGGGCCTAATCATATAAGTGTCTAATACCTATGGACCTAGTATGACCATCATGTTTGGCTTGTGGGAGAGCCTTTGCAAGTGGATCAACAATGTTTTCATCTATTGGTACTTTGCATATCTTGACATCTCCACTTTTAATGATTTCACGAATAAGATGAAAACACCAAAGTATATATTTGGATCTCTAATGGGATATATGCTCTTTAGCCTATGCTATAGCACGCTTATTGTCATATTAAAGGTTTATAGGATTTGTGATACTAGGAACTACTCCCAGTTTAGCAATGAATTTCTTAATCCATATTGTTTCCTTAGCTGCATTTGATGCTGCTATATACTCAGCTTCTATTGTAGAATCAGCGACAGTGCTTTGTTTAGAACTTTTCCATCTAACAACACCTCCATTTAACAAAAACACATATCCAAACTGCGTTCTATAGTAATCTTTGTCAAATTGGAAGCTTGCATCTATGTAACCATTTACTACTAGCTCATCTTCCAATCCTTCTACACTAAGAATACATCCTTAGTTTTTCTTAAGTACTTAAGGATATTCTTAACAACTGTCTAGTGACTTTCACCAAGATTTAACTGGTATCTGTTTGTCATGCTCAATGCATATGAAATGTCTAATCTATTATAAAACATGGCATACATAATAGATCCTATAGTCGAAGCATAAGGAATCATACTCATATGGTATCGCTCATTAAATGTCATAGGACATTGAGTCTTGCTAAGAGTAATGCCATGAGACATTGGCAAAAATCCTCTTTTAGAATTTTGTATGCTGAACCTATTCAGCACCTTATATATATAAGTACTTTAACTTAGACCAATTATCCTTTTAAATCTATCCCTATATATCTTAATCCCAAAGATATAAGCAACTTTACCTAGATCTTTCATTGAAAAAGATTTCCCTAACCAATCTTTGGTCTTTTGTAATATAGAGATGTCATTCCCAATGAGTAATATGTCATTGACATAAAAGACGAGAAACATTACCGCACTCCCACTAACCTTATTATTTATACAAGGTTCATCTTTATTTTTTATGAATCTAAACTCTTTGACTGTTTCATCAAAATAAAGATTCTAACTCCGAGAAGCTTGCTTTAATCCATAAATGGATCTTTATAGCTTGTACACCTTTTTAGAATTCTCAGGATGGACAAAACCTTCAATTTGTGTCATCTACACATCTTCAAGTAAGTTTCCATTAAGAAATGCTATTTTGACATCCATTTGCCATATCTCATAGTAATAATATGTAGCAATGGCAATAAGAATTCTCATTGATTAAGCATTGCGAGTGGTGAAAAAGTTTCATCATAGTTAATACCATGAGTTTGCTTGAAACCTTTTGCAACAAGTCTTGCTTTAAGGTATGTACTTTCCCATCCATGTCAGTTTTCTTCTTGAAAACCCATTTGCACCCAATCATTTAAATTCCTTCAGGTGGATCAATCAAGTTCCAAACTTGATTGTCATACATGGATTGCATTTTAAATTTCATGGCCTTTAGCGATTTCTCAGAATCTAGGCTTAACCTAGCATCTTGATAGGTAGTAGGCTCATCTTGATCCATGAGAATTACTTCACGAATATCTATTACAAGAAATCCATATCTCTCGAGTTTATGTCGTGTCCTATCAGATCTGCACAGTTCTTGTGTAACTTGCACGAGTTCCATAACTGTTTGTGAAACTTTTTGAGCTTTCATCGATGGTCCAATGCCATTTTTTGGTTCTTAAACTTCTTTGAGCAACAAACACTTTATTCTGAAAGGGATTATAAAATTAATATCTTTTAATTTCTTTAGGATATCCCATAAAAAGGCATTTATCAAATTTAGGTGTTAATTTATCCGAGATTTGTCGTTTGACATAAGCCTCACAAACCTAAATCCTTAGAAAAGACAAACTAGGAAGTCTCCTAGTCCATATCTCATATGGTGTATTTTTAACTGCTTTAGATGGAACTCAATTCAGTGTGAATGCAGCTATTTCTAATGCATAGCCCCAAAAGGAAAAAGAAAGATCCGTTTGACTCATCATTGATCGAACCATATCTAATAAAATTTGATTCCTTATTTGAGAAATACCATTCCATTGTGGCATCCCTGGCGGAGTTAATTGTGAAACAATTCCAAAATTTCTTAGATGATCATCAAACTCTTGGCTCAAGTATTCACCACCCAGATCAGATCGAAGTGCTTTAATAGTTCTACCAAGTTGATTTTGAACTTCATTTTGAAAGGTTTTGAACATTTCAAATGATTCTTGTTTATGTTTTAATAGATAAACATAGCCATATCTATTGAAATTATTGGTGAAAGTAATGAAGTATTGAAATCTTCCCCTGGCATTTATGCTTAATAGGCCACATACATCAGTATGTATAAGGCCTAATAAATTAGTGGCCCTTTAACTGTGTCCAGTGAAAGGATCCTTTGTCATCCTGCCTAATAAACAAGATTCACAATTTTCAAATGATTCAAAATCAAATGATTTCAAAAGCCCATCTTGATGAAGTTTTGATATGCATTTCTCATTTATATGACCAAGGTGATAATGTGATAAATATATTTTATTCGAATCATTGGGTTTGAATTTCTTTGTAGCTATGTTATATATATCCTAATTGTTGGATTTTTCTAGATTTAGGATGTAAAGGCCATTATATGAATTAGCAATACAATAAAGCATATCATCATAACAAAAAGAACATTTCTTATTTTAAATAAGAAAAGAAAAACATTCATCATCAAAATAAGAAACTGAAATAATATTCTTACTCAAAGTAGGAACATAAAAGCAATTGTTCAAAACTAACGAAAGCCCATTAAGCAAAGTCAACTCATAAGTCCCTATAGCTAAAACAACAACTTTTGCTCCATTTTCAACTCACTGGTCCACTTCACCTTTTTCAGTTGCTTACTCCTTTTGAGTCCCTGCACATTCGTATAAATGTGAGAACCACATCTAGTATCTAATACCTAGGAAGTAAAAGTAGATAAATTAATTTCTATAACATAAATACCTGAAGATGTAGTCTCGCTACTCTTCTTCTTTTTTAATTCTTCCAAGTAGAGCTTCCAATTCCTCTTCCAATGACTAGGTTCATTGCAATGGAAGCAAACTCCCCCATTTGGACCTTTTGCCTTGGGTTTAGGTCCAGCTTGTGCCTTAGGCTTACCAACAAATTTTGCCTTAGCCTTAGCCTTACCCTTACCCTTATTTTTCATCCCTTTTCCTTTATTAACCATAAGAATATGACTCGATTTTTTCTTAATGCTTTGCTCAGCTGTTTTAAGCATTACATGCAGCTCAGCAAGGGATTTATCCATATTATTCATATTATTGTTCATAACAAATTGGTTATAACTATCAGGCAATGAATTAAGGATCAAACCTGTGGCCAGGTCTAAAGTGATGGGAAATCCAATCCTTTCAAGGTGATCAATATAGCCTTTCATTTTCAAAACATGAGAGCTTACTGATGCACCTTTAACCATTTCATAAGATTACAAAGCTTTGGTAGTCTCATACCTGTCTTGCCTTGCTTGTTGTTGGAATGTCTGTTTGAGATGATTACAAAACTCATAAGCCTATAAATGCTCCATATCCTTCTAAATTTCTGGGCACAATATGGCTAACATAAGACATCCCACATTAATAGAATCATCAGCATGTTTCTTTTATTTATCCTTGAATGCCTTTTGGGCATCAGCAGGCGAGACAAGAGGAATAGGGTCATTAAACACATATAGCTTCATTTCTTGCTTAAGAACAATTCTAAAGTTCCTAAACCAGTCAAGGAGGTTGGTACCATCTTCTTTTAATTTGTCCTTCTTAAGGACTAATCGTAGTGATAGTGTGGAAGTTTATTTGAAGCCATTGATCTACAAATATGAAAAATAGATATTAAAATAAGTACCAATTTCATTTTAGCATATTTCTTAAAACTCCCACTAAAATTTTAAGCCTCAATATTAATTACAACAATTGTAATGATTTAGTAGGCTAAAATCCATATTTCACTTAATTATAAGTCAGCTTTGCCATGACACTTAAAATCAAGTTATTTAGGTAAATAACTCCTTACCAATTACATCTCATGTAACTTTTAGATTCTTTATAGGATTTTCACATCATATGTCCAAGCATGTTATAATCCCATCTAATGCCTTAGGCTTAAAACCATTTTGATAGCCTAATTAAGTCTGACCATTTTTAAACATATAGGTAACACCATTAGCCATCCTATCTTACTATGATAACCTAATGTACTTCGCTTTGATAGAACCTACATTTTGGTGATCTTAGTCTTGACAGGTGTTATAATTATAGGTGGCATAAGACTTAAAATTTTAGTAAGGGATTTTAAATTTTAAGTTATGATGTCTATTTATTTACATATCATACATCATCCCATACATGGCATCTCATACACATATATAATCCTTCATCGCATCACATACCGGTATAATATGCATAATATATAAAACATGTCATAGCATGGCAAAAAAGATCTTTATAAGCCAATATGAAGATCAAAGATCAATCCTAGGTGGAATTACATCAACTTGTCTTAATCAACAACTTCCACTTTGCACCTCCATCATTATGGCATTAGATTGATCCAGTATATGGCCTTTTTGAAATTCCTTCATCTTCATTACAATAATAAAATAAAATATTCTACTAAAACTATTAGTAAAATAAAATTATAACAAAAGAATGATATGTAGGTTGTATTTAAAATTATAAACTCATAAAATGAATAAATAAAATAAATAAACTAAACACCGTCACAAAGGTCTTAATTGGCCATGCTATACACCATGCAAAGACATCATACATACATACATCAATTAAAATAAATTCATCTCAAAATTGATGTATAAAAATTGGCAAATAATAACATTAACGATATACTAGATGATACGATTAAATAAATCAATTTCAACCTAATAGAACATGTTATAATCCATTTGTCACACGATATCCTATTTGAACATAAGTCATGCTCTATGTCAAACTTATATAGTCTAAACATATAATTTCTCGATCACTAAGTTGACTGATAATATCAAATGATATTGATCGCTCCATCAATTCATTTGAGCACAGCCATACATTTCTCAGTCCTACTTATCGAGGGGACCAATAGATATCTCTCTAATAAGAGAGTGACAAACTCCTTCTTTATTATTCACTATCCTCTGCATAATTCTCATCATGTTCAATCATATCAGCTGCATGATTATCTGATTAAAGATAATGTTTTAACATAACTATTATGAGATCACTAATGACATCAACCTATGTATTATCTCATGGCAGGTCTATCCAATACTCTGTTCTTTAATAAGTACCTATAAGTTTAATTTATATCACCATACATAATCATCCCATGATTATCAATGAAACTCATACTAGTCTTTATTTATCGCTATTCATTTAATGATAAATGACTAGGGAGAGTCAAAAAAAAACATTAAATTATTATTTACAAACATTATTATAATGTAACATGCCAACAATATAATAACATAAAGAAAATCCAATTTTATAAAATGAAATGTGACATTACATAGAGGACCAAATGTTTGGCCTAGGGCATAACCACAAACATATTTGGGGTACTTACTGATAAATGTGAATTATACTATGTTTTAATTTGTTTTATGCGGTTAATTGAGTTAATTTAGTATTAATTTACTTAGTTTTATGGTTAATTAGTTAGTTTGTGTGTTTTTAGGTCCAAATTGAAGAGAAAAGGGGCTAAAATGCAAAAAGGACAAAGTTAGGGGCAGAATTGTAATTAAGGAGGAATTTGGCTTTCACTCATAAGAGGCAGCCATGACTCACTTGGCTAAGTGATTTCCTCACTCGGTTGAGTGATTTGGCACTTTCCAAAGTGAATTTGGCATTTACCTAAGCAGAAATTACGTGTTTTGCAATAAAGAACCACTCTTTCGAGTAAAAGAGCCACTCTTCCGAGCAAGTGAATCACTCTCCCGAGTGGATGTCTTATTTAGGTGATTAAAGTCTTCCTATTTCACTAAAACATCAACTCTTCCACGATAGGAAGTCATAGGAGGCATAAAACTCTTCCTTATGAGGCTATAAAAAGGACTGAAAACACCAAGACTAGGGAAAGCATCTTAGATATGAATTTTCTTTAATTATTTTACAATAGCTTAAGTTTAATTTTGCAAGATACAAAAGCTTAGAGTTTAGAAGCCTTGCTTGGAGTTCTACAAAATTTTTAAGGGATTTTCTTGCTTCTATGAGTTTGTATCAACTTTATTTACTTTGTTTGGTTTTTAATATAAAGTGTGAGTAGTTATCTTAACTTTTGCTAAAGGATACTTGAATCCTTAACTCTTACTATAATGATTTAACTATGCTTTCATTTAATACAAGTTGATTATTTCTTAGTTCTTGAGCAATTTTTTTTATCTTGGGGTTGTATTGAGTCATTAATTAACGTATTGAATAAATGGTTGGTGATTGATTTCAATTGCAATCTATGAAATGTATGTTCTTGGGTTAATTCATTGATATTGATGTATGGCTATGTTCTGAATAAGAGATAATTGTATGTTAGTAAAAGTGGATTAAGATTAAGAAAAGTTAAACTAAGAATAGATTGAAATTAAATTTGCTTGAAAAATAGTTTAATGGATGTTTAGCAGTTAAAACTAGATTTTTATGCTAAGTGTTAAATTGTTCTTGATGAGAGGATTTAATATTTAGAACGATAGTCTGAATAAGCTATCTGGCTTTATATTTCTAGTTTTCCATAGTCACGTGTATTCCTTTTAGTTAAGTCATTGCAATATAAGTTAAGGTGGATAGTCCTTTAGCAGAAGTTGTCTTTAATATTGATTTTTATCAATTTTTAGTAATTGCTTTGTTCAAAATTAATTGTTAAATTTTATTTCTTATTTTAATTCTCTTATCATCATCATAAAACTTGGGATTTCTTTTACTCTTTGCACACAGTATTCATTCTAAAATCTAAAATAAGTTGCATTTACACAATTTCCCTTGGGTTTGATATTTGGGGTCTTAATTTATATTTCCTTATATTACTAGTCGATCTAGTACACTTGCTAGACAACATAACTATTATGAGATCACTAATGACATCAACCTATGTATTATCTCATGGCAGGTCTATCCAATACTCTGTTCTTTAATAAGTACCTATAAGTTTAATTTATATCACCATACATAATCATCCCATGATTATCAATGAAACTCATACTAGTCTTTATTTATCGCTATTCATTTAATGATAAATGACTAGGGAGAGTCAAAAAAAACATTAAATTATTATTTACAAACATTATTATAATGTAACATGCCAACAATATAATAACATAAAGAAAATCCAATTTTATAAAATGAAATGTGACATTACATAGAGGACCAAATGTTTGGCCTAGGGCATAACCACAAACATATTTGGGGTACTTACTGATAAATGTGAATTATACTATGTTTTAATTTGTTTTATGCGGTTAATTGAGTTAATTTAGTATTAATTTACTTAGTTTTATGGTTAATTAGTTAGTTTGTGTGTTTTTAGGTCCAAATTGAAGAGAAAAGGGGCTAAAATGCAAAAAGGACAAAGTTAGGGGCAGAATTGTAATTAAGGAGGAATTTGGCTTTCACTCATAAGAGGCAGCCATGACTCACTTGGCTAAGTGATTTCCTCACTCGGTTGAGTGATTTGGCACTTTCCAAAGTGAATTTGGCATTTACCTAAGCAGAAATTACGTGTTTTGCAATAAAGAACCACTCTTTCGAGTAAAAGAGCCACTCTTCCGAGCAAGTGAATCACTCTCCCGAGTGGATGTCTTATTTAGGTGATTAAAGTCTTCCTATTTCACTAAAACATCAACTCTTCCACGATAGGAAGTCATAGGAGGCATAAAACTCTTCCTTATGAGGCTATAAAAAGGACTGAAAACACCAAGACTAGGGAAAGCATCTTAGATATGAATTTTCTTTAATTATTTTACAATAGCTTAAGTTTAATTTTGCAAGATACAAAAGCTTAGAGTTTAGAAGCCTTGCTTGGAGTTCTACAAAATTTTTAAGGGATTTTCTTGCTTCTATGAGTTTGTATCAACTTTATTTACTTTGTTTGGTTTTTAATATAAAGTGTGAGTAGTTATCTTAACTTTTGCTAAAGGATACTTGAATCCTTAACTCTTACTATAATGATTTAACTATGCTTTCATTTAATACAAGTTGATTATTTCTTAGTTCTTGAGCAATTTTTTTTATCTTGGGGTTGTATTGAGTCATTAATTAACGTATTGAATAAATGGTTGGTGATTGATTTCAATTGCAATCTATGAAATGTATGTTCTTGGGTTAATTCATTGATATTGATGTATGGCTATGTTCTGAATAAGAGATAATTGTATGTTAGTAAAAGTGGATTAAGATTAAGAAAAGTTAAACTAAGAATAGATTGAAATTAAATTTGCTTGAAAAATAGTTTAATGGATGTTTAGCAGTTAAAACTAGATTTGTAATATCCCACATCGGCTAGCTTGGGAGAGTGACTGGGCTTTATATGTACGAACGCTTTACAACCTAGTGGACGCGTTTTGAAGAGTGTTCTCCACCGTGGGACCTCTCAGGAACAAAACCGTGAGGAGTGGGCAACACCTGGCCCCAGCTACCAGGCACTCCAAAGCGGACAATATTCACTGGGCGGTGAGCGGGTCGTTACAATTTGGTATCAGAGCCGACCCGGGCTCCGAGTGTGTCAGTGATCCCGCGTGGACGCTGGGCCCCTAGGGGGGTGGATTGTAATATCCCACATCGGCTAGCTTGGGAGAGTGACTGGGCTTTATATGTACGAACGCTTTACAACCTAGTGGACGCGTTTTGAGGAGTGTTCTCCACCGTGGGACCTCTCAGGAACAAAACCGTGAGGAGTGGGCAACACCTGGCCCCAGCTACCAGGCACTCCAAAGCGGACAATATTCACTGGGCGGTGAGCGGGTCGTTACAAGATTTTTATGCTAAGTGTTAAATTGTTCTTGATGAGAGGATTTAATATTTAGAACGATAGTCTGAATAAGCTATCTGGCTTTATATTTCTAGTTTTCCATAGTCACGTGTATTCCTTTTAGTTAAGTCATTGCAATATAAGTTAAGGTGGATAGTCCTTTAGCAGAAGTTGTCTTTAATATTGATTTTTATCAATTTTTAGTAATTGCTTTGTTCAAAATTAATTGTTAAATTTTATTTCTTATTTTAATTCTCTTATCATCATCATAAAACTTGGGATTTCTTTTACTCTTTGCACACAGTATTCATTCTAAAATCTAAAATAAGTTGCATTTACACAATTTCCCTTGGGTTTGATATTTGGGGTCTTAATTTATATTTCCTTATATTACTAGTCGATCTAGTACACTTGCTAGACAACATAACTATTATGAGATCACTAATGACATCAACCTATGTATTATCTCATGGCAGGTCTATCCAATACTCTGTTCTTTAATAAGTACCTATAAGTTTAATTTATATCACCATACATAATCATCCCATGATTATCAATGAAACTCATACTAGTCTTTATTTATCGCTATTCATTTAATGATAAATGACTAGGGAGAGTCAAAAAAAACATTAAATTATTATTTACAAACATTATTATAATGTAACATGCCAACAATATAATAACATAAAGAAAATCTAATTTTATAAAATGAAATGTGACATTACATAGAGGACCAAATGTTTGGCCTAGGGCATAACCACAAACATATTTAGGGTACTTACTGATAAATGTGAATTATACTATGTTTTAATTTTTTTTATGCGGTTAATTGAGTTAATTTAGTATTAATTTACTTAGTTTTATGGTTAATTAGTTAGTTTGTGTGTTTTTAGGTCCAAATTGAAGAGAAAAGGGGCTAAAATGCAAAAAGGACAAAGTTAGGGGCAGAATTGTAATTAAGGAGGAATTTGGCTTTCACTCATAAGAGGCAGCCATGACTCACTTGGCTAAGTGATTTCCTCACTCGGTTGAGTGATTTGGCACTTTCCAAAGTGAATTTGGCATTTACCTAAGCAGAAATTACGTGTTTTGCAATAAAGAACCACTCTTTCGAGTAAAAGAGCCACTCTTCCGAGCAAGTGAATCACTCTCCCGAGTGGATGTCTTATTTAGGTGATTAAAGTCTTCCTATTTCACTAAAACATCAACTCTTCCACGATAGGAAGTCATAGGAGGCATAAAACTCTTCCTTATGAGGCTATAAAAAGGACTGAAAACACCAAGACTAGGGAAAGCATCTTAGATATGAATTTTCTTTAATTATTTTACAATAGCTTAAGTTTAATTTTGCAAGATACAAAAGCTTAGAGTTTAGAAGCCTTGCTTGGAGTTCTACAAAATTTTTAAGGGATTTTCTTGCTTCTATGAGTTTGTATCAACTTTATTTACTTTGTTTGGTTTTTAATATAAAGTGTGAGTAGTTATCTTAACTTTTGCTAAAGGATACTTGAATCCTTAACTCTTACTATAATGATTTAACTATGCTTTCATTTAATACAAGTTGATTATTTCTTAGTTCTTGAGCAATTTTTTTTATCTTGGGGTTGTATTGAGTCATTAATTAACGTATTGAATAAATGGTTGGTGATTGATTTCAATTGCAATCTATGAAATGTATGTTCTTGGGTTAATTCATTGATATTGATGTATGGCTATGTTCTGAATAAGAGATAATTGTATGTTAGTAAAAGTGGATTAAGATTAAGAAAAGTTAAACTAAGAATAGATTGAAATTAAATTTGCTTGAAAAATAGTTTAATGGATGTTTAGCAGTTAAAACTAGATTTTTATGCTAAGTGTTAAATTGTTCTTGATGAGAGGATTTAATATTTAGAACGATAGTCTGAATAAGCTATCTGGCTTTATATTTCTAGTTTTCCATAGTCACGTGTATTCCTTTTAGTTAAGTCATTGCAATATAAGTTAAGGTGGATAGTCCTTTAGCAGAAGTTGTCTTTAATATTGATTTTTATCAATTTTTAGTAATTGCTTTGTTCAAAATTAATTGTTAAATTTTATTTCTTATTTTAATTCTCTTATCATCATCATAAAACTTGGGATTTCTTTTACTCTTTGCACACAGTATTCATTCTAAAATCTAAAATAAGTTGCATTTACACAATTTCCCTTGGGTTTGATATTTGGGGTCTTAATTTATATTTCCTTATATTACTAGTCGATCTAGTACACTTGCTAGACACTGGTCAAGTTTTTGGCACAGTTGCTGAAGAAACTTTGGCATTTGTTTTTAGATTTCAAAGTGAATTTTGTGTATCTTTCTTCTTCCTTAGTCTTCATTCTTTATTAATTTTATTCTTTTATTCTTTGTAGGTGTCAATAGTTTATGATAAAAGGCGAGCCAATTTTGGCCATTAACCCTAAAATTGAGAGGACATTCCATAAAAGATAGATGAATTTAGAACAGCAAGAACAGAATAACCATAACAACCATGCTCTCCATAATCCACCAATAAATGATCCACACCCTAGGATAGAAGCACTACAAGAAAATCATCAAATAGCAATGAAAATTAGCAATAGAAAATGTTGATTTTTTGTTGCTAATCAAAATTAGCAACGGAAATTAGCAACCAAAAAAGCGGTTGCAAATTTGGCAATTGCTATTTTTTAGCAACGAAATTGATTTCCGTTGCTAAATTTAGCAACTAATTTTTCAATTCTGTTGCTAAATTCACCAAATATGACTCTGTGAATAGGTCAAAATTAGCAACAGAATAGGATTTTTGTTGCTAATTTTAGCAATGAAAATTATAATTTTCGTTGCTAAATTCACCCATTAATAAAAAATTCATGATGGTACTGTCTGTCGTTATTCCATCGGTAAAAATTATTACAATTTTTTAATTATTATTTTCTTTGTCAACAATTGCTCTCTATGCCCAATGATTCAGGAGACACAGAATACACCGATCTTTTTCAAGCTTTGATAAAATTGTAAAGTTGATAAAAATTGTTCATCTTTAAAAATGGCTTTTATGTAAATGTGATTGTTTAATTTAGCTTAATATAATCATTTAATAATATTACTGTTTTGAATAAATAAACTATGATAATGTTGTGGATTAATGCTAACCAAGCACAAGTTATTATAACAACTAAAAAAGATTATTGATTAGAGCAGCAATTGAAAATAAGACTGCCTATTGTAATTACTGCAAAGTGAATTATATAGTGTGTGTGTGTGTGTATGTGTGTATGTGTGTGTGTGTGTGTATAATATGTTACATGTAAAATAGCATGTCTCCCTGAATTAATCACAATTTTTTGCTAGATAATATCTCAATAGGGCTTAGGCTAGTAAATACATAGAGAACACAATAATAGTGATGAAGAACCATTAAATAAAAATGATCTCAATAGAGCTTAAGGAGATGAATCTCATAGTAGAGTCTTTCAAAATCTTCGGGGCTTTAGAGGAAATCATAAACCTTGACATGGTTCCAAGCAACTTTAATCCCTTTATACTCATCAAATGCTCAATGACTTGTCATTCTTATCAGCGTAAGCTCTCTTCCTTAGTTCCTCCATTATGGGATTCTCTAGGTTAATCTCCATCGTCTTCTTGTTCGACATGTATATGGCTATACTGTTGTCCCTTAATGCTTTAGCTCTCATGATTCTCTCCATATTTGCTGTCCATCCATATTCACCAGTCACCAAATAGCAAGGTGAATCATTTGGAGGCGTGGATATATAGATGTAACTATCAACTAACAATATGACAAAACCAACAATATGGTAAAACCATATATATATTTATATTTGATTACCTAGAGCTAGTGTTCTTCAGCTAATGAAAATAATCATATATTTTTGAATGATAAGCAAGTGATGTTCTTGCATAGGAAAATCTAGTTCCTACTAGAATATCTATCAATATTATACTGGCAATCTAAAAATTAATTATCCATGTCAGTTTATTTATTTATTTTTATTTAATTAGTTAAATAAAAAAAGAAAGAAAATCCGATGTAGACCTATGTCCATGCATATGGATTAAGGATTAATGTATGTAAACTCCCATTATATTCCACTACCTTAAAAGTGATTGGACCTATTTATAAATAAGCATCAACAGACTAACCAAATACTAAATTTGATTAGTGATTTTTGGACTGTAAGAATAAAAGAAGAAATACGAATTTCATAGAGAAGACTAGGCAAGGCAGAGCAGCCAGGGCGTCTAATAAACCAAAGTGATCAAGGATATTCTCTTAGAAGTGCACATCCTCTACTTCATCCACACCTATATATCTGATACACAATTACCCACTTAATTATCAAACTTTAATCATTAATAATAAAACTATCCTTGTCTTTCTTTTTTATGCTTCTTCAAAAAAATTGGTTAAAGAGCTATTCCACATTGTCTTTTTTTTTTATAAAAAAGACCCACATACCAAAGTTGACATTATAATTCAAGAGAATTAATAAGAACTCAACAAGCATTATTGAAATAATGAAATTAAAAAAATTTAGATTGTCTTCTACTATACCAATCTCAATATAAATAAATTACATCACTCTACATTGTCTTCTATTGTAATAAGTATGCATAAATAACCAACAAACTATGGTTCTAATGGATCCTTACAAACTAATACCACTGTGATTATCCAAGGGCATGAATTTGTTTTAAAACATTGGAGAAGTGAATAAGCGAAGCTGAAATGAGCCCTGAAATAATTTTTTTCAATATATTTGAATTATGCATTCTAGCCAAATGCAAAGAATTTCTTTTCAATGTATGGATGCAATGAATTCAAAAATAAGAGAGAAATTACCTCCATCTGCAATTACAGGTACTTGACATAGCTAATAATTTCATCCATTACAGCCACCTAACTTCCCTGCCAAACAGAAAAAATGAGGAAGGTATGTTGTGGATTTAAGAACATGAAATATAATAGGGCATCCAAGCCGAATTTTGTAATAGACAATTCTATAAACTTAGAGGCCATGAAAGCATGTATAGTGAGATGCTTAAGGGTTGCCTATTTGTTTTGGTCTTTGAGTATAATTAAGCATTTTAGATGACATCTGGATTAAAATATATATATATATATATATATATATATATATATATATATATATATATAAAGTAGAGATTATTAGTGAATTGATGTTAGTTTTGATTATAATAATAATGATAATTATTAATATAAAAGATTGTTTATCATAATCTTTCATGTTGACAAGAAAACGTAACACATAGTTACATCACAAATAGTAGAAAAATTTGCAAAGTTGGTACTTCTTTGTGTTCCAATTGGCCGCTTGTTTCTTCTTTCGATTAAGAGAGTTAATGGGTACAAAAGAAGTTGAAATTGTCATTAAACAAAAGAGAGAGAGAGAGAGAGAACTGAAAGTGGAAAAATTAAAAAAAAAAACAAACCAATTAAGGCAAGATGGAAGAGGATGCAGAGCTTCGTTAGAGAGCAGATCTGAAAAAATAAAAAATGGAGAAGAACAATCTCATCAAGAACAGGAGAAGGAAAATAAATGCAATCAAAATCATTGTACAGATAACAACTTCAAATTGAAGAGATAAAAAATTTGGGAGAAGAAAATCAAACATCAAACATAAGTAAAGAGTAAAAAAAATAAGAAAAAAAATATTTATTTCTCAATACAATATAGAGAAGAAACTGATCGAGAGAGAAAGCGGAAACTTACAACACTAATCATAAAAACCGATCGATAGAGGATGGAGGAGAATGCAGAGATTGATCGAAGAGTAGAAGGAATCACATTTTCTGTTGGTGGAAAATTATTTTAAGTGTTTGTACGAAAAAGGTTGTAAAGGCAAAAGAAAAGGCAAGATATGTTCCCACATGTAGCTTCATAATAAGGGACCAGATTCTAAAGGCAAAATTATTTATACCTAGGGATAAATGAAAATAGCAAAAAAAAAATTTCCGTTGCTATTTGTTTTTTGTTGCTAAAATAGTGATTGAAAATAGATTTCATTGCTATTTTAGCAACCGAAAACATATTTTGTTGTTACTTTAGCAACGAAAAACAACTTCTGTTGGCAATTTAGCAATGGAAAATACATTTTATTGGTAATTAGCAATGGAATTACATTTTGATTGGTAAATTAGCAAAGGAAATGCAATTTCGTTGCTAAATTTCGTCATAAAATTTTGGCGCAAAAACTTTCCTCCTTTTTTAGCAACAGAAGGCAACCATTTTTCATTTTCGTTGCTGAAGCTAAAAACTTCCACCGATTTTAGCAACGAAATTTTATTTCCATTGCCAATTAGCAACGGAACTAGATTTTCGTTGCTAATTAGCAATGGAAACAAATTTTGTTGCTAATATTTTGTTGCTGTTTTAGATTTTTCTTGTAGTGAAGGGCAAGTTAACCACACTCAAGGGGATAGGTTTAGGCATAGAACCATTAGAGATTATGCCATACCCAGATGGAATAAGGATCATAGAACTATCAAGATACCTCATAATCAATATTTTGAGATAAAACCTGCCACCATAACCATGGTCCAAAACAATCAATATTTTGGATTAGAAATAGAGGACCCCGCTCAATATTTAGACATCTTTCTAAAAATTAGTGATACAGTTCAAATACCCAACGTGTCTACGGATGCCATTAGACTTAAGTTCTTCCTGTTTACTCTCATTGGTAAGGCAAAGGACTAGTTACAAATGTTACCAAGTCAATCAATTCAATCATGGCAACAAATGCAGGAAAAATTCTTATGTTGTTTCTTCCCTCCTACCAAAACTGCTAGTATTAGGAATAACATCCATAATTTCCATCAATTATGTAAGGAACCATTCCATGAGGCTTTTGAAAGATTTAGGAGACTCCTAAAGAGTTGTCCACACCATGAAATTGCTACTCATCAACTAATGTCTATTTTCTATGCAGGTGTGAATTAATCTACAAGATCTCTCTTAAATGCAGCTTCAAATGGAATTTTCATAAACAAGATCCCTAAAAAAGCTTTCCTACTCCTAGATGAGATGACCACCAATGATGCTCAATGGGAAAGTGTAAGGACCACATAGAAAAAGCAAGCTATACACAATGTGGATGAGGTAACCATGCTAAGAGCATAATTAGATGTATTGACGAAGTATATAAGTTGTTTACAAGTTAAAAATGTATCATCTTTATCTTATGTTGGAACACATGTAGCATCTGAGGTTAAGAATGAGAAGAGTGTAGGAACATTAGTAGAAGAAATAAATGCATTAAACCCTTATAGCAATACTTATAATCCTAGGCGGAGAAATCACCCTAATTTCTCATAGAGAGAGGGGAATAATGCATCTTTATCTAGCAATCAACCTAGGGCTCCATTTAATCAGAATATAATCTCCTATAGCAATAGTCAACCATCTAACCAAGCATTTACATATCAACCCACAGGCTTTCAAACTAGATCTCAACCCTCACAAGATTAAAAAAAACTCAATTTAGAGGAAATATTTGCCAATTTTATGAATGTCCAAACTAATTTTACAGCAAATCAGGATGCTAAATGAAAATCACAAGAAATTTGGATGAGAAATTAAGATGTTTCTATTAGAAATCTAGAAAATCAAGTAGGACAACTTGCCAATTCTATCTCAAATAGGATGTATGGCACTTTTCCATCTAACATAGACAAGAACCCAAAGGAGAAAGCCACGACAATTACCTTGAGAAGTGGAAAAGAGGTAAAGAAGGCTAAAAATGGTAAGCACTCTTCAGATTTGATGGAACCGACACCGGAGGTAAGTATTTCTGAACCAATTAATGAGAAATCACCTGTTGTTAAGAAGAGCAAAGGTAAGGAGAAACTTGTTTCTACTGTACTTGATGAGTCTAAATTACCTTATCCATCCCTAGCTCGAAAGAAAAAACTTAATGAGCAGTTAACTAGATTTTTAGACATGTTTAAAAAGTTGCATGTAAATTTACCATTTGCTGAAACTTTGTTGCACATACCTAAATATGCTAAGTTTATAAATGAATTATGTTCTAACAAGAAAAAGCTAGAGGGTGTAGAAATGATTCAATTATCTAAAAATATTAGTGCAATCTTAATGAACAAAATTCCTGAAAAACTAAAGGATCCTGGTAGTTTTACTTTACCATGCGAATTAGGAGGAAATTTTGTTGGACAAGCATTATGCAATTTGGGTGCTAGTATTAATTTAAAGCCCTATTTAATTTATAAGAAATTAAATTTAAGTGACATCAAGGAAACTCAAATGACACTGCAATTAGCAGATAGATCAGTAAAGAGACCTAAGGGTATTATTGAAAATTTATTGTTGAAAGTGGGAAACTTTATATTTCAAGTTGATTTTATAGTCATGGACATAGAAGAGGATCAAAAGGTACCTTTAACAGTAGGAAGGCCATTTTTGAATACAGCGAAGGCTTTAATAGATGTACATGGACAAACAATTACCTTTAGGTTCAATGAGGAAGAAATGATTTTCAATGTGAATAAAGTAACAAAACACCCTTCTTATTATTTTGAGGAGTCTGTTTACTTCCTAGATGGTATCAAGAATGTGTAGAGGAAAAGTAAGAGGAAATTTTACTGAATAATTAGCTTAAGAATTGTTTAATGAATCCATAGAATGAGCAGGAAGTAGAGAAGAAGGAAAAAGAATTAATAGAGGAGTTTAAAAAAGAACATGAAGAGGAAGGAGTAAAGGAGGATAAACCATCCCCTCCTAAGGGATTTTCTAAACTTAAAACTATTTCCTCTCGTTTAAAATATGTATTTTTGGAACATAATGCAAAACCAGTAATCATAACTTCACTTTTGACAGGTTTTGAAAAAGAGATGTTTATTGAAGTATTGAAAAAGCATAAAGGAACCATAGATTGGGAGACATCCGATTTGAAGAGAATTAGCCCCAATTATTGTATGCACTAGATACTTATGGAGAATGATTTCAAACTGGTAATAAAACCTCAAAGAATAATTAATCCAGCTATGCAAGAAGTGGTGAAAAAGAGGTATCCAAACTACTCGATGTAGGTATTATCTATCCCATTTCTAATAGTAGTTGGGTTAGTTCGGTCCATTGTGTACCTAAATGGAGGGAATGACTGTTGTAACTAATAAAAGTAATGAACTTATCCCAACAAGTACAATGACAAGATGGAGAGTATGTATAGACTATATGAGATTGAATAATACCACTAGAAATAATCACTTCCCTTTATCTTTTATTGACCAAATGCTCTAGAGATTGACAGGTTTTTTTCTAATATTTTATTGGATGACGACTTTATAAAATCTATAAAATCTATTTCTTGATGCGTTTGAGATGCACTCTAAAAGATCAATTGTCAATAATAGAATAGAAATTCTCTCAAGACGCTAACTTTGTCCTTCAAAATTTTGAATTAAAAAGATCAAATTGGGTTCGTTAACTATTGTAAAGTGATTGATTCTTGGACTAACTGATTCTTGAACTAAAAGTCTTTCGTCTAGACTTTCCTAAAAGTGGGATGACCTGCCCAGATAAAACATTGAGCATTGAGCATATTGATTGTACGAAATGCGCCGTACTTTACGTGTGCGAAGTATTCAAAACTTGAGGAAAAACATGAGCGCTTAATGAAAAAGTAAGTGAACAAAGTGTCAGTGTGACAGAATACGTTTTGCCATATATTTATCTTAACCCTAGTAACTATTTAACATCTTTTTCGTGGAAAACTAGTGCTCTTTGATTGAGAAATCACAAGACTTTAAAGTTCATCCCAGTTTACTTAGCAACTTCATTTTCCTTGTATATCTTCTAGCTCACAAAAGAAATGGGACAACTTTGTAAAAGACGCATAGAGTAGATAGTATAAAAATAAAAGTAGACTTTCCTCTCTTTTTAAGCTTTTACAAGACACAAGTCAAGTTCAAAATTGTAGACACTATTTTAAAGACAAATAAAAACTCTTTTTTACATTTGATATATAATAATGGTACCCATCTTATGAAAAAAAAAATAAAAGAAGAAAAAAGTTTTGCTCTATCGCGACATTTTTCAAGCTTACCTTTCCCTCTCCACCTAAAACCCAAGCCAATCATACCCACAAACGTCGGTCATTGGCTGATTATAAAACTAGAGTTTTACTCCTTTCTCAATATCAGAAAGTGATACTAATCAATTTTGATTGATGCAAATATAACAAAACATTTCCAACTTTTGCACACGTGTGAAGTATTTAAATATTACATATCTACTTGCTTATTCTAATGTTGCCACTCTCTCTCTCTCTCTCTCTCTCTCTCTCTCTCTCTCTCATACATTTATTAAACAAATAATGACCATATACATATACATAGATGCCATTTTGCATAAAATGCCTTCATATAGGTTCATTCTAAGCTCTTGAACTTGGATATGCTTATAAGACCATCAAATAATCTCAGCAGTGACTGTCAGCCGCATCTCCCAATAAGGCTGAACACTTCAGCACTTTATATATTAACTGCTCCATTTCGCCTAATCACTCCATAATTCCTACTGCAGAAGGATCACTAGAGACAATTCGATAACCATCTTCATCATTATTTGCTCCATCATCCTCTTGATTCTGATCTGCATAATCGCTTTCACCATCCTCTGTTGTTACTGATCCCTGTCGCTGTTGTTCTTCGTGGCCACCCATCATATGCATTAGAAGTTCTACAGGCTTTAACTCTTGACTGGAATTAACTGAATTATCAACCCTCCTAGTCTTCTCCTTGTATAGAGCATCAAGCTGGTGAAAGTAGGGACAAGTCTTTGAATCATCGGGCCTCCTCTTATTGCTTTCTTTTACTCTCTTGAAGTACTTGTTCATGTTCTCCCATTTCTCTTTGCACCTCTTTGCATTCCTATTATAACCAAGCTTCTTCATTGCTGCTGATATCTCTTCCCACAAAGGCCCTTTAGGCCCATTGTCTTGATATTGCATATCAAGATTAGTTCTTAGCCTAATTAAAGCTTCGATTTCTTCCTTCGGCCATCTTGATGAGCTCATATGAACAGGGGTCTCAAGGTTATTATTTTCCTGTTCCTTCAGTACTTTCTCTGCGCTAGCTATTTCGCTTTCTTGCAATTGCAAAGTAAAAGCTTGATTCTCGGGCAACTGCACTGAACCAGCTTGCTCCGAGAACTTCTGTAAAAAGGATAAAACTGCTGCATCTTTAGCAGCTGCAATTGATCTTTCTTGAACTAACAATTCACGTTCTCTCTTAATCCTCTCCAATTCTTGTATCTTCCATGCTTCCTCTCTTGCCATCCTCTCTTGTTCACACTTCTCTATTGCATCTAAAAACTTCTTCTGCAAACTCTCTTGCTTCTCAATCACTTCCTTCATCAACCTCTCAAAAAACTCGGTTAATTTCCTCTTCTTCTTCCTCATTCCTTCTGATTCTTCACTTGAAGTAGAGGTTGCTGAAGTAGAGAGATTATCAATGTAATTTGTACTAGGGCTATGGATAGAACTCGGAACAGCATTTGTAATAACATTTACTGGGTTCACAGAGGTTGGAGCCATGGTATTGTGAACTTTTTCTGGGAACGAAGAAGATAATGATCCGTGGTTGTTATCTAGAGCTTCTAATTGCTCAAAAAACCTATAGGATTTTCCATTAGCCTTGCCTGATCTACCTTCTTTTGTTCTTCTATGGTACTTATATATGTTCTCAAACTTTTCTTTGCATTTCTTAGCACTCCGGTGATATCCAAACTCACTCAATTTCCTGACAGCAACAATTTTAATAATTAATTAAGAAAACAATGACCCTATGGATTAACTTCAATTCTTTTAACTTTAACTTCGAATCAACCAATAAGCAATATCTAAAATAATTAAATAACAAAACAAGTTAAAAACATAATAATTGGAAGCTTATAAAATCCACTTTACACTAACACATCAAGAGTCGGTTTACATAAAGTCAGCACAAAAACTGAACAAAAGACTTGGACAAACAATCGAATATTGATCAGAAAGGTCGGAATTGATTACACCAATTTAATTGCTATCATTTTCCAGGAAAACAGACACTCTACTGCTTCATTTCATAGCCAATTTTCTCGAGAAACTAACAAATAATTTTACAGAAACTAACCTGGAAACTTCATCCCAAAGAGGAGCCTTGAGTCCAGATTCTCTAAATGCCGAATCCATCTCAGACCTTATCTCTAACAAAGCCAAAGTCTCTTGCCGTGGCCACCTGTTACCGATTAAATACCGATCACCTTCTTCAGTTTTCACTATCTCCTCTTCTCCCAAGCCAGCGCCACTTTCCTCATTCTCACGGTTGCTCATGGCGGCGCTTGAATTTTCCGGTAAGGTTGAAATTTCCATGACCAGGTAAAAGTTAAAGCCAAGAAAATTCGGGGATAAGAAAGGTGAATTCTATCTAGGGTTTGGGTTAAATTTATGTGTTTGGAAAAAAAAAAAAAAAAACAAAACAAAAAGGGTTTAGCCACTCTTCAAATTTCAAAATTGTACTTACTGCTAAGTTTGGCGGATTGGGGTTAACAAGTAAGTTAAATAAACCGAGGTGAATTTTTTTTTTATACTTAGATTTTTATTTTTTGCAAAAAAAAAAAAAAGAAAAAGAAAGAAATAGGTTCTTATTTTATTAATTAAAAATATTTTATTTTAAATAAAATATTGTAATATAATAAATAAAAACATATGATGCGCGCATATTTATATCATTTAAACGGTGTAAATCTATGCAGAACAGATCACTACTACAAGGAATAAGGATATAAATTTAAAAAAAAAAATTACGTTTTTATTTTATTTGATTGGATTTTGGGGGTAAGGGGATAAAGTAGGTGAGTTGGGATCAAGTGGGTGGAAAACGTCGCTGCTGTTTTTGACATGTCAAAAGACAATTAGCGTGACGGTGAAGATTGGATTATTTGATTGGATGAATTTAAATTTTTTGACTTTCGGTCAAGATAAGTGGCTACAGAAATAAAAATCTTGTATTTTATGGATTTAACAGTAAAGAAAAGAAAACAATGGAGGCAAAAGTCGAATTGAGATAGACATGGTTATTAAAACCGGACCGGGAGGTCGAACCGGTTTAACCGCGAACCATTGGCTGGTCCGGTTGGTTCAATGGATGAAAACCGGGAAACATTGTTTCAAACCGTCAAAAAATCGGTTGAACCGGGATAAAACCGGAAAACCGGGTTAAATTATAAAAACCGGTTTGATTTTAGAAAAACCAACTTTTTGTCCAAAATATTTATACAATATTATTTTTTCTGGAAAAAAATAAAATAAAATTATAAATACAAAATAATTAAAATTCAAACTATTTAATGAATTTTTTATAAATAAAATAAATTTTTATAATTTATATTTGAAAAATTTCTTTAAAAATTTACAATTTTTTACTATATTTATTTTAAATTTTTATTATAAATATTGAATGACTTGAAAATATAGTCCTATTGTTAATGTTTGATGATAAATATATTTTTTTAAATTATTTTTAATTTTTTATATATTGATATTTTCATAATATTTATATAAAATTTAAAAAATAATATATTTTTTAAAAAATAAAAAAATTCGGTTGAACCTTAAAAAATCGATTGAATCACAAATCTTTAAATTTTTCGGTTCGTTATCCGATCCGATTTTAATAACATTGGAGATAGAGATGTTTTAGTATCAAGTTGGCTTTTGTCTTGCTTGCAAAATTTAAGAGTTTAGCCCACAATAGCCCACCGTTTGCCTTTCGGACGTCACCATTTCACATTTCGACTGGCTAAGATACCTATCCTCAAATACATTTTGACCCAATTCGATATTGAAATCAGTATTTTTTTTTTCTCAAATTTCTTATTGACCCCGAATTTTTATTACAATACTGCAAATTTCTATTGCAATAATCAAGTAATAGAGAAAAAATGGATTTTCATGGGAAATATCACAACGTTATTGCATTTCGCTTTGATTATTATCATGACCACACTTTTAGCTAGTTGAATCTACCTAATATATTTTTCCATGAGACAAATTCGAATTGCATCTAATTTGAATTTTTCCAGATCGATTATCTACCCTAAGTTGCATTCCAAAAAGTCTCGAGACATCCTATAAAGACCCTAGGTTGAGACTTGATGATATCTAATTGTAAGACCCTACTGCTACAGTTTTATCTAGGGTGAGCAAAAAATATAAGAAAGATGGTTAACCGTAAAATTAATTCGAAATCGAATCGATTTTTACGATTAACCGATTCGATAGAATCAATTATGATTTTTAATTTTTATATTTTTTATTAATGATCATGATTTAGATTTATAAGTATCGATTAACCGTTAGTTTACGGTTAATCAATATATATATATATATATATATATTCAATTTTTTTCTATTTCTCTCCAAAATTTATATAAAATAATACTTCTAAAATATATTTAAATTATATTTTTATTTTTATACCTTAATTTTTTATATTTTTCTATAAAATTTATATAATACTTTAAACTAAATTTATATTATATCATTCTCTTTAATTATATAGTAATATTTATATATAGTATATAATTAACTTTTATATATATTATTTTTTATCATATATTGGTGTTCATATTTTACTTAATAGTATTTAATCATATTTTTTATATTTTAAAGTTTATATTATAACATTCAATATTATCCAAAATTTTATTTGACTTAAAATCAAGCATATTAATTTTCAATATATCAAATCTATTTTATAATATTAGCTATTAATTTATATCATATAAATTTTTGCTAATAAATTATGTTTATTTCGTAATTTTTATATTAAATTACTTTACACATTTGAAATTGAATTGAATTTTGTCTAATTTTTTTATAATTTTATGTTATAAATTTTAATGATTAACCGAAAAATATTAGTTAACCAAATCGAAAAACTGAAACAGATGGATTGATTAACTGAATATAACGGATTAATTAATAGTTAGTAATTTTAAAAAATTGATATTAATGGACTGGTTAATTTTTTTACTCATTAACGGATTAATCGGTCTATACTTACCCCTAGTTTTATCCCTGTATACGTGTCACTTACGTGTAGTATATCACTTGTGTCTTAGTTCTACTAGTGAATGGGAACCAACACCTCTTCCTATACATATGCATTTATGCAACAATACATACTCACATCATGCAAATTTAATAACTTATATTTAAAAATTATGCTCTGCAGTATCCTATTTAATGCATACAAGATATATTTATATTATATTCGCATCAAAATAAAATTTAATTTACATTTAAATGATTAAGATAGCTCTGTTGGGCATAGCTACAAACTTTTCGTTTCTGATGTATTAAAAACTAAAAGTGGTTTCGGGTTTTTGCTCTTTGTTTTTGAAGAATGTAATCAAACCAATATTTACCAATTTTTTGTCATTTTGTCAATTTATTCTCTGTGGCACTCTGCATTAATTTATTCTCATCCTTATCTCTTACTATTTGGAGAAGTCTTCTTCTTCATTTTGCATGTTCAACCCAGATCACACAATTATCTCATCGTTCTAATTTCTTCACAATTATCTCCCTCTTCCATTCTAAGCAAAAGTCTGAAAATTTTCATTTTACCCTTTTTGATTCATTTTGTTTGCAGTGTTAATTCCTACTCCTAGAATGATAAAATTGATAGTAATTTCGTAGATATATCATAGATGACTTTGTCGACATCGATTAAGAATTTGTCAGTCAATCAAGTAGTTAATGTGTAGATAATTGAGATCGAATTCATTCAAAAGCAGATGGAAAAAACAAAACAAAAGAAGAAGAAGGAGGCGGAGGAGGCAACTACAATACAGTTTGATTCAATTTTTCGAAATTCAGATAACTTCATATTTTTAAAAATTTACAAAATAAATAAATACACATAATAATATAAATACAATTAAAATATTTTAATAGATGCAATTAAAATTGAAGTCAAAGCATAAAAATGAAAATTAATATTTTATAGTCTTTTTTTTATATTATGTTTCCACTGATTTTGAAGATTTTAAATAATATCTAAAAAAAAAGAAGATTTTGAATAATATTTAAAAAAAAGATAATAAAAAAATTAGACAATTAGATAAAAAAAATCAAAAAATTAAATATACAATTTAAAAATTTATACAAATATAATAATTATTTTTAGACTTTTCAAATTTTTCAGTTGATACTTTTGAAGTAAAAAAATGCAGCTAATTTCAATCAATTTTGACAATAAATAAGAATTTCAGTTGTAATTAGAGCTAAAGAGCATCTAAATTTGTTTAAAGTCCTTCCTCAAGTGCTAAAAATCAATTCAAAAGCTACAGTAGAGCACTCAAGAGTCAAAATATGTACAACAAACTTAGCCAAAATTAGATAATTTACCTCGTTTATGATCCACCAACTCAAAATATCAAAATCAGAAGAATGCACCCCTTCTTCAAAAAATTGAGGAAGAATGAAGCCTTCAACTGGGATGCCGATTGCCAACAAGCCTTTGATGAGCTAAAGAAATTCCTCACCAATCCCCCTTTACTCAGCCGACTGCTTTCAGGTAAAAATTTATACATATACTTATCAACTTCTGGCGAAACTATTACAGGTGTCCTGGTCAGGGAAGAAAGAACCCAACAATTGCCTATTTATTATGTGAGCCAAGTGCTCAGAGGACCAGAATTGAAAAAAAATGTTTGGTCAAATAGCTCATCATTGCCCTCATGATGTGCACGAAGAAGCTGAAACAATACTTTGAAGCACATATAATAGTCGTCCGATCGGGTCAACCAATTAGAAAAATTATCCAGACCCCGGACTTAGAGGAAAAAATGGTGGAATGGGCCATTAAGCTTCAATCATAGGATGTGAGGTACGAACCCAGGAAAGTAATAAAGGCTCAAGTTTTGGCAGATTTCGTCATTGAATTTGCTGGCGAGGAAGTAATCGATCACCCGCAACCTATAAAATGAAAAATGATCATGGATGGGGCTGCGAATGATAACCGAAGAGTTGCAGGCATCGTAATAATGGGCCCCCTGGGTATTGTTATAAGACACGCAATACAGCTTAGTTTTAAAATTTCAAATAACATGGTAGAGTACGAGGCTCTTCTGCAAGGGCTAAGGCTGCTTCATGCCATCCGACCGAACTCAGTCGTCATCAAAAGCGATTCTCAGCTCATGACGAGCCAGATCTTAGGCACCTTCGAGGCCAACATGATATGATATTTGGGAAAGGTCAATGAGGCACTTAAGATGCTAGAAGAATATGGATCCGAATGGGTCCTACAAAGGGTACCAAGAGATCAAACTTTAGTAGCTAATCTGCTTACCAAAATGTCTGCTTTCGAACAAAGGATGGTGGAAGAAAGTATAGCCATCATTGACCAACTAAACTCCTCCTTAGATGAACCAAAAATGATAGAAATTGAGCCAGTTCAGCAAACGTGGATGAGCTCCATCAAACAATACCTAAAAACAGGACAATTGCCTGAAGATAAGGCGAAAGCCCGAAAGGTATCTCGTAAATCCCTAAATTATTCTGTTATTAACAGTGAATTGTTTAAAAAATCTTTCAGTCACCCCTGGCTCAAATGCGTAATGGAGGAGGAAGAAGACTATATCTTGAGGGAAATCCATGAAGGCATTTGCGGAGCACATGAGACTAGTAGGGCCATGACAAGAAAGGCACTCAAAACTGGATACTACTGGCCAAGCATCTTCAAAGATGCCCAAGAAAAGGTAAGAAGATGCCAACAATGCCAAATACATGGAAGAGTCATCAGGCAACCAGTAGTAAATTAGAATCCGATCGGAGTTTCCTGGCCGTTCGACCAATGGGACCTAGACATCCTAGGGCTCTTTCCCCAAGGAAAAAAGGCAAATGAAGTTCCTCCTCGTTGCTATTGATCATTTCTCTAAATGGATTGAGGCAGAACCTCTGGCTACAATCACAACGGAGAAAGTTAAAAACTTTGCTTGGAAAGACATCATTTGCAGGTATGGCTTATCTAATATTTTCATTACAGATAATGGCAAGCAGTTCTATAGTTCGATCTTTAGAAACTTTTGCCAAAGCCTCATTATCATCCTTAAGTTCACCTCCGTCACCCATCCCCAAAGTAATGGGATGACCAAGGTCTCCAATCGAAAATACAAAAGTTGAAATCCATTCGTTTATGAAATAAGTCCCTCTGCTAGGCTCGACGTTCATTTCGAGATCAAAATGCGAGGCACATTCGTTTAAATCTTCATCGATCTATTCCCTAGGCTCGATGTCCATCCCAAGCCTAAAACGCAAAAATGTTTCTCCATAATAAGTTCATTTGCTAGGTTCGATGTCATTCCCAAACCAAAGATGCAAGACACCTCCATTTAATCTCCATTAACTCACTCGCTAGGTTCAATGTCCATCCCGAACCAAAAAATCGAGGGACCACAATTGAGTCAATTGTATCTCCTCAAAACATGAAATCGCCAAATCTTCAAAACGATGTAAAGGCCATAGGCCTTCTCCATGAGAGAAACAAAACCCCTTGAATGCTAAGAGCTACCTGGAGATAATATGTGATGCTCTACCACTGAGCTACGAAAGTACTCAGCTGGGAGTGAGAATGGAGTCTTGTCTCCCACCATAGATCAAAAGGTCATTCGTCATGGATGATTCTCCAATAAATAGTCGATCGGCTGATATTTCAATTAAATTAAAGACTGAAAAGTCGCCTAATGCGCCTGACGCGATAAATCTAAGTCGCAACTCACGTTTGAATGAAAAGTTTAAATATGATCGGATCAATCGATCACAAAAAGTTGTGTACTGTAAATGCTTGAAAAGCAAGTTAAAATTCAGGAAATATTCGCCTTATTCGAATTTATACATCCTCCATGTTTGATTTCCTGCACTCTTCATGATTGATAATGTTTATTCTCCTTTGATTTAATGATAAATTTCGCCTAAAATGGAAATTGCAATATGAAAGCGCAATTGAAAGGCAGATCAAATTTTATATATGAAGAATTCTTACATGTTATAAAACAAATCTTGTCTAACAGAACAACGCCTGAAGATCTTCTAATATCGATCAAAATCGGACGTATTGACAGCCTTGATGATGAAAGTTTTCCTCACATTGATGCCAATTCACAGAGTGGCGATATAGTAATTGGAAAATGTACAGAATCTGGCCAAGATCACAGTATAAAATTGAAGCACGCTGAAGGAGGCTTGGCCTATAAGGTTGCTTTGACTTCCAATAACGAGGAAAAAACTTCCATTGTAAAGTCTCTGAGGATGTTTCCATAAATGGCAATTGAACGACCTACTATTCTCATGCACAAGCGGCCCCTCATTCATCACTATGGAATTTGGACAAGCCATCATAGGGTCCTTTGTGGGATGATCATGTTGTAAAAGGCTTTCAGCCACTTTCGTCGTGAATTTCGAGGAACGAGACATGGTATCATGGCCCTCATAAGCCTCAAAGAAACTCTTATTTATAGATTTGGTACTGCTTAAAACCATCTCCGACAATTAGGAGAGGTAAAAATGATATCATAAAGAATTACTTGGGTAATCTTACAGAAACTCTAAAATCGCTAAAATAGCAAAGTTCGTGAAAGAGGGCACGGCAGAGTTTCGCTAAGAATCACTAATAAATGAAGAAAAATCACCCTAAAAATACCTATTTATAAGCTCTAAACATCTGGAATTCTCCAACCGCCTCCCTGCTGGGTGATCGCCATGTGTTTCCAATTCATTCAATGTATAACGGACAACGAAGCATCACCCTCAACATATGTACAGATGTTAAATGCATGAGCAAAGAATGAAGCATCGCCCTCGGCATGCACACCAGCAATAAATGCATAACGATTGTCCAAAATGAACAGACGCGACTTATCAAATTCAAGTCAATTCAAAAATCCCGCCAAAAAGTCAAAAATCACCCGATTGGACCATTCGAAGGGGGGACAAGTGATAATTATGGAAAAAATATCTCTAAAGGCCCAATCAAATCGACTCAATAACATTTGGCATGGCCCAAGCCTATTAAGAGAAAGGGGCAAGAGCATGAGCTGGAAAGACAAGACAGGAAGGTAATATCCGATTAGACTAATGGGACAGCACGTCCTGTCAGTCCACTGACACAAGCAAACGCCTATACGCTCCACTTGCTTCCTGTCACATCGTCACTCACCTGCTCCAGCTATCGGTTATCGCTCCCCAAGGTACTCGAGTATCCCTCCATCATCTCCAATAAATAGCTAAAAGCATAAGGGCTCCAGGTATTGAACATCTGAGACTCTCTCTCTCTAAACATTCTTTCTCTAAAAGCTACTAACTTAAGCTTCGGAGTGCTAAAACTCGGGTCCGACTGGGCACTCCCTTTTGCAGGTCCAGCTATCCGATCGGCTACCTCGACTGCCAGCTTTCCTTTTTATAGATAAAGACATTTCAGGCTTTATCAATTATTATTATTATTATTATTATTATTATTATTATTATTATTATTATTATTATTATTATTATTATATGTGTATAATTAACACTCTGTTATTAGTTTCATATTGAATATATTTAATTCTTATAATTAATTATGAAAATTTTATTTTTGTTTTGATTCTTTTAATGAATATTATATTTAATTTGTATTTTTTTTTCATTTTTAAAGCATTTTTAACTATTAAAAATAATATTAGAAATTGTATAATTTTTTAAATTTATCTATTAAAATTTTTTAGTGGTTAACCAATAAATCGATTCAAAAAATCGAGTTAAAAATTGAAATCGATATAGCAGTTAACCGAAATTAATGGACTAATTTAATAAATTTATCTATGGACCTGCATGCTCACCCCTAAGTGTACTCCAAGAATAATTATCGTAAAAGAGATGCTGAGAAGATCTCCTTTTATTGCCAGCACCAAAAGTTCGAATAAAAATGTTGCTGCAATCACTCATATCCATGTAAAAATTTGTGCGTTTACTTATAAAAAATAATTTTTTATTTTTTGTTTTCTATTTTCTTAGAAAAATGGAGTATTTATTTTCTATAAAATATTTAAAAAACACATTCATTTATCAATAAATGAAAAATTAGAATATTTATTTTCTGTATATTTGTATATATATACATATATATGTATGTGTATATATATATACATACATACACATATATACATGTGTGTGTATGTACACACACACACACACACACACATGTATGTATGTGCACATATGTATATACATATGTGTACATACCAATATATATATGTGTGTGTGTATTTGAATATGTATGTGTATATATGCACATACATACACATGTATGTATATATACATACATATGTATATGCATTACATATGTACATGTATGTGTATGTGTATGTATGCACAAATATATATATATATATATATACATATCCATATGTATATATATGTATGTACATACATACACATACACATACACATACATATGCTTATGTATGTATGTATGCACATACAAACACATACATATATATGTATATGTATATGTATATGTATATGTATATGTATATGTATATGTATATGTATATGTATATGTATATGTATATGTATATGTATATGTATATGTATATGTATATGTATATGTATTGTGTGTGTGTACATACATACATATGTGTATATGTATGTGCATACATATATATCTATATTTATATGCATATGTATTTGTATATATGTACATACATATACATATATATATGTATGTGTTTGTATGTACACACTTACATATCCATATATATGTATGTATGCATATACTATATATTCATGCGTATACATATACATATACATATACATATACATATACATATACATATACATATACATATACATATACATATACATATACATATACATATACATATACATATACATATACATATACATATACATATACATATACATATACATATACATATACATATACATATACATATACATATACATATACATATGTATGTACAAACAAACACATATGTGTATATATATATATATATGTGTGTGTGTGTGTGTGTGTGTGTGTGTGTGTGTGTGTGTGTGTTAAGATTATTTAGAAAATTTGGAAAATATTTTTTATTATGTTTCTAATCTCTTATTTTTTATTTTAAAAAACTGAGTAAAATAAATATATTTTCTATTTTCTGTGAAAAATTTTTCTGAAAAACTGGAACAGTTTTCTATAAGTAAACAAATCCTAATTATTTTATACTAGAAAATCAACTTCATGACTCACTTGATGGACCCGAGTCTCTCCTTTGACCTGACCCAATAAAATTGAGCATAACGCCAATTTAGTCCTCCTTGAATGGGCTTTGACTCCTTTTAGGCCCTGAAATAGGCATGAAGAGTAAGCTTACCTGACTTTCAGGAATGGGCCTCTATTTTGGGTCAGCAGATATACTATTGGACTCCTCTTGGGTTGTTATGCCTCTAATCTAATGGGTTAGATTCTAAGCCCACATGTCAATAATTATTTATTACTTTCTGTTATTATTATTTATTAATTGCTTTTATTTTTATTTATTTTTATTTTTGTACTTATATTTTTTATTTTTATTTCATATGTTTTAATGGTGGGTTTAGACCTATATTAAACTTGTAATTGGGCCTTTATGGTCTTTTATCAAAATAAAAGGGGGGGGGGGTTACATAATTATACAGAAAAAATAAAAATAACAAAAAATACTACACTTACATAATAATTTCATTAATACTCTTTTTTAAATTTGTAATAACAAAAATACAACTAATTTTTTTGAAGAATAAAACTATTTTCATCCCTTACACGGTTTTCAATTTCTCAAATCCTTAATTTCCTTACTTTCCTAATTTTTCACTCTCCTGTCCCCGATAATCGACCCTTTTCCAATCTCCAATCATCGGCGAACTCCATTTACATTGATTTCTTACACCACCGTTGTTAATTTCTCTTTCGAATCACTCTTTTCTCTTCGAAACCACTAGTGTTACTCTCCCTCGTATAACAAATTTTCCACTTCTTTCTCACCGACAACCGATTTTTCCTCTTCGAAATCTTTCTTTTGTTTTTTTGACACTAACGATGATAATTTCTCTTTCGAAATCATCCTGTTAATATTTTGAGACCACCGACTTTATTTTCCTCCATCAAAATCGCTTGTGAATATTTTCTAACCACCAGCGTTACTCTCTTACATTGAAATCATCTCAGGTATGCTTTCAATTTTTATTTTCCATTCATTTTTTTGTTTATTTAGTTTTTCTTGATATGTGTTTCCTCAAATACAAAACCAATAGTTGTATTTATTTTATTTTTAATTTAATCGCCATTTAATGTCTGTGAAGTCCCTCTTCTGCTAGATTTAGGTTCTATGTTGCTATAATGAAATCATAAAACTTTGTTATTGATGAGGTTGTATAGGGTACTGTTAGATTTCTACTTTGGCTTTATTGATGAGGTTGTATAGGGTACTATTAGATTTCTACTTTGGCTTATTCTACCAATTTATTGCTAAAATCACCAACTCAGTTTACAATTTTCCTACAAAACTGTTTTCATAATTTCTGTTT
The DNA here is from genome assembly GCA_037975025.1 of Excoecaria agallocha. Lineage (NCBI taxonomy): Eukaryota > Viridiplantae > Streptophyta > Magnoliopsida > Malpighiales > Euphorbiaceae > Excoecaria > Excoecaria agallocha. Next base: position 13,017,896 of record CM075807.1, read on the forward strand.
TCATAAAATCACCCTTTTGAAGCATACCACGGCATAAGTAATTTGATACGGCTTTATTGTAAATAGACCAGTTGGGGCCAAATTGACTCTTCAAAACTTCTCCTAGTGAGGAGGCTCAATCTTCGGCGATCCTTATGACCACATCTAGGACACCTCCCTCGTTTCTGGCAGCAACTCTTGCATCCACTGCAACTAACAACTCGTTGACCTTTTTTCTGGCTGCATCTTGAAGTGCCCTTTGGGTACCTTCGCCCATCTTGGCCATGTCCGACCGTATCGATTTTCCTCTCTTTTGAGCTATTCACTCCCTCTTAGGGTCAGGTCCATCCTTGGGAATTAAGTGTGCTGGGGAATGACTTTCAGGCAATGGCCGGTCAGAAGATGGCCCTGGAGGGATTTGAGAAGGGCAGGCGGCAATAGCTGCACCATCACCAAGCGTAGCAATAGGAACATTTGCAGCAGGAGTAGAAGCTTGAACTTTCAAGGAAGATACGAGTTTCCTCTTCTTATTTTTCCTCTCTTCTTTGGCAGTTCGATCGGCTTCAATCCTCGCCTTAGCCCGATCGGCCAACTTCTTGGCAACATCATCTCCTTTGGCCATCACGATCACAACTGCATTGTGAAAATAGAAGAAAAGTATTTCTCCAGTTAATATGCTCGGAATACATGATCACATACATATGTGTATGCCCCTCCTACGCTTTTACTACAATGATCCCGCTCTGCACACACCAATAATAGTGTTGAGATTCAGGCTAGTAATCAGAGCGCTCACAAATGGGCCGACCAGCCACTCAACTTTCCAAGCCTATCTCAAGATTTTGATAAAATGGCAGCACAATGAATTGTTCTCCACTAGGCCGGATGAAACTAATTGATGGATCGCTCGCTAACCGATCGGCATGAGATTTTATCTCGCATTTTCGATGGTGGGAGGATCCAATTGGGGTGGAGGATTCGAGTGGGCTTCGTGTATATTACCACTTCCAGCTCATCTCCAGTCAATGTGGGATAGGAGATAATGTCATGTGTTATCACTAGGCAAGAGTAATTTAGTAATTTCTGAAAATGACAACTCCAAAAATGTCAAAGGGAAATCTCGCCTCAATGCCCAAGTTCCACAAATGACTAGTGAACCCCTCATCATTCTCGCAACTAAAAGCTAAAGCCATCACAAAGGCTCCTACGAGAAGATTATTTTGGAAAAGATAATACAAGGGCTTATTGTTTTGAAAATCGAAGCCATGATCCCATAACCTTTATAGGCTTCAAGAAGGCTCTCATCTATGAGCCAGTGGTCACTTAAAGCCAATTCAATACAAGGGGAGAGGTAGATACGACATCAAAAAAAAAAGAAGAGAAGAAGAGGAAGAAAAGTACTCTTACAAAATCTCTGAAGTTGTTGAAAGAACAAAGTCCAAATTGTTGAGATAGCAGAATTCACGCAGAAAATTTGGCAGAGCTTCTCCAAGAATCACAGAAAAGTAAGAAAAACTTTCATAAAGATGTCTATTTATAAGCAAAGCGATTCTAGAATGCTCCAGCGGGTATTCGTTGGATGATCGCCACGTGTCTCCAATTTACTGAAGGCGATTACGGAGAACAAAGCGGCACCCCCAACATGCGCATCGTCAATAAATGCATAATGGCCGCCCAATAATATATATATATATATACCAGACGCGACATATCAAATTCGAAAGACCGTTTAAAACTCCCACCAAAATTTGAAAATTCATCCGGTCGGACTCTTCAAAGGGGGGACAAGTGATAATTACAGAAAATATATTCTCCAAGGTCCAATTAGCATGACCCAACAATATTTGGGAAAGCCCAAGGAACAAAGCGTAAGCTGAAAGATAATGCTAAAAGTGAGATGTCCGATTGGACTGATGGAATAGCTCGTCTCATCAGTCCACTGACACAAGCAAGCACCGCCACTCTCCACTTATCTCTTGTCACATCGCCGTTCACCTACTCTGACTATTGATTGTCACCCTCTAATGCACTCAAGTGCCCCTTCAAAGATCTTTTATAAGTAGCCAAAATACAATAGCACCAGGTATGGAATATCTGAGACTCTCTCTCTAAGCATTCTTTCTCTAAAAGCTATTAACTTAAGCTTTGGAGTGCTGAAGCCCGGTTCCGACCGGGCGCTCCCTTTTCTTGCAGGCTTAATCCGATGTCTGACCAGCCTAATGGTTGGTCTGTTTTTCGTAGGCAACCTATTCAATCTTCTGGCTGCTGGCTCTTCTCTCTGCAGGATAAAGTCATTTTTAGCTTTATTACTTATTAATTTATTTTTTGGCTCATTAAATTATTGGCAAAATGCATTTTGAGATTCATCAACTTTTATATTTTTTTGCTATCGATTTTTGAATTTTTAAATTTTATTTGGTCATATTAAGTTTTTAATTGTTATTTACATTGATATTGATTTAAAATTATTAATTTAAATAAAATAATAATATAATTTTAAAAAAAATTAAAAATTTAAACTCTTATTTTTATTTTATTAAATATTTGTTTGAATTATTGAATTTTAAATATGTAACAGAAATATGTGTGCATAAGTATAGTACTTTTTCTCTTATCCTTTCGTTGGAACTCCCAACCACGTGATATTTTTCTTTTTTCAAATTATATTAAATGATTGTTTTGCTTTGTTGTTTTTGAGTCAAACAATGCAATCCCAATTATATCAAAGTTGACAATTGAGGCCCCTTTCAAGATTGCTTCTGAACCATTTTCCTGCTTTTTGCTCAGCTACCCCCTTCTTTCATTTGGATTTTCTCTGTGTTTCAGAGAGTTGAAATTACTTACGACACATCATCCATCATTCCTGATCAGGTAAACAACAATTTTAAACACAGACAGGGATGTTGCTTTGTTATGGGATTTACAGTATAATAACGATTCAGTTAAAAAAAAAGAAGCTATTTTACAAAAGTACATTAACTATTAAAAGTTATTTTCAATGCCAATTCACTGTCATGGGTCTGCTTGAAATTTGTTTTTTCAAAAAAAATGCCATGCAAAATTTTTCAACATATGAAATCTTTCAAATTATGCCACGTGAATGTTTTAAATTGATGTGACTTGTCATGCAAATGCTCTGCCACTGAATTTATAAAATTTTGATTAAAGTAATTTTAGTAAGTAATATTTTGAAAGTTGAAATATTTTTATGAAATAATATATATATTTTTTATTATATTATTATTAAATGATAAATTTAGTGATTATAAATAAAATTAATTTATAATTTTGCTGTGAAAAAAAAGATAAAATGAATAAAAAATGATTATGTTTATTTTATGTTTATAGTTGATGAACATGTTCCAAAAGAACTACGATCTTTTGTTCAGTATCTTCAATCCGGAGGGTTGGCTGGAGATCACGTATCCTTTCCTATCTTTTTCATTTTCATTTATGAATGAATAAAAGTAATTTTGGTTCCGAAATTATAATTATTTTTTCTAATGAGTTATTCTTTTCCTATTTTCTAAAATCTTATTTTAGCATATAACTCGATTGATAAATCAAATAATATAGTATTAATTTTAGTTTTTGAATTATCATTTTTTATTTTATTAATATAAAAAAAACACACCAACTTCAATTTGTAAATTTACTAACTCATAAATAACTCTGTATCCTAACATATTGAATTTAAATGTCAAAATTTGTCATAGCCACCAAAATTGATTTATACTGCGTAAAATGTCATAATTTAATTTGATAAAATATCTTTTTAACCGGCTAAAACAAACTGTAAAAAAAAAATGTTTGAATTAAATACAGTATATATGCCAAATATTACTAGTACAAATTAGCATGTTAGGATACAAAAAGTAGGCCCAATATCCAAAAAAACCCCATAAAATTGTATGAAATTTCATAATTAATATTTCAACTCTTATTGTGTTTAAATCACCATTTAAATTTCAAATATTATAAAAAAATCACTATTTAAATTTAAATAACAATAATAATTTGTCATCTAAATTTCAATTAATATTAACATATAACAACTTATACTGTTCAATATTTTTATATATAGAAATATTTGAAATTTAAAGTGATGATTTAAATACGATAAAAATTTAGATATTAATTATGAAATTAAATACAATTTCAGGAGATTTAAGTTATTAAGCCTAAATAGTATTTATTAGTAAATTTATAAGTTGAAGTTTTTATTAAAACTCTTTCGGCAAACTAATAAAACTGTCCAACTCGACCCTTAAAGGAGTTTGAATTTATACTTCTTTCTAATTTATAATTTTTGAAATCAACGGCTAAGTGATGTCATAAAATTCACTCAGCTTTTGTTTGGATAGGAGTAAATGATGAGAGAAATTAGTTTCACTTTAACGAAGGAAATGAAAGGAAATAAAAGAAAGTTATTCTACTTTACTTCTATTGTTTAATACTCTTAACAGAACACAAGGGAAGAAGAAAAAATAAAATTTTACTCACTTACTCTTCTTCTCTACATTTTGAAGCCTTTACTTATTTTTACTCTCGTCTTTCTTCTTCATTTTTATCAAAACAAGGTAAAAGTAAGTCGAATTTCACTTAATTTACCCTTTCTTACTCTCAATTTCTTCCGAACCAAACAAAGGCTAATGGATTTGGATAGACGTTGCACAAAAATTCAGGCTATTTTATTAATTTGAGGGATTCTTTTTAACCAAAAAAAAAAAAAGAAAGAAAAGAAAATTATTGTATAATTGATCTTCTTCCTAATTAACTACAATTTTTGCAATAATTTTCTCTTTTTTTATATAATTATTTAGTGGTTTTATAATGGTATATGATGTGTTTGATCCTTGATTTGATTCATAGATATGTTGATGATAGCATGAGGATTGGGAGAGATGACAAGGGAAATGTCTTCGTACTAGAGAGATCACAACCAAATTAAAGAACTGCAATATTTATGTACTTATAACAGAAAGCTAATAAAAGGAAATTTATTACATATTTAGTCAACAACTAGACAATGAATTTGTAAAATCCATGAGTTGACTTAGTGGCTAGTATTCTATTAAAAGTATAAGAGATTTTGAATTTGATTCATTACATTTAAAATTATAATTAAACATAATATTTTTTTTAAAAAATAAAAAAAATTGTAAGACGGTTGAACTTCTGAGATTATATATGAGGATGCAAGATTATAGATTTTTTCATTCCAATCATTCTTATAAAAAATGTTTGGCAATTTTTTTACTAATAAATTATTAAGAGTTGACTCTTATCTGAATTACCTGTTGCTCCAAAAGTAACGCAATCAGTTAATAGCTAATTGGATTTTGATTTTGATTTTAACTATAATATTTTTTTATGTTAATAATAAATTAATCAATTTTTCACATTAATAATTTTTTTTATAAATATAAATAATATTAATTTTGGTGCTCCACAACATTCAGTGTGTTGTAGTGCACGTAGTTAAACTATATAATCTTTGCATAGAAAGTCATTTTGATTCGAAAACATTTTAAATTTTACTAGAAATTCATACTATTTAAACTCTAAACCTTTCAAAACATGTATATTCTCCTTAAATAGGCAATCTATAAACTATTTAATTATGAAAAAGGAACTTTAAAAATGAACAACAAAATTGATTTCAAGCAGTAAAGATGATGCATCCACTAAAGGCCCCAGGACCAGATGGCTTTCCACCATTGTTCTACCAGAAGTATTGGAGTACGGTTGGAGATGAGGTAACGAAGGTAGTTTTGGATGTGCTAGAAAATGGAACTATGCCACCCCAGTTCAACCATACCTATGTTTGTCTAATCCCAAAAGTCAAGAATCCAAAATTTATCTCGGAATATCGACCTATCAGCTTATGTAAAATTGTATGCAAGATAGCTACAAAGGTTTTGGTTAACAGATTGAAATCTATGCTGGGTGACATCATTGATCCTACTCAGAGTTCTTTTGTTCCTGGCAGATTAATTACCGATAATGCTCTTATTGCTTGTGAAGTTTTCCACCATATGAAAAGCGGGGGAGCTGGAAGACGTAAGCTTATGTCGCTTAAGTTGGATATGGTAAAGGCGTATGACCGAGTGGAATGGTCGTTTCTCTCAGCAGTCATGGACAAACTTGGGTTCTCAGCAAATTGGATCAAAAGGGTGATGAATATTGTGTCATTGGTTTCATATTCCATCCTAATCAATGGAAATCCAGTAGGTTGCATCAACCCCTCACGGGGTCTTCGTCAGGGAGACCCTTTATCCCCCTACCTCTTCCTTATTTGCACTGAAGGTCTCACTGGTTTGCTCAATTCAGCTATTGATTCAAAGTAGGGATGATCACGGGGCGGGGCGGGGCCGGGGAATGCTCCCCCACTCCCTCCCCCGTCAGTGGCGGGGATTCCCCGCCCCGCCCCCGCCACCAATGTCGGGGGAAGAATTCCCCCCGTCCCCGCCCCGCGGGGATCCCCGTCCCCCGTTTTTTTTTTAAATATAATATTTTATTAATAATTAAAATTAAAATATAATATTTAATAAATAAAAAATTTAAAATCAATAATAATTTAAAACTTAATAATTATAAAATTAAATTATATTTTAATTATTTATAAAATATTATATTTTAATATATATATATATATATATATATATATATATATATATATATATATATATATATATATATATATATATATATATATATATATATATTTTTTTTTTTTTTTGTGGGGCGGGGATCCCCGCGGGGCGGAGATCCCATTCCCCGTCCCCGTCCCCGATTTTAGGACGGGGAATTTTTTCCCCCCGCCCCCGTCCCCGCGGGGGGAAATTTCGGGGATTCCCCGCCCCGATCCCCGCCGGGGCCGGGAAATCCCCGCCCCGATCCCCGCCGGGAAATCCCCGCCCCGTGATCATCCCTAATTCAAAGCTCCTCCATGGTATTCGGATTTGTAACGGAGCCCCTTCAATCTCCCATTTATTATTTGCTGATGACAGTCTTCTTTTTTGTCGAGCTCAAATTGCAGAAGCAAGTGCAATATTAAAGGTACTACAGCGGTATGAATCTCTGTCAGGACAAAAAATCAATCTAATGAAGTCTGAAGTTGCTTATAGTTCAAGCGTTCGATTTGATCTAAAGGAATCCATTACAAACTTCCTGGAAGTGAAAGAGGTAGGTCACCATGAACTATATTTGGGTCTTCCAACGGTGGTGGGGCGATCTAAAAAAACCTTATTTGCAAATATAAAAGACATATTATGGCAATGACTAGAGGGCTGGAAGGAGAAATTTTTATCATGGTCGGGCAGAGAGACATTAATCAAGGCAGTGGCACAGGCGATCCCTACATACATAATGCAATGCTTTCGTTTACCATTTGGCTTTTGTCATGACCTTCAGGCAATGATTTGCAGATTTTGGTGGGGTCAAAAATCACAGGAGAGGAAGATGTACTTATGCAACTGGAGCCAATTATGCAAACCAAAGACAGAAGGTGGGTTGGGTTTCTGAGATTTTGAAGCATTCAATCTAGCTTTACTAGCTAAATAAAGCTGGAGATTGGCCACCAAACCAGATTCTCTTCTGGGTAGAGTTCTCAAGGCAAGATATTACTCGAATTGTAAGTTTTTTGAAGCAACTATTGGCTCCAATCCTAGTTATACATGGCGAAGTATCCTCACTGGCAGAGAAGTGTTGAAGTCAGGATCCTATTGGCAAGTTGGTAATGGCTTAAGTTTGAACATCTGGGAAGATAGATGGATTCCCCAACCTTCTACTTTCAAAGTCATATCACCTCACGTCAACTCTCATACCGATATGTCAGTAGCATCTCTCATTGACCACCAGAAGCGCACTTGGAAATGGGATGTGTTACACAAAATCCTCCTACCAACTGATGTAGAGCGTATAAAGCAGATCCCAATAGGGCTAGCAGAGCATAGTGACAGGTTGGTCTGGTTCTACCACAACACCGGTCAATATATTGTCAAAAGTGGATACAGGCAGGCGTTGAGATTAAAAAACAATGAGGTGTCTAGCTCGGACTCAAACAATCAGCACTTGAATTTATGGAAACGGCTATGGAATATCAAGATGCCTCCAAAAATTGCAAATTTCTCATGGCGTGCTTCTCTACAAGTGCTTCCAGTCAAAGAGGTTATTCATCTCCGTATAAATTCTATCTCTCCCACTTGCCAAAGATGTGGTGAGGTAGAATCAGTCATACACCTTTTAAAGGACTGCCCCTTTGCGAGACTAACTTGGAACCTTGCAGGTATTTTACCTTCTCAACACTCCAATGTGGTATGCTTCAAAACTTGGTTGATTGATGCAATAGACTCTATGTCGATGGAAATCTTTTTATTCTTTGCTTTTATCTGTTATCAACTATGAATAGCGAGGAATAAACTATTCCATGAGCAAAAATCCATGATTAGCTCTCAAATAATTCACTCAGCAAAGTGCCTTAAAGATGAATTCTTGGCTGTTGATACCAAAGAAGGAGATGACAGTGGCATTCGAGATTTGAGTAAGACGAGATGGACTCCTCCTCCAATGAATGTTATAAAGCTAAATGTGGATGCGGGCAACATTGACACTAATATAGTTGGCCTGGGAGCGATTTTCAGAAATGATGAAGGGCAAGTTTTAGCTTGTGGCCAAAAGACGATAACAGGGGCGTGGGATTCAGAAATTTCAGAAGCTTTGGCCTTAGTGTTTGGTCTTTCTCTAGCTATTGAATTGGGTTTCTTTTGTATTGTTGCTGAGTCAGACTATAAGCGTGTCATTGATAGTTTGTTAAATAATGCCGAGATTAGAACAGGCTTAGGGAACATCTTAGAGGATTGTCGCTTGTTGAGTAGAAATTTTAAATTTTGCAGTTGGGCTTTCACTCTTAGGTCAGGTAACAGAGTGGCACATGCCCTTGCCAAAAGTTGCTCCAAATCTATTTCCTCAACCATCTGGATAGAGGAATGCCCCTCGCATGTCTCCAGTTTGGTCAACCTGGATGTAAACTCTTTGTTGCTTTAATGCAAATGTTTTTGATGTTTCAAAAAAAAAAAAAAAAACAAGATTGATTTCTTACCATATCGGCTACATTACATAGGTTCACGTATCACCTTCTAAAAGGTTTGTAGTTTAGATAGCATGTACCATATTTAATTTTTGATAGGATTTGGAGTGTTTCCAGTGAAAATAACTTCTCATGTAAATATTATAAAGTTCAGATATTTTCTTGTTAAAAAAAAGTCTTTTATCAGTTTATGGTAATTAATCCAATGACCTTCGGTGTAATTAATTTGTTTTATAGAAATGACAAGATTCGAATTTATGTGATTTCAAATTGACTTTTACATTTTGGTCATTCTGAAAGTAGGAAACTAAATTTAATTGTTATAGATCTAATTTAATCTGTCCACATAAGGTGATAAAGCATGAGCTTCTCAAGGCTGAAGATGGGGAAAATTAAGCCTACAAAATTTTCTCTTAACTTAATATTCTCACTTGAAAGTGATCACCATACAACATTTCAATTCCAAGTGTTCAAATTGAGATGAATTAACTGAGATATTGGCTTGTCAGACAAAACCAAATAAATCTAAAAACCACTTAAATTAACAAAATCAACCAAAACAAACAGTCTACCTCATGGCACCTTTTGTTTCTCTTTAGAAATCAGCTAATGTAGCATTTTTGTCTTGGCCCGCTCGTCTTGTTTCTTGGTTTTATTTTTTATTAGTTATGATGGAAGACAAGATTGCATAACTCTCTATTTAGGATAAGGAGGATATATGGAATGTTTCTAATAAGATTGCAGGTTATCAACCAGTCTCTTATGAATTTTGCCTGGTAGGATATTTTCTAACGAAGAGTCTGATTTATATTAATTTTATGAAAAATACTCTAGCTAATTATGGCATCCCTTGGTAGTGTTAATATCAAAGAATTATCAAACAAAAGATTTTTATTTAAAATTTTCTATGAAGCAGATATTTAAAAGGTTACAAATGGGGGACAATGGACATCTAATACCTTCGAACTGTTTGGGGCAACAATCTTTTGAACAAGTCAATTCAACAGGAAATCAAAATAAGGTGCTATTTGGGATTACAACAGTTCAGTGTTTTGTCCCTAGCTGCGATCATATTTTTCTTACCAACCAAATCCAAGATTTAAGAACACATTCCCAAAGATTCACGAGGTGGGTTTGGGGCATAATACCCATTCATCAAAGATACCAGACTAACATGAATGTTTAAATGACAATAGTTCAAAGAAATAGCTCAACCGGAATGAACTTATTTGTAATATAAACATTCCATCAGCTTCTAATTCGTATCCACCAGTTATGCTCCACCAAAATACAAAATCAATCACAACTGGCAAAATTAATTAAAATACCAAATACAAGAATGATACTTGAAAGTAAACTGTCCGCGTGCATGTGCATTAGGCGCATGAATCCTTTCAAACAAATTATAGAATATAATTTCCGAATGTTTTATGACCGCAAACTGAAACTAGATAAAATTTCTCATACAATAACTATTAACATTAATGTCCCAGGGAGAAAAAAACTTCCAGATGAAACTGAGACGGAAAAAAAAAAGAACAAAAAATAAAAAGCATCACAATCACTCTCCAACTACGACCATCCTACTAAAAGATATTATGGTTGAAACACCAAAGTTTGCAAGGAAAGTAAAGACTTGGGTATCAAAGTGTCTGCCCACCATATCCAGAGGGCCCATTAAAGTATAGCCTCTCTCACTTCCAGTAATAGCAACATTAATCCGACGGACAGAGCTATTTGATATCACAATCTACCCTCCTTCAATGATCCCACCTCAATACTCCACATCAACCATACTCGAGTTCACATGACACCTTGACACGAAAAAAGCCAACTAAAGGGAAAAAGAACTCACCATTAAAGCACTTTGTAGAACTTAGAAGCACTTCCTGTGGACAATGGACGGACCAGACTCGTCATACTCACCCTTTGAAATCCACATCTGATACAACACAAAGCAAGTATTTCAGTCTTGAGGCAATACAAAACAGAATAGCAGTAACTACAGGTGTTAGTGAAATCACAAAAATCACCTGCTGGAAGGTACTGAGGGATGCAAGGATAGATCCTCCAATCCAGACACTGTACTTTCTCTCTGGTGGTGCCACAACCTTAATCTTCATGCTGCTTGGAGCGAGAGCAGTGATTTCCTTACTCATACGGTCAGCGATACCAGGGAACATCGTGGAACCGCCACTGAGCACAATGTTACCATAAAGATCCTTCCTGATATCCACATCACACTTCATGATAGAGTTGTAAGTAGTCTCGTGAATTCCTGCAGCTTCCATTCCAATGAGAGATGGCTGGAACAAAACTTCTGGGCAACGGAATCTCTCAGCTCCAATGGTGATGACTTGGCCATCGGGAAGTTCATAATTCTTCTCAACAGATGAGCTACTCTTTGCAGTCTCAAGTTCCTGCTCATAATCAAGGGCAACATATGCAAGTTTCTCCTTCATGTCACGGACAATTTCCCGTTCTGCAGTGGTGGTGAACATGTACCCCCTCTCGGTGAGAATCTTCATCAAGGCATCAGTGAGATCACGACCAGCAAGGTCTAGACGAAGGATGGCATGTGGAAGAGCATACCCTTCATAGATTGGCACAGTGTGACTCACACCATCACCAGAGTCCAGCACAATACCTGTTACAGATGAAACACAGTCAAATCCAAAATGCATCCATATAATGTTGTAATGTGGAATGCAAAGGGGGACAGTAACTGATACGAACCAGTTGTACGACCACTGGCATACAAGGAAAGAACAGCTTGAATCGCAACGTACATAGCAGGAACGTTAAAGGTCTCAAACATGATCTGAGTCATCTTTTCTCTGTTGGCCTTGGGGTTGAGAGGAGCCTCAGTGAGAAGCACTGGATGCTCCTCAGGAGCAACACGAAGCTCATTGTAGAAAGTGTGATGCCAGATCTTTTCCATATCATCCCAGTTGCTGACGATACCATGTTCAATGGGGTACTTCAAGGTCAAGATACCTCTTTTAGATTGTGCTTCATCACCCACGTATGCATCCTTCTGACCCATCCCAACCATGACACCAGTGTGCCGTGGTCTTCCAACAATACTGGGAAACACTGCCCTAGGAGCATCATCACCAGCAAACCCGGCCTGCATAAGGGGTCTCTCAGAAATCAGAAAATGAAGTAACATCACATATAATTCAAACTAGAATCTAGGAAATATAAAACTTACTTTCACCATTCCAGTTCCATTGTCACAAACAAGGGGCTGAATATCCTCAGCATCGGCCATTTTCTGAAATCCACATAAGCATACAATGAAGTGAGTGCGAAAGATTGAGAAAAAAACGCACAAACAAACAACAGCAAAGCATTAATTCTATATTAGATAAAACATTCAGACAAGCACAAGAAATCTGCAAACTAAATTTCTAGTGCCAAATTGATGAACAATGTGCAAGTAATCCCTCAGTCAAAAATTCTAGGAATGCTTTTAGTTACATAGACTGTGATCCTTCAGTCATGGACCAAGCCAATAAAAAAGTGCCACGTCAAATAAGACAGTTGAAAAAATAGTGGGATGCTAGTTATTTTCGCATGTGGCACTCTATCATAGGCTTGGTTCATGAAATGACTCATGGACAAGGCCTAGGCAACAATTTTCCTATGCTTTGAAACCTCACACAAGTCATATCAAATCCAAAGCTTCTCTGGGGCCACTCACCCAAAAAACATCTTTAAAATGTTATTTCTCCTAAAAACTGAACTGTAAAAAAAAAAAAAAAGATAATCATGTATAAAAAAAAAATTTCTTCAAGTAGTATCTTAGAAACTCAAAAACTGGGAATGACACGGTGATAAAAACAAAATTTCTGCCATCTCATAGAATTAAGAAAATGAACCATTTGTTTCCTTTTGGCAAAACCTGGAAAATTTCCTGAGATATGAGATTTTTATAATTTCTGATCCAGAAAAGCCGAATCTCAAGTTATTTTAATAAAATCACAGTTTTCGCTCGAGTTACTTCTAATGTCTTTGTTAAACAAAAATAAAAAGTTCACACTTCTATATCTAGATTGAAAGCACAAAGTACAGCAACAATTCCAACAAGAAAACAAATATAAAATGTTGAAACAGAACAAATCGTACAAGAATAGATCCGGATATGAGAGAACCAGATCAGAAAATCAAATCAAACGATCCAAGACAAGAAACTGATATCAATAAAAAAAAAAGTACTAACAAAATTGATATTCACGCTCACATAAGCTACATCTAAATCCAGATCTCACTTTCAATATCAAGTAAAAAGCAGGAAATTCTCAGATCGGAAACATTGATTCCAAAGAAAAATCAATCAAAGTTCACGATCTAGTAACACAAAAAAAAAATAAAAATAAAAGATCGAATAATACCTTAGACTAAAAAGGGCAGATCGAAGCAGCTAAGAAGAAAGATCGAAACAAACCAAGCCAATCTAAAGAGATAGGCCTGGGTGCTTTCGCTTCTGTTTGTAGCTTTGAATTGAATAACAAAGAGGCCTATAAAAAAGCGAAAAGGTGTGGTTTTGCCCCTAGAAAATAGCGTGATTTTCCCATCAAACTTTTTCTTTCTTTTAGAATTTTACTCTCAATTTTTTTAATAATATTTTCTTTAAAAAAATAAAAAAATTAGAGCGTGTCCCGTATTATTTACTAAATTGGAGTTTTTATTTGAAATCGCTGCTGCATATAGCGATTTTATCAGTTGCTATCAGCGGTGCAGCGAAGGAGACTGTTTGCAATATTTAAAATTACTACAAATTGTAACAATTTTAAACTTTAAAATCGATACAATTTACAGTAATTTTAGACGTTGTAGGCAAAATATACTTTTATTCTTGCATGTGTCAAAATTACTGAAAAAGGCTCTTGATATTTTGTCACATCATTTTGACCCAAATTTTGATTTTTTTTTGAATTTCAAACTTCCATTACTTAAACCCAAAACTCACTCCTCCAGCCTCTCCCTCTTCATCCCCTCCTGCTTCTTCTTTCAATTTTGAAGCTGTGCTTCAAAATTTTTTCTATAATTTTTTTATAAATTAATGTTTTAACTAAGTATTACAGTTATTTTTTCAACCATTACAAAAATTAAAGGTGAGTAAATTAATTATAATTTTAAGAATTAATTGTATAAAAATATATGAATATTCTTAATGTTGTTATTTTGTAATATACATGTGTTTCGTTAATTTGGTGATTTGCAAAAAAAGAAAAAAAAAGCAAGTTATGTTATACATTTTAAATTTGAATTTGTTATAATAATAGATTTAAATGAGAAATAATGAGAAATAAAAATTTTATGTAAATGCTAATTAAAATCTGATATAACAATAATTTATATAGTATTATAAGTTGCCATGTAGAGTATGACAATTTTTCTTTTTATTTAAGTGTGTATCCTTGTTTACAGAAAAATATGTTTGCCAATTTTTTTTCATGGATTTAGTACTGAAATTAGAATATATATCTATTTAATAATCTAGTTATTTGTACATTTTTATTAAAGTTAAAAAATTATTTTTGATTAATCATCGATTTATATGGTAAAATTCATTAAAGTTAAAAAAATCAATTGCATTAGTCATAATAAATTTTTTTGGATAAGCGTTTTAAAATATTAAATATTTAACTGTGTTAAGGTTTAATTTACACATCTATTTTGTTAATTAATATTGCGATGCATGAACAATAAATGTTAGATCTATTTTATTTTTAAATATTGAAATTAATTTATTAACAATTGTTATGTAAATATAGAAAAGAGAATTTTCATTTAATTATACTTTTTGTTGTTGTTTATATACTGATGTTAAACTATAAAATATTAGTTTATTATAGAAATGTAGACTTATTATTTAATTGTGATATGCAGAATATTTTTATATGAAATTAATATTATCAATTGATATATAGTTTTATTATCTATGGATACAAATTTTTACCTATATTATTTTGTTAGAACTAAATTAATTTTATGAAGTATTGTAGAATTTTATTTATTGTTGGAATAAGTCTTGGATTGGTCATTTATTTTTTTATTTAATTTATAAGAGGCATGCATTTAAATTTTTTTATTACATTGTTAAAATTAATTGTTAATTTTGACTGTAATAGTTGAAAGTTTTGTGTGGTGGTATAAAAAATTGAGTGTAACAATATATTAAAAAACTTATAATTAAAATATTAAATATGAAAAATAATAGTAGTTTGGATTAAAATTATGAATCACGTTTATATAGATAAACGTATGATATTTTTTATTTCATTTTTAATTTATATTATTTAAATTGTGTCATTATACGAAATAATTTTAATGTGGACATATATTTAGTTAATTATGACAAATATTTTTTAATGCAAATATAGCACTTCTTATTGTATTTACATCTAAGTTAACACAAAATAGATCAATTTAGAAATCAAGAATATATTAATCCTGAACCCTATGTGGATGATCTTCTAACGCTACGAGGCAAACATCGAGTGGATGTTGTTTAGAGTGGAACTATAATTATATTTTCTCTATATAAATAACTTAAATTTACGTACCTAATTATGTATACAAGACTAATAGTTTATTTATTTTCAGATTGAATATGATGTTTTGGTAACATGCAGAGTCTGCGTTGACAGTCATTACAAAAATATCGATGAGTGAATAATATTGTACTTGAGATTAGTAAGTGTAGACACTGTGACCCGAGACAGTTTAGATCAGGCTTATCCAATGATGACGAAACAATATATTTCTGATAAAAAACATGAATCTCGAAATTCCAACCTCAATTTTTCACACTTTCATAGAAACTTTGTGATTTTCTAAGTGCTTTTTGGAGGATTTTCACAAAAGAGCATCAATGACCTTAACTTTGACCTTTAGTTATGATAGACGGACTTTTGTCATGTAAGGGCCAGTCATCTGTGACCATTTTCCTCCAATTTAGGTTAAATCAGAGGCATTTTTATAATTTGTAGAAAATTGTGTGAGGGACAACCATTTATCCATGATGGATGTCCGTTTGTAGGGTTATTTTCAGATTTTTCATATTTTTTAGTTTTGAAAATGTAGAGATAAGAGGATTGGATTTGATTTCTAGATTTGAAGGGATTTTTAGCCTTTCATATCTAGGTAATCAGAGTTGGAGTGGGTTTCCAACTCTTCTCCAGATATAAAAGCCTAAATTAGGATTTTTGAAAGGGAGGGGAGACTTTTTAAAAAAGAAAAAGAATAGTTCTTTCTTAGGGGGAAAAATCAAATTTCTTCTCTTGGAACAAAAAGTTCAATATAGATTTGATTTAAAAAAGACACAAAAAACCCTTGGCTTTTCTTGAACACGAAATCTAAGGATCAGAGTGGAGATAGATGTTTCTATCATTAATGAATTAAAATATCTCTTGAGGATAATATTCTAGATTTTTCTCTTTCTCTCTCTAGCCCGTCTTTATAATCATATAAATAAGCGTGTCCATGATATTGTAATACATTTTTTACGTTCTATCTAAATCTGTTCGATTTCATGATGCGATGATGATCTAGAGCTATCTAATGTCTTAGAATAACATGTTGGGATTTATTTTTTTCCATGGATGTATGTTTTATTTCCTATGATGAAGTTATGTTTTGTATATCATTTGTTGTTATGATTTGATTAAAATATGTTTTAGGGATTGTAGGTAGATCTGGCATGTGTTAGGATGAGGAAATTGCATGTTTGAGGTTTTTAATTTTCTTTATAATTGATATTTGAAAAACCTACTCTCTGTACCTATTTTCGTGTGACAAACGGGAACAAAACATCACAGATGCCCGTCTGTCAACGCGACATTTGGGACGTCACAGTGTTTTCTCCTCGTCCCATCCTTTCTCTCACTATGGGCGTCTATCAGCTCCTAGGGGCATCTGTGGCTGGACTCCTTTGATATTTTTATCGTAATTTAAGGTTTTACTTTGTATTTGAGTCTCACTTTTTAGCATTTTTATATTAGTTTATCTTTTATATTTTGTTTGTACATATTTTGCTCTATATCTTTATTTTAACTTTATTATGGTTGTTATGTTTGTTATTTTAATTTCTTTAATGTTCATTTCCTTCTAACATGTTAATTAATTTATTTTTTTGTGTTGTGTGAGCAATTTATTTAATGCATTTTTTGGAGCTTTTTAGGGGGTGATTTTGCATAGGGAATTGTGCTTCCAATTGGTTCATTCTCTCCTTGTTATTTTGCATTTGCTTTTTTTTATCTTGATTTAATATTGCTTTGTTTATTCAATTTTGGTATTTTGTTAATTTTATTTGTATTTTTTTTATCTTGATTTAATATATAAAGTTTAATAATATCCCCTAATTCATTTTAAACACCCTTTCAACTTTTAATTCAATAATAACCATATAGACTTTTTAATTAAATTTTAAGCACTCCTCTCAAAATTAAATAAATGATAAAATTCAATAATACATTAAAAATTTAAAAAATAAAAAAATTAATGAAAACTTATTAAAAGTCAAATAGTTAATTTATTGTGAATTTACCTCTTCACCTTCCCATTTTTACCATTCCTACGTTTTCTCACAATCTCACTTACACTTTCTTTTTCTTTTTTCACTTGTAGGCTGCCCCATCTTCAGTTCTTTACCCCTTTTTCTTCATTTTTCCATTCTCCTTTTACACAATACATATTGTAACTTTCCCTTTCCCTTTTGCTTTTATTTTTTTGCTGCAATTTTTGAATCCTTTCAGATTTAAAGTGGGATTAATAACAAGTCTTTTCATTACTTCAATTTGCAATTAGTAAGAAAATTCTACTTTTTCTTATAAATTTTAATACCATGTTTATCAAATTTTTCCCTAATTTATTTTTTTATTATTTAATAAATTATATGGATTTTGTTAAATAATTTAACAAAGTGTAAATGGAGGAAGTAATAAACATGGGTATCATGGTAGATTTTAGAGACAATTAATCAAAATTCACCTTGAATTTTCTATTTGAAGACAAAAGATACATTGTAGCTTTGCATATAAATGGCTTAGAAAAAAATTGTATTTAGTCCAATAACTTTCTTGTAAAAGGGCCTAGAACAAAAGATGCTTTCTCATAATTGGTCTAGAACAAAACTGCTTGAATTTTTATTTGAAGACAAAAGATACTTTCTCATAAATGGCCTAGAACAAAACTATATAACTGGCCTACAGTAACATCAGTCCATCCTTTTGTCTTGAAAAAGGGAAAGGAAAAGTAATTTTATCTATGTTTGTTATTTTTTTTATTGAGTGATGGATAAATTTATATTTTTGTTAATTGAGTGATGATTAACTATGTTTGTTAATTTTGTCTAAGTAATTTTGTTAATTTTGTCTAAGTAATTTTGTCTATGTTTGTTAATTGAGTGATGATCGACTAAAATGAAATGACTATGTTTGTTAATTTTTTTTTTCATTGATATAGGGTATGGATAAATTTCTCAAAGGATAATTAACTTCTAATCAATCTTCTTCAAGGTCTCTTGAAGCTAATTTTGAATCAAATTTTTTGAAACAATCTCGAGTTGATATTAACTTGGAAGAGCCTCTATTAGATCCTAGTCTATGCCTTAAAATGTCACTTTATCATCCTAATGACCGAGATAATATTAGAAGATATTACTAGTAAAAAGGGCCTTATCAACCTCATTAACATGATTTTCCTAAAATAAAATTTGGGAATAAATTTCGTCGATTTTGTCCCTCTTGGTTTAATGAATTTAACACTTGGTTATAATATAGAATAGCAAAGGATGCTACATATTGTTTGTGTTGTTATCTTTTTAAGCCTGATATTGGAAATCAATCAGGAGGTGAGGTATTCATAACAGAGGGGTTTACCAATTGGAACAAAAAAGATAAATTGAACCTTCACATTAGAGGTCCAAATAGTGCTCACAACAATGCTAGAAGGAATTGTGAGAGTTTGATGAAATAAAATCAACACATAGAGGTTGCCTTTTCTAAACAATCTGATAAAGTTTGTGACTTATACCGAAGACGATTAACGGCATCAATTGATTGCATTCAATTTCTGTTGAAGCAATGATTAGCTTTTCAAGATCATGATGAGTCTAAAAGTTCATCTAATCAAGGTAACTTTCTTGAACTTCTCAAATTTCTTACTGATCACAATAAAGGTTTAAAAAATATAGTTTTGCAAAATGCTCCTGAGAATAATCTTTTAACTGCTCCTGACATTTAAAAAGATATTGTTAATGCTGCTGCAATTGAGACAACTAATGCTATAATAAATGATCTCGGAGATGAGTATTTTGCTATTATTGTTGATGAGTCATGTGATGTATCCAACAACGAAGAAATGGTTGTTGCTTTGCATTATGTTAATGAGTTGGGATGTATTGTTAAGCGTTTTCTTAGCATAATGCATGTTAGTGATACTACTGCTTTATCATTGAAAGAGGCAATTGAATTATTATTTTGCAAGTATGGTTTGAGCATATCAAGAATTCATGAACAAGGATATGATGATGCTAGTAATATGTGGGGTGCATTTAATGGTCTTAAGAGTTTGATGTTGAAAGAAAATCCATTTGCTTTCTATATTCATTGTTTTGCTCATCAATTACAACTCAGACTTGTTGTCATTTCCAAGAATCATATCCAAGTTGCTTCTCTTTTCAACTTAGTTACTACTTTATTAAATGTTGTTGGAGGATCATGTAAGTGGTATGACATGCTTGGTGAAAAACAAGTTGCTAAAGTTAGAGAAGCACTTGGAAATAGAGAAATCCCTAGTGTTCATAGCTTGAATCAAGAAATTGGCCTTAAAAGAAGTGTCAATACTCATTGGGTGTCATATTATATCACTTTGATAAATTTAATTCTTTAAATTTCACCAATAATTGATGTACTTGAGATTATTAGAAAAGATGGATTAAGTCCATATCAAAGAGTTGAAGCTAATGGTTTGTTAGACATAGTGCATACATTTGACTTTGTGTTCACTTTGCATTTGATGAAAAATGTGTTGGCAATCATTAATGAATTGTCATAAGCATTACAAAGGAAGGATTAAGATATCGTTAATGCTATGAAATTAGTTAATATTTCAAAGCAACGGCTACAAAATTTAAGAGATAGTGGATGGGAAACTCTATTATTTGAAGTATCTTTATTTTGCAAAGCTCATGATATTGACATGCCAAACATGGATGGGATGTTTTTATCCAATGGGTGATCAAGATGTAGAGTTAAAGAGATTACCAATTTGCATCATTATCGAATTGATTTACTTTATACTGTTGTAGATATGCAACTTCAGGAGCTCAATGATCATTTTAATAAGACAAATATGGAATTGCATATTTGCTTAGCATACTTAGCTCTTGATGACTCATTTTCTGCATTTGACAAGCAAAAGTTGATTCAATTTGCTAAGTTTTACCCATATGATTTCTCAGCCATTGATTTAATGGTTCTTGAAATCAGTTGGAAACATATATCACTGATATGTGGAGTAGTGGAGACTTTTCTGATTTAAAAGGAATTTGTAGCCTTTCTCAAAAGTTAGTTGAAACTAAAAAGTACATTGTTTATACACTAGTTTATTTGCTTATCAAATTGGCTTTAATTTTACCTATTGCTACAGCGACTGTAGAGAGAGCATTTTCTACAATGAAGATTGTCAAAAGTTGGTTGCATAATCGAATGGGAGATGTTTGGATGAAGGATGGTCTAATCACTTATATAAAAAGAGATGTATTTGATAATATTGACAATGAGCTAATTATTTAGCTATTTCAAAATATAAAATCACGTTGAGGATAATTATAAAGTTGAAATTTTTATTTAATTTTAAGTATTATTTTTTTAATTTTAAATGAAATATATTATTATGGTACAATTTGCATGTATTTTCAATTTTTAATTTTTTATATTAGAATTATAATGTGTGCCCCTACTGACTTTAGGATATGGGCTCCGCTACTACGTGGTTCCACAAATTAGGTGGAGTACCCTCTAAGCTGTACCAAAAGATCAAGATATCTCACGATTGTCAGGTGGTCACCATCAAAGCTGTAAGAGAGAACTAGGTATCGATGCTGGAAATAGCCAAGTAACCTTTCAGTGGGTTCTATGTGTCTATAGTCAGTGATGAAGAAGGTGAAGATGGCTTTGCTGACAACCCACAAGTAATCAATATGTTGAAAAAGATGTATTTCATGCTTAGAGATGGTTTGGGTAAGAATTCTCAGGAAGTGCAAACTACTATCACTACCAAAGGATAGAAGGACCGAAAAGGGTTAGGTTTCACTAGTCTTGGTGAGAAGAATAAAGGAAAGGAAGTAACAAAGAAGAATAAAGGAAATGAAGTAACAAACGAAATTATATTTCCAAGAGCTTTGTTCTAGCTTTAGAGATCTACCTTTACTGTGGAGAGAATGAGCCTCAACTAGTAGGAGGTGAAGTAATGCCAAGATTTGAGATGTTTAATGACGTCTTTGATTAGGAACAAGGGATTATCAAGCTAGTTGAGGGTTTTAAGGATGAAGAGATTCTTTTGCATCATTTAGCTTGGGATAAAGAAGTGTCCGTGGAGATCACAATAGAAAAACTGCTTGTGGCTCAGGTAAAGGGCAAAGAAAAGATTGAGACTGAAGATCCATGTGAGGCCCCAAAACATACCCTAATAGGATTAGTGTATAGTAAAGAGAGAGATTGAAAAGGGTTTTTTAAGGCCCCTATTTAGGCCTTGGAAGAATATGCATGTGTAATAAGATATCTCTATGTGTGTATAGTTAATGAATTGCAAGTTGAGGTAATTACCTTAAAAGATGAAGGGTAAAATGGTCATTTTAATTTAAGCCATGCATGTGATTAGTTATGAGAAAAATGTTAATCAAGGAACCCAATTAAAAAGAAAAAAAGAGAAAGTTTAGTGGTAAAAACATAAACTTAAAGAGTTAAGGGCAAGTTTGAAAAAGTCAAGTGGGAGCCAATAGGAGCAAGCCACCTACTCTTCTTAGAATCTACTTAAGAAAGTGGAATATTTAGGGGTTAAAAGGGGGATGAGGGCCAGCCACTTCAAGGATTCTAAGGCACCCATTTTCTCTCAACTAAACTCTCAAAAACCCCTAAAAAGCCAAATCTGATTTTTGCTTGAGGAGAGAGAATTTATAGGTTACCATATTTAGGTAACAAACCCTTTAACTTTTTTTCTTTAATTTTGTGAATTAATAATGAATTATATGGATTTTATGGGTCATTTATATCATGTGAATTCACTCTATGTAGAAGGGTAATCTAGCAAAGGCAAAGAAAATGTAGGAGGAGGAACTTGAAGGAGGAATAGCTATAAAAAGGTATGGGAGCTTTTTGTCATTCTTTATGGGTGTTTATTTTAGGGTTTAGAAGTGTTAAATTAGGAGTTTTAATGGAAGAATATATGAATTTGAGGGTGGATTTGGCATAGGAACCAAAAATAGGTGATAGACCCCTCTTTTGGCAAAAAGTTGTCATTGGGTTCACTAGATCTATTCAAACTATTTTGCCTATATCTGGAGTTTGAGAGCTCTAAATTGAGTGATTCTAGTTGTAATAGAACTAGACTCATAAAACTAAGTTTTATAAGAAAATATCAATGTTTGTTTCTTCTCCTATGATAGGCAAAACTTAGCTTAAACCTAAACTATATATGCTGCCCTATCATTGGGAGTATTCCATCTTGTTTAGTGAAATCTTGAGATTGAGAAGGCCAAATGAAGTGATTTTTAATGTTTTAGAAACCATAAATATATGATAACATATTTGTAGAAGAACTTTTGGTCTCAAAATGTCATTTGTTAGGTCTAATTTAAAGTGTAACCTAATTCAGTAAAACTGTCTACGGAATTCGTAGGCTAGACCAGTGCACTCAATCGAAACCAATTACTTTCAGCCGAGTGGACCCCTCTATACCCATTTTGACCATTGCACATGGCTTAGACCAATTTGTCTCAGCTGAGTGCTTTCCTTATTTCAGCTTGTACATGATTTTTAGGCCCTAATGGACACCGAAACTTACCCGAACACTTCTAAACTCACTTCGGGCACTTTAAACATGATTATTTAAGGCAATGCATGCTATGAAATGTGTGAAAAGCCTAGAAGCACACACACACATATGTGTGTATATATATATATATATATATATATATATATATATATATGCCTATGTACACAAATATGTAAGTGTAAATATGCTTAATGGAATGATATGCATATTCTATTAATGAGTAAAATTGCAAATATGCATGACCAATCAAAGTTGTAACACCCATAACAACCAAACCTAATGGAACAGTACGATAAGCCGAATTTTTTTGTGTGTGTGTCTATTCCTATAACTTTAAGTCAAATTGCCACAAACCTAAAACTATCCAATGTTACTATTTATTTTATAAAAATTCGGCAATATAACGGCTATAAATCCAACTAGCCCCCTGAAACACAAACAATATCTATAGCCTCTCAGAGGCACAAAAGATCAATAAACACAATTATATAATCCATTTCACAAATCTTTATACCCAAACTATCCATTCACGTCCGTCTTATGATTAAGTCAATATTCACATATAACCTTAAACATTCATAATAAACATCTTTTACCTACAATATCCATATTTATACATATATATACATGCCAAAAAGAATCCAAAATATACATGTCCTATACAAAACTTCTTTCCCCCTTGTGTACTACTGCTCCTGCTTCTAGGTACCTGCACGCAGTAAATTTTACGTGCTGAGCATTAAATATGTTCAGTGGTGACTAAGAATCATACTATTTTCCTTCACCAATATTTCACTAATACAACAATTAAATTAATAACTCTTAATGTAATTTCAAATAAGCAAATTTTTCTTATTTTCGTTTCAAAGAAAATTTCATTCTATTATTAGCAATTCTTCTTACTTAATACCTAAACTTAATTAATTTTCAATTCATTCTCTAATATTTCATTTATTTCCAAAATTGCCCTTTTTTCAATATGTACAAAATTGCCATTATATTCATTTATTTTTATTCTTATCCTATAATTTTACTCATAATTTACCAATTACTCCTTATTTTACCATTTTCATGTAAATTACACTTTTGGTCTTTATGTTATATAAAAATTTATTTTTTTCACTGTTGGGATGCCAAAATTATCATTTTACCCTTTATAGTCTTTTCTTAACAATATTTACTCATTAAATACTAGTTGTAGTAAAATTATCGTTTTGCACCTAAACTTTTTATTTTATTTCAATTAGGTCTTTTTTCACTTTAAACTTCATTTTTTGCTTTCTTTTCACACTTTTAACTTACTCTTATTATAATGCCCCTAGTACAATCCCGACATAAACTCTCAGACTGGATATATGGGATGTGGACCCCACAGGGCCACAACCAAACTGAGAAATGACCCTGGAGGACTATTTCTCATAGAACAGACAAATACTATGGAGATCAGTGATCTTACCATAGCAAAGCAAGTCGTCATTACTTGCATCGCGGTATAGATATACTTATGGCCAGCCAATTATATTCTAAACTAGATTTTACTGCCAAACTATCTCTAAGGGCATAATTTCATCAAATTACAATTCATTACTCAATTTTTTTCATGCATTTTATCACTTTTTCATTTAGTTTATTTGTCAGTTAAACTTTTCAATCTTTTTACACAGTTTGTGAATTATTTCACAGTAATTCACCATAATTAACCGTTTTCTCATCAAATTATGCATTTACTCTCATTAATTCAACATTTTTATTCATTACATAACCAAAATTTTATTTCAAAATATTCAAATAATTTCTATAAATTCTATAAAAATTCATAGACATGTTATTTTATCTCTACTACTATTTTAAGGCTTAATTTCATCAAAATACATAAAATAACCACTAATTCTTCTTAGGAATCCATTCGACCATCAAAGGAATTCCTTTATTTAATTATCTAAAATTTTAATTAAGCATTGTACTAGGCTTAATTAGGATCTAATTTCATTATTCTAACATCAATTTCAATTAAACACCATTTAATCAATTTTTTCTTAAGTTACATAAAGGAAAATCATTAAAATTTAAGGGAAATAATAGGATTCATTAGTCACTAACCTTCTTCACAAGCTTTAGGCCTTTAAAGGCTCTTTTTCCTTCCCTTTGGCCTTGGATGGTTGTCCCTCACTTGGAGAACCTACCATGGCCACATACTTTAACAATTAAATACCATACTTATTGATCTCAAAAGCTTAAATTGATCACATAATTAAACTTTAGGCACCTAAAAATACTTGTTGGTACCTTAAAACAAAATTAAAACCTTGAATTTTACTTACCTCTCTTTGAAATCTAAAGCTTAACCACTTAATTTCTGTTGCTTTCCTTCCTCAAATCAAAGGATAAAGGTTTAAATAATAATCTAGAGATGTAAAAATAATTTCCTTATGCTTGGTTTAGTGAATAACTTAGGCTAAAATGGAAGAAATTTAAGAAAGAATGGTGAAAGAGGACTCGACCAAGAAGAGGGAGAAGAAGGTAGTGGAAAAATTCTAGCATTCCACATATTTTCTAGCTTTTTATAGTTGGTTTTAATGGGCTTGGGTTTGGGTCCATTAGTGGATTTAATCCAAATTAACCAAAGCCCATTAATAACCCATTAAATAGCTTTAATTAATTTCTCCCACTTTTCAAATCCAAATTACCTTAAATTTGATTCCATCATTTTTATCACATAAAAAATAGGTTGTACATAAAATTTCAGCCCAATCGGAGTCTGTTACTTGTCCAGTTCAATCGAATTAGTCTGATTCAATAACTACTCGTATCGCCGAAAAATTTATTTTTTATACCAAAATATTTTACATGAAATTTCATTAAGATCTGAAAAATCTAGCAATTTTTGGATTTCATTTACTATTTTTAAAAATTCGGTCAAAGTCTAGTCAACCCTTTTTACAAAAGAAAATTGACTCGCTAGTTTTTTCGTATTTTTTACTTTTGGAGGCCCATTTGACCTTGGTTTCACTTCAAATTTCAACCCTAAACTTACCATGATCAATACTTTTCGATGGTTAAATAAAATATTTTTCACTTTCGAGTACGATTTTCAGCCTAAAAATACTATTAATCATCGAAAATTACTGTTTACGGCCAATCCAGTGTCGAGACTATTACAATTCTCCCCTACTAAAAGAAATTTCATACTCGAAATTTACTTGTATTGAATAGTAGAGGGTACTGTTGTCTCATCGTCTCCTCTGATTCCCATGTAGCTTCTTACACATTGTGATGGTGCCATAATATCTTCACTAATGGAACCTGTTTGTTCCTGAGTTAACGGATTTTTGTAGCCAAGATCCTTATCGGTCGCTTTTCATAAGTCATGTCAGTTTGCACTTGAATCTCCTCTAGTGTGATCACATGGCTAGGATCGGACTTGTATCTACAAAGCATAGACACATAGAACACATCGTGTATCTTCTTCAGCTCTAAAGGCAATTTCAAATAGTAGGCTATGGGACCCACTCGCTGAAGTATCTCATAAAGGCCAATAAATCTCGGACTTAACTTGCTTTTCTTGTCAAATCTCAAAATCTTCTTCTATGGAGATACCTTCAGAAAGACTTTATCTCCAACTTGCAACTCTATATCCCTTCTTTTTACATCTGCATAGGATTTTTGATGATCTATAACTTCCTTTAATCTGCCTTTAATAATTCGTACTTTCTCTTCTGAATCACGAATCAAATTAGAACCTAGCAGTTTCCTTAAACTTTGTTCGGTCCAGCATAGGGGAGCTTTACATTTTCTACCATTCAAAGCTTCAAAACGAGCCATTTTTAAGCTAGACTGGTAGCTGTTGTTATAGGAAAACTCTACCAAAGGCAAGTATTTTTCCCAACTGCTACCAAATTTAAGGACACAACATCTGAGCATATCTTTCAGTGTCTGAATCACTCGTTCTGATTGACCATCGATCTGAGGGAGGAATACTGTGCTAAGGTAGAGCCTCATACCTAAAGCATCTTGAAAACTTTATCAAAAATGGGAAGTAAATCTAGGATCCCTATCAGAAACAATGGAGGATGGCACTCCATGAAGTCTCACTACTTCATTAATGTAATTCTCTGCCAGCCTAGAGAAAGGGTAATCCATCTATATTGGTAGGAAATGAGCAGATTTGGTAAGTCAGTCAATGATCACCTATATAGCATCATACTTCTTTTGAGTCATAGGCAACCCAGTCATAAAATCCATGGCTGCCTCATCCCACTTCCACTTTGGTACTAACAAAGGATGCAGTAGTCCTGAAGGAATCAGGTGTTTAGCTTTTACTTGTGGACATATCAGACATTTACTCACAAACTCTGTTACATCTCATTTCATACCTAGCCACCAATAGTAAGCTTTTAAATCCTGGTACATCTTGTTACCTCCAGGGTGTATGGCATAACAATTATGGTGTGCTTCAGTCAGAATATTCTTTTTCAGTCCTTCTTGATTTGGAACACATATTTTTTTTTCTTGTAGCAAAGGCTTCCATCATCACTTAAAGAGTAATCTCCTTCACTGCCACTCTGAAGTTTAATTATGATAGCCATCAGCTAATCATCTCCTCTTTGAGCTACTTTACTTAGTGCGCAAAATCGGGTTTCGTTTGCATTTCAGCTACTAAAGCTCCATCCGGCGATAGACTTCTGGCATTCATAGCTCAAAGAGCTGCAAAGAATACTATCAGTTACTTATACTTGTCAATTTCCTACACTTGTTCATTCAAAAACATTTATATTACCTGATATGAATTTCTTGCTAAGTGCATCAACCACTACATTAGCTTTCCTTGGGTGGTAGTCGATATAACAATCATAGTCTTTAATCAACTCCAACCAGCATCTTTGTCTCAGATTAAGCTCTCTCTAGGTAAGCAAATATTTCAAACTCTTGTGATTCGAATAGATATAACATTTCTCTCCATATAAGTAGTGCCTCCAAATCTTTAATGCAAAAATAATGGCTGCTAACTCTAAATCATGAGTAGGGTAGTTCTTCTCATAAGTCTTGAGTTATTGGGAGGCATAAGTAATCACCTTGCCTTCCTGCATCAGAACGCAACCTAAACCATTTCTGGAAGCATCGCTATAGATAAAAAAATCTCTGCCTGACTCAGGTTGAGTAAGAATATGAGCTTCTGTTAACATACTTTTAAGCTTCTCAAAACATTTTTTTCATTCATCAGTCCATACAAATTTGGTATGTTTCTATAGCAATTGTGTCAAAGGCACTGCAATAGTAAAGAAGCCTTTTATGAATCTCCTATAATACTCGGCCAATCCCAAAAAACTCCTCACTTTTGTAACATTTTTAGGTGGCTTCCACTGGAGAATTGCATCAATCTTCGAAGGATCTACTTTTATACCTTTCGCAGATATCACATGCCCCAAGAATGATACTTCATTTAACCAAAAGTCACATTTACTGAACTTAGCATATAGTTACTTTTCTCTCAGAGTCTGCAGAACAATTCTCAAATGCTTATCATGTTCTTTCGGCATCTTAGAGTAGATTAGAATATCATCAAGCTTTAAGGTAGCCATTTTTCTTTTACAGTCAATAGTCGCTTGGTGGGCAGATAACCAATCCATCCTTAGAATCACATCGAATTCGTGGAAGGGTAACTCAATCGGGTTTGCTACGAATTTATGTCCCTGGGTACTAATAGGACATTGTCTATATACTCTGTCTACCACTACACTATGCCCTAAAGGATTACTTAGCAAGATATCCTGGTCTAAGCATGGCTCTTTCATCCCTTTATCCCATGCCAAAACAATGCTAATGTAGGAGTTTATGGAACCAGGGTCAATCAAAGCATATATTGAATCAGATAATAGGAGAAATTTACCTATGATCACATCAGGAGCATCCTCCTTTTCTCTGGCTCTGGCAACATAAGTCTGGTCTGAAGCTTGCCTCTGTCTTTGGGATGCCTGATTAGTTGGTCTGGAAGCTAAAGTATTAAGGGTGGCTCCCCTACCACGACCTCTTGGTGCTGAGGACCCAGTACCTGATGCTAGTGATGTAATTGAGGCAGTCTGCATAACAGGACAATCCTTGATCCGATGGTCTTTGGACCCACACTTGAAATAAGCTCTAGTAAAAAATCTACACTCCCTAGGATGAGTTTGCCACAATGCTCGCAAGCCACTACTGACCCATTGCCTCTATCCCGGGGTGTGTTGGTTGTTGAAGCTCTGCCACATGATGCACTACCCTGACCTCGGCCTGCTGACATCGGTGACTGACCCTGAGGTGCTTGAAATCCCTTTGACTTCTTTCCTTATCCCCCTTTATCATTGGACTACCCCTACTTTCTTTTCTGCTGAATCGGGACTGTTTGTCAGCTTGCTCTGCCTGAGGAGTCTCTAACTTAATAGCAGCTTTGACCATAACTCTCAAATTGGGGTACTTCTCAAACCTGTGACATAATTTCTCCTCTGTAACCTGGCTCTCATCTAGATAAGCGCTCAAACTCTCGATCATATTCTGCTACTATTCTGTTTCCTTGTTTTAATCTCCAGAAGGCATCATACATGGAAGCTTTATACCCAGACCCAATGTACTTCTCAAATTGATCAACAAAGAATTCCCAGTTTAACTGATCTGCCGGAGTATGTCTTCTGACTGAATCCCACCAGATAAAAGCAGGTCCCTAAAGTAAAGCAACTATACCTTTAAACTTTTCTTCCAAGGGACTGTGAGTAACCTCAAACAATCTTTTTATCTTATAAAGCCATTCTTCTGCTAATGTTAGTGTCAAAGGGTCTCACCTAGCAAAATCTTCTGCTCTCAGTCTCTTTAACTGGTCCAAGATAAGTTTCCATCTAGGTGGATCCGGTTGAATTTGTACCACTGCTGGCTGAAGCTGTGCCTGAGCTTGAGCTGTCTGTAGTTGGTACTATATGTAATCGATCATCAAATTAAGAAAGTCTGGCTGAGGAGGAGGAGGCCGTGCTACAGGGATAGTGATTGCAGCTACTAGTGTTAACACCGAAAGGTGTCCAGTGTCTTGATACCTATTGGTATCAAGTGACCTGAGACTATTATGTTTCAAGTGTTTAATACTACTCACCCGTATCCAGTGTTTGTACCCGTTATCCACCATCAATGGGAATGCAGGTAAATGGAAACGATTAACTAATAATTATTGATAAGTGAATAACAATGGTAATGCCTTAAGATTTTAGTTTAATACTAGTGTCTCTGAGTGATACTAATAATTTGATTGATAAATGGTAATGCAATATTTTTAATGCATGGACTATTATTACATGCATTGTGACACAAAAAGACAAGCTATTATTTTTTTTATGCATATTAGCATATTATTATTTATATTTGAGACTTTGTCAAGAAGTCAACTGCATTGTTTTACTCCTTACTGAGCTATCACTCAGCACATATGCTTTTTCCCGTTTAGGTTTATAGGTGTAGATTAGAAATGCTAAGTTTTGAGGCAATATCTACAGGCCACTATGAACCAAGCTTGAAGATCATTTTGGTATATAATCATTTTGTATTGTAAACACAAAGGATATGAATGTTTGTAGTGAACACGTGTTATGAACAGTTTATCACATCATAAGTTAATATATGTATGTATGTATATGTTTCAAATGAGAACTCATGTAACTAAATGGGATAATGCTACACATGAAGAAGCATGAATACAAAGGTACAATGAACTTATGAGTGAAAAATAATCTAACAGGATGAATTTATTGAGATTAGCAGCACTCTTATATTCCTTCCAGAGGGTATAAGGGTGTCACAATCCACCAAGCCACACTCAGAAGTTGGAGAGACATTTGATGCTACCAAGAGTGAAGAAGATACTTTCATTGATATTGTTTATATTCTAGAACTTTTTGATGAAAACAATGATTCCTTTTTTTTATTATATTAATAAGATGAACAAGTTTGCTTACTTATTTGATGTTTCTTCTAATTTCAGTATGCATATTCATGATCTTAAATCATTCATATTTGATATTAACTCAACAAACACATATTCATTTAATCTCAGAATAAAAGAAAACCCAAACAAAATTTATTAGTATCAAATATAACTCATGAAGAGAGAGAATAATTTGAGAGAATATTAAAAAAATATGAAAAAGTCTTTGCCTGGACCTTTAAAGACATGTCAAGAATAGATCGAGAGATTGCTGAACATGCCATTCCAAGTTATCCAGGGTATAAGCCAGTTAAGCAGAAGCTTAGAAAACTTAAGCTGGAGTGGGTTGAAAAGGTTAAAGATGAAGTTAGGAAGCAAATAGAGGCCAAGTTCCTAGTGGAGGTTCAACACCATACGCAGTTAGCAAATGTAGTCTTTGTAGCAAAGAAGGATGGAAAGTTAGGGTTTGTGTGGACTACATGGATCTGAACAATGCTTACCTAAAAGGTAACTTCCCCTTGCCTCACATAGATGTCTTGTAGATAGTGCAACCATCTGTGCCATGTATAGCTTCGTAAATGGGTATACCAAGTACAATCAGATTCTGAACAAGATCATTGATCGGATCAAAATAGCTTTCATCAATGAATGGGGTTCCTACACAAATCGGGTAATGCCTTTTGGGCTTAAGAACACATGTGCCACCTATTAAAGGATGGCAACTACGATATTAGATGACTTGATCCACAAAAAAGTAGAGGTGTATGTGAACGATATGATAATCAAGTCGGCTACCCAAAAAGGCCATTTTGAGGCACTAAAGAAGTTCTTTCAAAGGATTGATAAGTATAATCTCCACCTCAACCCAAAGAAGTGCATATTTGGTGTTACTTTAGGAAAGCTCTTGGGGCATGTAATGAGCTAGAAAGAGATAGAGATAGATCTTGACAAAGAAAAGGCTATTAAAGAGATGTTTATGCCCCAGAAGGAAAAGAAGGTTAAAGGATTTCTAGGTAGGATTCAGTACATAAGCAAGTTTATAGCCAATTAACTTCGATTTGCGAATTGATATTCAATCTGCTTATAAAGAATCAACCGATTGTTTGGAATAAAGATTGTTAAAAGGCATTCGATACTATCAGAGAATACCTTTTACATCCACCAGTGTTAAGACCACCTTAGGCAGGCAAACCTTTGATCTTGTATCTAGCCAAATATGATAGTTCAGTAGGGGCTATGATGGCTTAGGAGGATGACTTCAGAATTGAGTATACAGTCTATTATTAAAGGAAGAGCTGTAACAAAATTCCTAGCTAATTAGCCATTAGAAGGGGAAGAGATAACCTACGAGTTCCCTGATGAGGATATTGCAGCTATAACAGTTTAGGGTTGGCAAATGTACTTTGAAGGATCTGTGAATAATAAAGGAGCCAAAGTGGGAGCAATTCTACTAACCTCAGAGGGAGAGAAAATGCCTTTAGCTAAAAAGCTGAGATATAAAGCAATGAATAACAAAGTGGAGTATGAGGCATACATCTTTGAGTTAAAAGCCTTGCTGGCTGTGGGAGCAAAATTTGTAGAGGTATTTGGAGATTCATCCTTGGTAGTCTATCAAGTGAGGGATGAGTGGTCAATGAAGGAAAAGTGGTTATTGCCTTACTTTAAGTGTCTAAAAACCTTAAGTAGCCAGTTTGAGGTTTGCACTTTTGGATATGTGCCTAGAGATGAGAACCAATTAGTAATGCCTTGGCCACTTTGGTATTGATGTGGGATAACCTAAGAGGAGTAAGCATGGAGCTATTGTTGATCTCGAGTTCTGATAAGCCATACTTTAAAACTAAATAGATAATGGATATTAAGGTGGATGATGGGGAACCTTAGTACTATAACATTCAGAATTACTTAGAAAGGTCATTGTTTCCAGAAGAAGCCACTAAAAAGGACCAAAGAATTATATACAAGTTGTCAACTCAGTTCATTACTATTGGCGGAGTACTTTACAAGAGACAATCTGATGCCATTCAACTAAGATGCTTAAATGAGAGGGAGGCTGAAAAAGTCATGACATAGGCACTTGCAG
Source organism: Excoecaria agallocha (assembly GCA_037975025.1). Taxonomy (NCBI): domain Eukaryota; kingdom Viridiplantae; phylum Streptophyta; class Magnoliopsida; order Malpighiales; family Euphorbiaceae; genus Excoecaria; species Excoecaria agallocha. The sequence goes on from CM075807.1 coordinate 13,051,052, forward strand.
GAGTATGTGGAGCTCATATGAATGGATTAGTCTTAGCAAAGAAGATTATGCGCCAAGGATTCTTCTATCTTACAATGGATGCTAATTATTCTAAATATGTCAAAGAATGTTAGTTATACCAATAGTATGCAGACTTAAGACACTTACTAGTCTCTCGTTTACCGTATAGGGCATAAATGTCATGGGTGTGATCCATCCGCCAGCCTCGAATGGACATCGGCTCATTATGGTTTCCATTGATTACTTCACCAAGTGGGTGGAAGTTGAATCTTTTAAAAAGGTGGACACTAGGGACATGGCCAAGTTTATTAAAAGGAACCTGATATGCATATATGATCTACCTCACCATATAGTGTCAAATAATAGATTGTATTTTTTTGGGGACACCAAGCAGATGCTTAGAAAGTATAGAGTTTAACACAACAAGTCCTTTCCTTATAGACCTCAAGCAAATGGGGCAGTCGAGGTAGCCAATAAGAATTTCAAAAGGATTTTGGTTAAAATGGTTCGAACTTATAAAGATTGGGTCGATAAGTTACTTTTCACATTGTGGGGCTATAAGACTGCAACTAGAACTTTAATAGAAGCTACTTCATTTTTCTTAGTATATGGGATAAAAGCTATACTACCAGTGAAAATTGAGCATCAGTCTTTGAGGGTAGTTTTAAAAGCCAAATTGTTAGAGGTTGTTGTAGCTTAACCTACAAGATGAAGATAAGATGTGAGCATATTACCACAACCAAGTTTACCAAAAGAGACTAGCTCACTTATTTGGGAAAAAGGTTAGAAAGCATTCATTGAAGAAGGGAGATTTGGTGTTCAAATAGATAACGCCTGGAATTCCAAACGTTGGGTGCAAGTTTAGGCCTACGTGGGAAGGACCTTTTGTACTGAATAAGTTGTTGTCTATAGGAGCTATTATTCTAACTAACAGTGATGGAAATGAGTATAGAGAGTCGTTAAACATTGAGAAATTAAAGAGGTTCCATGGCTAAGACTCAAAAGAGAAAAAGAAGAGAACAAAAGCTCTGTGGGTTGAAAATCGAAAAAAATGACGACCTTGATAAAATTAGGCACCCGTCAGGGTGAAAACTGAAAAAAAACACCTGGACAAAAATTAAAAGCTGAGAGAAAGTAATCAATCAAGAAAATTTGAGAAAGTTGATTGATGAACTAAGTCATGATGCTTTTAAAATTTCATTTTGAAATTAAGTAATATGTGTCTGTGAGATAATGTCAAATAACGATCATGTGTACTGAAATTATAAAGAAATATCGCATTTGTACTAAAAAAATTAATAATGTATTCAAAAGTGGTCCTTTAGTTTCATATGTTTAAGCTTTAAAAAGTTCTAATGAAAGCAAAAACATAATCCATGATAAAATATAATTTAGTTTATCTGTATCACATTGCTCTCTCCCTCCAGGTGCCTAAGCTGATACATCCTGTTATTAATCACCAGACTCGTAACCCATTGCTTATATATGATGGAGGTGGAGAATTCACAAGCACTGATCTTAAGAATAACAGTCCTTATAGGAAGCCTGGCCTAGATCCTCCTATAATAGCCTGTCAGAAAAGGAGTTGAGAGTAGACTACTGCAGAAAGCCAAAGGGTGCTGGACAATGTCCTGATGGTCCAAACTGATGAGAACAGCAGGCAGTAATGTAAAAGGTGGCTCAACATAATCCACACAAGGGACACACCCGAAAGGTGCATCTCGAACCATAGAAGATATGGGCATCTGATAACTTTGAATTAGTGTTTAGTTTTAGTCTATTTTTTCTGTGTTTGCATCTTATTTTGTGTGTTTTTCTTGTTTTAAGTATTAAATTTCTTTTTTATGCCAAATAGTATTATTTTGATGCTTAAGAAGTTTTTGAGTGTTTAAAGGTGTATTTTTGAATTTTGCACAGAATCAAGGGCTAGCACTCGGCTGGGACCATTTGTCTCAGCCGCATGCCCTGCAATTCAGCAAAATGCACCACTTTACTAAAGGACTTAGCTGAGACTCCATCATGTCCAATGTAGATATCGAGGATGATCCTGTCCAAAAGGGTGCACTGAGACCATTTTATCTTGGCCACGTGCTGTCATGGACCACTATAAAAGCTACTTCCTATTTAGTTTTAAAAGAGAGATTTTTAGGTTTTTATGTTTCTAAGAGTTTTCTCTATTGTTTAACTCTTAGTTTCTTCATACATCGGGGTTTTTATACTTAGTTCTCTAGATTTACTTGCAAAAATTACTCTTTCATTATAGTTTGGCATAAAAAATACAAAAATTTTACAGTTCTAGTTAGCTATAGTTTAAAAGTTCCAGTTTTAAATCAAGACAAAGCATGGAGAAGAAAAGAAAGAGTTATTGCACTTTAGATCTACACTTTTAAATGGGTTTTATGATTTCTTTTTCTCTTTTCTTTATTATTTACATTATGAATAATGAGTAGTCATTTTTTTGTTTAAGGATCTTTGAATCCCCTAAACTATGTAAGGAATATAAACTTATTTTCTCAATATATATTTTAGATGTTTCTTTTCCCTTGAACCTATCTTGATATGCATGTTTTACAAGTATTTATTTTATCAATCTTATTCAAGTTAATGAATGAGTGCTTATTTAGTGTTTATATCATGCATGATCTGTTTTACTTCATATTTGCTATAGTTTTAATGGCATTTTCGGAATGGAAGCTGTTAGATCTAGGGTTTGTGTGTTGTAACTTCAGAAAAAAGAGGAAAACAAATAGGTTTTGAACTAATAGGCTCTGAAATGGGATATTAGGTCATGCCTAGGTCTTGGGACCCGTACTTATGCTGGCTAACGAGTAAGCTCCAAAATGGGATATCAGATAGTTAGAGTAGTAGGCTATGGAATGGGATACTAGCGGTTTAGATGGGTTGTCCACATCTAAAATGTACGAATCTGATGTTAAAATGAACCTTGCATGGGAATAGGGAGGATTAGATTCCTGAACAACATCCTTGGTAATTGTTAACCCATACATCTTATATTTTTTTTGCTTTTAAGTTCTTTGTTAATTAACACTTTGCAATTTATTTATCTTTTATGTTAATTGTTCTTGTACCAATTACACACAACCAATAATTGGGAAATTTTTTAAACACATTCTACCAATCAATCAAAATTTGTTGCACCAATTCACTTCCCTTGGATTCAATACTTGTATTTTTAAAATATCCCACTTTATTACTTATCTATTCGGTACACTTGTTTCTTTTCGACCAAATTTTGGCACCATTGTCGGGGAACATTTACACGTTACAAGTTGCTTGATTGTTTTTATGTATTTTTCCTCTACTTATTTTTCTTTTTTTTAATTCTTTCCAAGTGAAATTGGTGTATAAACAAACTTCGTCCGTATTATCTAGCACCATTTGATCCTGAAATTGAGAGGATCTTACACCAGAGAAGAAGACAAGTTCAAAACAAAGAAATGAATGACCAACTGAATCCGAAAGTACCTCTTAATGGTGAAGAAGGAGTAAGGCAACAACAACAGCATGAGGGGAATTATGATGGTCCAAGACCAAGGACTATTCATGATTACACCACTCCAAGATGGAATGAGGAGCATAGAATAGTGGTGCTCCCTCGTCAACAATATTTCAAGCTAAAATTGGCAATGATCACCATGGTTTAAAGGAATCAATTCTTAGAATCATATATAAAGGACCCAGTATAATATCTAAATATCTTTTTGGAGACTAATGATACAGTCCATATTCAACGTGTGTCGATGGATGTTATAAGGTCGAAGCTTTTTTCCTTCACTCTCATAGGGAAAATAAGAGATTGTTTGTCTATGCTACTGAGCCAATCCATTCATTTATGGTAACAAATGCAGGAAAAGTTTCTTGTAAGATTTTTTCCACCCACTAAAATGGCAAGCATAAGGAATAACATCTATAACTTCTAGCAATTAAATGATGAAACCTTCTATAAAGCTTGGGAGAGGTATAGGAGGTTGTTGAAGAGTTGTCCTCATCATGAGTTTGTGATGCACTAGTTGATGTCAACATTTTATGCAGCATGTAATTCGACTACAATGTCTTTATTGGATGCCGCCTCGAGGGGAAGTTTCATAAACAAAGTCTCGAAAGAAGTATTCTTGCTTCTTGATGAAATGGCTATAAATGAGGCTTAATGGTCTAGTTCAAGAGATTTGATGAAGAGACAAAGAGTCACACACGATGGATGAAGTGGCTATGCTAAAAGCTCAATTGGAGCTATTGAAGAAGGAGTTGAATGCACTAAAGTTTTAGAATGTGTCAGCAATTAACCAAGAGGGCAATACTTTTAAGGGAGGAAATTTAGGTAGTGATGCAAGGACAATCGAGCCATACACTCAAGGAATGGGAGAAGTGAATACCTTGAATGATTACAAGAGAAATGATCTGTTTAGAAATCATTACAATCCTAAATGGAGGAACCACCCAAATTTCACATGGAGAGATAGAATCAAGCCTCAACCTCAAATACTAACCCAAGAGCCCCATTTAACCCACCCTCACATAATTAAGCCAACGACAACCATGGCTACCATCAACAACACCAACCCACAACAACCAATACTCACTATCAAGCACCGTACCAACCACCACAAATTCACCAAGCACTATACCAACCTTCTAGATTTCAAGATAGACAGCCCCCACCACAAGAGAAGAAATCAAACCTTGAAGAAATATTCACTAGTTTTATGATTAATCAAAACCAATTGATGACAAGCCAAGAGGTAAGATGGAAGGCTCAAGATCAATAGAATAGGAAACAAGATGTGGCAGTTAGGAATTTGGAAACCTAAGTCAACCAAATTGCAAATTTTGTCTCTATAAGGCCACCAGACACATTTCCATCAAATGTTGATTGAAATCCAAAGGAGGACTTGAAGGCCATCTCATTGAGAATAGGTAAAGAGCTACAAGTTAAGAAGAAAGGTAATCGAGCTACTTCGATTTTGGTAGAACCTACAACGCAGGTAAGTGTATCTAAACCCAATGATTTTACTGAAGTATGATAACCTACAAAATAAGGTAAGAAAGTTTCATTTGCAAAGGAACCAAAGGTCAAACAATCTTCAATATCTTTCCCTATTATTGCTGGCAAAGACCAAAACAAAGATCAATTAGCTAAATTTTTGGATATGTTGAAAAATTGCCTATTAACTTGCTATTTATCTATGCTTTGCTACATATACCAAAATATGCTAAGTTCTTAAAAGGAATTTGTTCTAGTAAGAAAAAATTAAAAGGTCTAGGAACAATCCACCTGTTTGAAAATTGCAGTGCTATTTTGACCAACAAAGCACCCCAAAAATTAAAGGACCCTGAAAGTTTCACATTACCATGTGAATTAGGAGGAAACTTTGTAGGATATGCTTTGTGTGATTTAGGTGCAATTATTAATCTCATGCTTTATTCGCTTTGTAGGAAGCTCAACATGGGGCATCTTAAGGAGACAAGTATGTTGCTGCAACTGGTGGACAAATCCATCAAACAACCCAAGGGAATCATAGAAAATTTACTGGTAAAGATTGAGAAGTTTATATTTCCAGTGGACTTTATAGTGCTAGAAATGGATGAAGGCCAAAACATCCCTCTAATAGTTGGACGGCCTTTTCTCAACATAGCAAGAGCATTAATAAACGTGCTTGGAAAAATGGTCACATTACATTTTAATGATGAAAAAATGAAATTTGAAGTGACCAAGTTGACATAACATCCATCGTGTGAATTTATAGAGTTCGTTTGCTAGATTCAAGATTGTTGTGGAGAGACAAAGATAAAGGCTGAAGATGTACTGAAGAATGACACCAATGGGAAATGGCTGATGGACCCAAAGGAAGAGAAAGATGTATCTGCAAAGAGCAATAGCCCAATGACTAAGTGGTATGAAGGGAATTTACCATAGAAATGCAAATTCAGAGTTGAAGGAGATCTTGATCCTTTAACGCCATAATTGAGCTTGCAAAGCAATTTTAGGTTTAGTATCAAGGCAGAGAAATATGACCTCGAAGACATGCCATGAGAAGATCAAAAGTTGAGCGGGTGACTTATTAAACCCAGAACTTTATCTCTTACCTTAAACCCAATGATCATTTCTTTTAATTGTTGCTTTTTAATTTTTGTTTAACTATTTGTTTTATGTTTTTGCTTTTAGTAATAAGTGGTGTTGAATGTTGTTCATATGTTGCCAATATTGTTTTGAAATTGTGCATGCATAAGAGTAGGAAAAGTTTCAAAAATAATGCAAAATTTTATTGGACTCAATCGAGACCAAATGGTCTCAGCTGTGTCCCCTTTAGCATGAGAATTCTAGAATAGGCCACTCGGTTGAGACCAATGGTCTCTACCGTGTGCAATAGTTTAGGCCAGACACAAAAGGTACCGCCCGACTGAGTGCTTAAGGCACTTTGTCATGTCCAATTATAAATAGACCCAAAAGACATGACTCTTCACTTTCTATTTCATTTCTCCTCCAAATTTCTTGTGTAATCCGGTATTCTCTCTAATTTTCCACTCTTTATGTGCACTTCTCTCATTGTTCAAGCAACAACCAAGTAGGTATCTAATGCCTTTTATTTTACATTTCATCTCTAATGAACTTTGTTTTTTTTATTGAATATGTGCGACTTAAAAATCCTTATTTTGATGAGCATTTTGTGTTTTTTTATGCATGCTGTGTGTTTTGAGTGTTTAAATGTCTAATACATGTGTAAAGTTAGGTTTAGATTCAAATTTGTCCCAATTTACTTCTTTTTCTTAGAGGCATGTTTTATACCTTGTCCTTTTGATGAAAATTTGTCACCAAATGGGTTATACTTCATGTCAATTCATGCATTGTGGTATAAATCTTGTTTATGTATGCCATATATTTGCTAAATTTCCTAAAGGAAGTAGAAATGGTAATATGCCTAACTTTCTTTCTTTAAAATGCATAATCTCTCTTTAGAGCAAGTGGGTATGCTAAGTGTAATGTGGTAATTTGTGTGCAATTTTATCACATATGGCTTTAAACTTCATGCCTTTGATGTTGTAGTGTTAGATTAGAGTTTGAATGCTAGGTACTTTCTCGTGTTTTAGTATCGTGTTTGTATTAAGATTAATGCTTATTGTTGCTTGTTACTTCTTAGATTTTTACATTCTTAGTATTGTTACTTGTTAGTTCTTTTGTTAGCACAATGTCATGCTTGTAAATGTTGTTGATTAGTTAGGATTTTTGTTGTTTATTGTTGTAGGAGGCATTAAATTTCTTCATTATGTTAAGCATTTTCATCCTTGTAGTTAAATTATGCTTGCATGCTCATTGTTTATTGCTCGAAGTATACTTGATTGTTTATGGTGCAATTCTTAATTTGTCATTTTGTTGTATGTTTGTGCTTCATTGGTTCAATTCTATCCTTTGCATTATAAGTCTACACTTCATATGTTAGTTTTAATGAGAAATGGTTTCCTTTTTGCATTACCACCTAAGTGAACTAGAACTAAGGCTGGTTCATCATCATTCGCTCTACAAGATCCTCCAAAACCAAAGACTTCAGTATGGTTTCCTCATGAGTTCAAGGAAGAATGGATGCTACTCAATAGCCAAGATTACCTAGCTTCTCCTTACATTGATATAGACTTAATGCAGGATTTAAGGATGAAGGATGAAATAGACCACCTAATTGATGGTATAGATTGGAAAGCTTTCATGGAACTAAAGGAACAGGTTTATCCTCATTTAGTGAGGGATTTCCTAGTTGCTGTCAGAATTCAGATGGGGAAGGATCGCTTTACTGATAAGGGCAATGTAAGCTTTTGGCTTAATTGCTCCTCCCATCAAATGAGCTTCAATGACTTCTGTACAGTGTTGGGGTTCAATCCACATGCTACAAGGGAAATTGAAAATTTTAAAAAGCAGGAAATTCGAAATGGCATCTATGAAATAGACCGAGCCCACCATCTTTGATTCCAGCAACACTAAGGCACATCTTTTGAAGAACCACCCCTTGAGAATCATGCATAGGTTATTGGCCTTGGTATTTTTCAGTCACTATGGCGGATTGGGCAATGTCAATGCAAATGAAGCTACCATCTTCTACACAATAGAGCATAGGATTTGCCTAATTAGAGCCTTCTTTATTTCAGCAAAAATTGATGACTTGCGCAATTATAAAAAGAAGGATTTGAAGCAGGCTTTTGGAGTATTTGTGACCACTTTGGCTCGGTTTGTCAACTATGCCAACCTTGGGAAATCTACTGGCAATCCCATCATCATCGATAGGAAAATATTAAAGAATATGTCGATCCTAATAGATGATCCACATTTTCTAAGGCAAGGGTATATCATGGTTTCAACTAGGCTGCAGTATAGAAAAGCTATGAGGAAGGGAGCTACTAAGCTTCAGAGAGCGAAGTCAGGGACTATCACCCTTTCAAATGAACAGTAAATTTCCATCACATCTCGCCTCGACACCATGATAGCTAGGATCGACGACATCGTCACTGCCTTGGGAACTTTGCAATCACGTTTTGATGCCTACTTTCCTCCTTCTCCACCACCACCACTTGCTCAAGAATGAGTACCTTTTCAAAGATTTTCCTTAACCCCTATTATTTTGTGATTGCTTTGTATGTATGTTGCTGAGGACAACAAAACTTTAAGTGTGGGGTGAGGGTATCATTTGGAGATGTTTTTGGAACTCCTCTTATTTTAGAATGTTGGATACTTGGATTGTTAATTTTAGCACCATGGTAGCTTTATTTTGTTTTAATATTTTTGTTTATCGTTTAGTTTAGTTATTAATTTAGTTTGTTTAAATTTCTTAATAGTAGTTGGTTTACTTAGTTGCTTGAGTTCTTTAATGTTTAGTTATTTTGTTTAAGTTTTAAGTTTATGTTCATTTATGTTTTATAGCTTTATATATTTTTTTATTATTTAAGTTTTATTTTTGCTTTTGTCTAGTTTGTTTATATCTAGTTTGTAGTTAACCTTTGGTTTTTAAGCTTTTGGTTGTCTTCTGTTATTTTGGTATCTATTATTCGTACTTTAGTTTTAAGTTTTACCTTAGTTATTTGTTTTGATTTTTGCCTTAGTGATCATTTTGTTTCTTATAAGTTGTTACCTTTGGTTGTTATTAAATACTTGTGCATGTTGCTTAGTTTGCCCTTAGTTGTTCCCATTGTGGACACTCTCAACTTAGCTTAAGAAAAGCATGTTTAGGGTAGTTGTATGACTGGAGAGTAGTAAGTTGTTGATTGTTTGCCTTTATTGATTAGGGTCAATTAGATTAATACTAGTAGGTGTCCTAAAATAAGGTGCACTTTAGGCCTATTTTTAGAAAAATAAAAAATTAAATCATTGCATAAAGGTGATCGAATAGGAATTTTAGAGCGTTAGAACCTTCCTCATTACCCTTCAAAGCATTCATAGCAATTCAAATATAGAACTTGAAATGACTTAGGCAAGTGTTCATTATAAGCCTTTAAAAAGATTTTAGACCTACCTAATATTAATTTATTTCCCTTGTATAAATCACCTTTAAGCCTATCAAGATATGCTAAGTGCATATCAAATGTTTTTTTTAAATTTTTCTGCACACTCATATAATTATCCTAGCCTTAAATCCTTTTTCTTGTCCTTTTTGAACTGGCCATTCTTAGAGTGTATAAGAGATAATTTTTGGGACTAAAAGAGAGTTGAGCTAAAATAAGGGTGGAATATCAAGGAAAATTTTAGATGGGATCAATTTTTGTGAGGATTATTTCTGGAGTGTAATTATGTGTTATGGCATTGTTAGTAAGCCCTTTTCCCTTGAAAAAAAAATCTATAAAGAAGAGAAGAAAAAGAAGAGTAAAATGAAATAAAGTTTAGAATATAGCTTGTAATAAATGTGGGGTAGCTTGCTGAAATGAGAGAAGAGACTTTAGAGTTTGTAAGTTGATCAAGCATTGACACCGTTAATCGAACATTTTTGTGTAGTCCTTCTCTTAAGAATCTAAATTCTAAGAAATCACTATGCATTCTGGATAATCTATATTTAAAATCTTTTGTGAATCGAGAAAAAGGGTAGAATGTGAGCTAAAACTTTTAGAGCACTATTAGGTTGAGTGGAGTTATTAAATGGCTACTCTGTTTTGAATATCCTACACACTTCTTGTTAGCCATACCCCCAGCAATTTTACAACCTATTAAGACCTAATGATCTTGTTTTGTTTAGAATTATTTAGGGAGATGACCTTCGAGTTTCGGTGCTAAAAGAGAGGCCTATGATGTCTCTTGAGTTTCAGAGCGAAACTGCATGTGTAAAATTTTGCATACGAATTATTTTTTCTATTATCGGATTGAACTAGAATTTTATATTTATAAGTTATCATTAGACCTAGCACACACACACAAGGAGACTAACTAGTATGATTTAAGTTGAATTCTTTTCGGTTTAGTGCAATAGTTAGTAACTTATGCTGGAGTGTTATTTATCTTTCCTTTAACTTGTAATTTCTTTTTTTGAGTTTGGGTATGCGGGAATTTGGTTGTCCAGATGCTCGAGGGCGAGCAAAAGCTAAGTGTAGGGTAGTTAATAACTCCAAATTAGTGCTTATTTTCAATATATTGTTTCAATGTTTACATCTCATTTTGTAGGTTTTTCCTATTTTAAGTATTAAATTTCTCTTTTTATGCCAAATAGGATTATTTTGATCTTTATGAAGTTTTTGAGTGTTTAATGGTGTATTTTTGAATGTTGTGTAGAATCAAGGGCTAACACTAGCTGGGACCATTTCTCTCAGCTGTGTACCCTGCAATTCAGCAAAACGAACCATTTCACTAAGGGACTCGGCTGAGACCATTTGTCTTTGCCATGTCCAATGCAAATTTTGAGAATGATCTTATCCAGAAGGGTGCATTCGGCTTAGACCATTTTGTCTCAGGCAAGTACTAAGCTACAATACTCTTTTAACCGATTGGACTTGGCTGAGATCATTTTGTCTTGGTCGAGTGCTATCTTAGACCACTATAAATACTGCTTCCTGTCTGATTTTAAGGGAGAGATTTTTAGGTTTTTATGTTTTTAAGAGTTTTCTCTATAGTTTAGCTCTTAGTTTCTTCATACATTAGGGTTTTTATACTTGGTTCTATAGATTTACTTGTAAAAATTACTCTTTCATTATAGTTTTACATCAAAAATACAAAAATTTCATAGTTGTACTTAGTTATAGTTTAAAAGTTTCAGTTTTAAATCAAGATAAAGCCTGGAGAAAAAGAGAAGGAGTTGCTGCACTTTAGATCTTCACTTCCAAATGGATTTATGATTTCTTTTCCTTTTTTCTTTATTATTTACATTATGAATAATGAGTAGTTATTTTGTTGTTTGGGGATCTTTGAATCGCATAAACTATGTAAGGAATATGAACTTATTTTCTCAATATATATTTTAGATGTTTCTTTTCCCTTGAACCTATCTTGATATTTATGTTTTACAAGTGTTTATTTTATCAATCTTATTCAAGTTAATGGATGAGTGCTTGTTTATTTTTTTTATATCATGCATGCTCTGTTTTACTTCATATTTGCTATAGTTTTAATGGCATTTCCATAATGGGAGCTATTAGATCTAAGGTTTGTGCGTTGTAACTTTAGAAAAAAAAGAAAAATGAATAGGTTTTGAACTAATAGGCTTTGGAATGGGATATTAGGTTATGCCTAGGTCTTTGGGCCCTTGCTTTGCTACCTACCGGGTAAGCTCTGAAAAGGGATATCGGGTAGTTAAAGTAGTAGGCTCTGGAATGGGATACTAGGGGTTTAGATGGGTTATCCACATCTAAAATGTATGAATTTTATGTTAAAATGAACCTTACGTAGGAATGGGGAGGATTAGATTCCTGAACAAAGTCCTTAGTAATTGTTAATCCACACATCTTATATTTTCCTCTTTTCAGTTCTTTGTTAATTAACACTTCGCAATTTATTCATCTTTTATGTTAATTGTTCTTATACAAATTACACACAAACAACAATTAGGAAATTCTTTAAACACATTCTACCAATCAATCAAAATTTGTTGTACTGATTCGTTTCCTTTGGGTTCGATACTAGTGTTCTTAAAAATTTTCCACTTTATTACTTGTTAATTTGGTACACTTGCTGCTTTCTGATCAAATTTTTGGCATCATTATTGGGGAACATTTATGTGTTACAAGTTGCTTGATTGTTTTTATGTGTTTTTCTCTACTTTTTTTTCTTTGTTTATTCTTTTCAGGTGAAATCGATGTATGGACAGACTTCGTCCATATCATCTAGCATCATTTGATCCTGAAATTGAAAGAACCTTACATTAGAGAACAAGACAAGTTCAAAATGAGGAAATGAATGAACAATCGAATTCGAAAGTGTAATGGTCCAAGTACCGAGTTAGTAAGGAATACTATTTTTTGATGGTGAATAGTGACATCGGGATAGTACCTCATGGAGTTAAAAAATATTTTATTTGATTATTGGAAAGAGCATGTCAGCAGGAGCCCGTGGTTCAAAATTGAAAAAAAATGAGGTCAAATGAGTTTTCAAAAGCTAAAAATAAGGAAATTTTATGGTTTCGGTTCAAATAGTATCTAGGTTGACTAAAATTTGATCGAAACTTTAAAAATAGCAAATGACCTTTAAAAATCACCAAAATATCTAAATCCACATTAAATAAGATGTAGAATTATATGGTATTGAAAAATTAATTTTTTTGTGATTTTGAAAAATCAGGTTATCAAATTCGTAAAAGTGAACCAAATCGAAAAAATTAGGTTATCGGATTGGTAAAAGTGAATAAGATCGAAAAAAGTCTCTGATTGATACAAAAATATTCATGGAGATTAATGAATATATTTTGAAGACTATGGAAATATTTTTAGGAAGGTTTGGACTTAGGAAGAAAAAAATAGTGATTTTGGTTTAAATAGTAACTGGTTGACTATGGATTTGATTAAGGCTTTAAAAATAGTAAACGATCTTTAAAATTACAGAAATTTCTAGTTAAGCTCTAATTAGTATTTAGAATTATTTGATAGTGAAAAATTAATTTTACGGTGACACCAAAAATTTGCTAATTGGATTGGTTTGAGTAAACCGGACCAAAAATGGACTTTGATTGGGCTAAAATTTTGCATGGAGGCTTAAAGTATTATTTTAAGAATTATAGAATTAATTTTTAGTGAATTTGAGTTTGGAAAGAGAGGATGATATTTTATAGTGCATTAATTAGGCTTAAGGATCAAATTGGGCTTAATTAGGCCCAACCCATTTGGTTGAACCAAACCCAGCCCAAACCAGCCCTATGAATAGCCTAAAAATCTACCATTTTCTAGAAACTTCACCCAGCCTCTCCCTCTCTCCCATTTCTTCTTTTTGACCAAGTTACTTTTCTTTTCCCTTCTATTGATTTCTTCATTTTCTAATCTATTTTCTCTCTAAATCCAAGTTGCTATACCATATTTTGGTTCCTTTACTAGCTAATTGTGACCTCTAATCTTTATTTAAGGGAAAAAAGTGGGAAAAACTAAGGATTCAAGGTTAGGACATAAATTTGAGGTAAGAGAAATTAAAGGTTTTAATTTGGTTTAATAATTTTAATAGACTAATTAGGATGTGTAGAGTATGATTATGATGTTATATTGTATAAAAGAAGCAAAATAGTGATGATTTAATTAGATGAAATATTCAGCCACTTTAGGTTCAAAGGATGAGGAAGATGTTTTAAAGGTTAAAGGCAAAGAACAAGAGATTTAAAGTGAGGGGGTTAAGCTTTTAAGGTAAGTGGATACAATATCCTTTAAATTTCATGAATTTTGAGAGGACATATGATTATGAATGCTATGGAATTATGTATATAAGTCATGATTAATGGAGAATAATGTTATAAATATGTTAGAGGGGGTTAAAAATGGTGATTTAAGTGATTAAAATGAAAAGACAATAAGAATAAGAAGATAAGATTAGGTTGGCCGGAAAAGTATAAGAAGGAAAATTTGTGAAATTAATTAAGTTGTGCATGTATTATGTACATAATGGAAATTATATGGTATAATATGTTTAGGTAAGATTTTAATGAAATAAGAGTTGTAATGTAAAATATGTGGGTTATAATGTAATTTATTAAAAGATATCCAAATGTTTATTGAAAGGCAAATGTAGGAAACAAGTTAATTAGTGTATTGGATAATGGAATTAGTGATAAAGGAGGAAAGAATTAATTTAGAATGAAGAATTTTAGTCTTGACCAAACAATATACTAGAATTAATATAGTATATCTTAACGTATAAGGGTATACATGCATGTAGATATGTTAGCTAGTGTATAATTTAATTTAATAATTGATTGAATGAAGATTAGTGGAATATTGGATAAAAAATGTAAGAAGAGTTCATAAGAGGCCGAATACTTTGAAGTATAGAGGTAACTTATATAATCTAATAGTTATAAGGCCATGAAAACAATAGTAATTGAAAATAAAGTACATAGTGATTTATTGATAAGTATTAAAATTTAATCAAGTATAATTTACATTGATAGTGCATTATACTTTAAATGAAGTTATTAAAGTATAATATATTTAATTGAAATAATAGTGAAAAAATTAGTAAATATTGATAAGTGTGAATGTAAATGCAATGTTTGTGAATATGGAATATGTATGAATAATTTTTAGGTGACAAAATGCATTACTCTTAAAGTGCAAATAATGAATTATGATGAGATAATTCATGAAATATGAAAAAAATTACATTGATGAGAAAGTTGATTGTCTAATGTATTGAAATGAAAAGGAAATGGAAAAGTTAAAATGTGAAATGAAAATGATGAATTATTGTGAGATAATTCATAAAAATATGTAAAGTGACAAAAGAACTGATAAAAAAGTGTACTAAAATGGAAAGGCAAATGAGAATGCCAAAATATGAAAGGAAAATTCTGAAATGAGTAAGGAATTTTGCCCTTAGTAGTGGTCAGGTGGTTAAAATCTAGTTCAAGATATGAATGGCTAGCCATAAGGACACGCATACCGCGGTGCAATTCATGGCGACTTGCTTTGCTATAGTAAAATCGTAATGATCTTCCATAGTTTCTATTTGACTATCTGTTCTGACCTGATCTGAGGTGGATTGGTCCTTTGGGGTCATTCCCTACTGTCTATTGTGGGCCCGTGGGGTCTATGTCCTGTATATCTAGTTTGAAGATTTCTGTCGGGATTGTACTAGGGGCATAAATGTAAAAATAAGCTAAAAAGTGCAAAAAGTAAAGAAAAAAAATGAATGAAGTTTAAAAACTAAAAAGGACCTAGTTGAAAAGAAATGAAAAGTTTAGGGCTAAAAAAGTAATTTTCCCAAATAGTGATTTTAGTGAATAAAAGTGACAAGCAATGAATAAAGGATAAAAATGGAAAGAAATAATGAATAACTAGCCTTAAAATGAATACTTATAATTCTGAAGGACTAAAATGCAATTTTATATGAAAATGATAAAATAAGGATTAATTGAAAATTTGTATGTCAAATAATGAGCTTTGAGTGAAAATAAGTGAACTGGTGGCAAGATTGTAATTAAAGTGTAAAAAGAATGACGATTTTGTAATTAATTGAAAGTTAGGGACTTAATTGAAAGGAATTTAAAAGATTTAAAGGTTAGTTCCCAGGTAGAAATGAAACATAAGTGAACTTATTTGTAAAGAATGAAAAGAATTGGTACTAAAATGTAAAGTGGTAAGAAAATAACATGTTAAGGATGAATATGTAATTTGCCATAAAATAAAATATTAGTGAATAAAAGATAGATTACATGTCAAATAAAAAAAAATTAAGTGTGAAAATAAAGATAAGTAGTGGCACTAGTGAAAACAAGTGATAAAAGAGAGCACCATCATAAATTAATGAAAGTACGAGGACCAAATTGTAATTTAGCATATGAAATATTAATTGAAGGATGAAATCATAAATTAACCCTATTATATGGTGAAATAGGGACAAAAAATGTAGCATCCCTATTTGAATTACCCGGGGAAATAAATAAGTAGACCTGATAAAAATAATAATAATAAAATAAGTATAGTGTGATGAGTGTCAAAAAAAAAATTAAACTAATATATGATAATTGGGGAAAAATTGCATGAAAAAAAAGTTTTGGGGCTAAATTGAAATTGGACGAAGTTAGAAGGACTAGAAAGGGAAATGAACAAAACAACATTGTTTTGGGCTAACCCCTTTCTTTTCCTTTTCCTTTTCCTTTTTTTTTCCTTGGCTCGATTGGGTCCCCATTTCCCTTATTTTTTTTCTTTTTTCTTTTTATCTTTTCCCTTCTTTCTTCTCCCTTCCATTCTCTTTCTGCTGACAAGCCTTCTCTCCTTCCTCTTCCTCAACCCAATGCCGACCGCTGCCTGCTGATGCTGCCAACAGCCTGTTGGAGCAACTCTCGGCCACTCCCTTCCTTCTCTATTCATTCTCGCTTCTCTCTCTCCTCACTTTTTGGTCCTCCATGATGCTAATTCCTCCCTTAGCTGCAAATCTCCTCCATTGATTAAAGGTAAGCTTCTCAAATTAGTTATTTAATAAATATAGGAAAGATTTAAGGAGAGAATGAAATTTCAGATTTTGGGTTTTTGGTTCATGGAAAAAAATTGAAGCTAGAGATTTATGTTTTTGGTTAATTGATGAAGTTGAGAGTTTACTATTGTTTAGGGGCTGCTATAGGTTACAAAAATTGTATGAAATTAATGGTGTTTTTGTTTAGGGGCTGCTGTAGGTTATAAAAGTTGTATGAAATTAATGGTGTTTTGTGCAAGATTTAATTATTTATTCTAATTAAGAGTTGGGGGTTAAGAAATTAATATTGAAGGCTGCTGTAGTTATGAAATTTATATGAAATTATGGGTTATGTAGAGAAACAAAGTGAGACAAGTGTGAAAGGAAAGGAAAAAGAAGCAAGGTGATGGGCAAAAAGCTTACTTTGATATTGGAAAAATTGTAGAATTAGTGACAAATAGGTATGTGTTTAAGCAAATCTATTTTTTCTAATATATATATATATATATATATATATATATATATATGTTAGTTAAAATCTTAAAGTGAGAATTAATTTTTGATGGTAAGTGGTAGTAGAGGTGTCATAATTGTTTAATTGAATGATAGGTAATAAGCTTAGGCCAATTAGAAATTTTACATGTGTTTAGTTTTAGAAATTAAGAATTAATGGGGTACTTTATAAATAAAATATTTTAAGCATAGCCTAAATTAATTAATGCGAATACTATAAAGGTTTAAGTGAGCTATTATGACTATATAAAATCATTGCGATTTATAGCTTTGCAAAATAGACCTCAAAATTTGGTTTAATGTATGTTTATGGAGGAACCAAAATTGAACCCAATTGGTGGTAGGTGATTGAATTATATGAATAAGCAAGTTATATAAACTAAGTAGGTAATTATAAGCGAGAGCAGTGTCGTTAATTAAAAAAAGGTATATAATAGAGCAGATGTGTATGTAACTAAATATGAGATTTATATGGCTAAATGCTTAGGCCTATATTAGTGAATGAGGCATAATTAATTGGTGAGCTTAGAATGCTTCATGATAAATTGCAACCCTACAAGACAGTTAAATGGATAACCTTAAGAATATGTAACGCAAAGTTGGAGAAAGAATTTAATTAAATAAAAGAGGTAAATATTGATTAGAAATAACGTTTTAAGTTAAATTACTTAATTACCCTTAGTAAAAACTATACATGAATTGGAGTAATAGGATAAGATTAGCATGCCAATTAGGGAAAAATATAGCATTACTGCGTCTTGATATGGTTACCGAATGCATGGCTCCTAGAGCTCATCCAGCGAGTATAATTGATTGAGTTAGTGGGCTGCATAGTTCCAATAACTAAGTCCACATGTGTGTGTGTGTGTGTATCTGTGTGTGTATTTTTAAATGTATGAGTAATTAAATATTGATTTTGGTGAAAATGGCATTGATGAACTTCATGGTTTCGAGAACTCGGTCCTACATTTTACTCTTGTTTATCCAACTCATCTTAAAATTTTGCCAGATTTTACTTATGGCAATGCAATCTAAAAATATTAATTATTTAATTTAGTGTCATTTTTTTTATAAAGATAGTTAACGAGTTACCTCTTTTTGTTATGGTATTGCAACCTTAAATTTGGAAGTACGTGAGGAAACCAATGTGAGTCACACGACAGTAATACAGTTATGTGTTTAAGAATTTAATCGCCACTTTCATTTAAGTTAAGTATGCATAGTTATCGGTTCATATTAATTTTTTCTTTATTTATTTATATGTTTTAGTCAAATAAATTCGATTTTATTGGAAAAATAGAATTGCTTGAACATTACTAAGCTATGTGTTTAGCGTATGATTTTGTTTCCATATGTAGTGTAAGCATCAGGTCCTAAGGAGGCCTTTGTTAGGGTTACCTGATGAGGAAAATTGCTCGTCTAAAAGATGACGAATCGAGGATGACAGACTCTTGGTGGTATTAAAATTATTTTAAAACTTTTCTTGAAAAGTCTCGAGCCCTGCCTGTGTGGTTAGGTTGCCCAAGGCATGCAAATGATGCGTATATCCTAATAAGGAACTCAAAAGTCATGTTGGGAATGCGTAGTGGCCTTACGCATTGCGCATTTATGGCTTGCGTGCCCGTATGGTCAAAGAATATGCATCATTTGGCTTTAAAGTAAGGATCTTGCCTTTTTTGGAATGCATGGCCTTGCATAAGGGAGTGTACGATCGTGCACTCTAAAGAATCTTCCCTTTTCAAGTAAGTTGGCCAACTTTTGGGGTGTATAGTCATGTAAACCAAAGGCACAACCATATACTCAAAAAGGTGGTTGGCTTCCTAGGAGGCAAGTGGGCAGGTGGGCGGCACCGCTAGAGCGTACAGCTGTGCAAACCTATGGAACGGTCGTACACTCTTCCTTTATAAAGCCTCATTCGATCCTTTTCTTGAGGTTGGCCTTTTGATTGGTCTATGGGTTTCAGTTAAGAAAGAAACTTACAAAAAATTTTCTAAGCTAAAAAGTGGGCAAACGAGTCGATTGCATGTAATCAAAGGTGCCCTTGTGCATTTTTCGACATGCATGTTAGATCCTTTTTTTACTATTATTTTATTTCATTTTCATCTTTTTCATACTCCTTGGCTCAAATTAAGTTTATGTATATTTCTTTTGCGCCTTCTATTATTATTATTATTATTATTATTATTATTATTTTGTCATTATTGTTATTGCTTCGAAGGAATAAAGCTTTTCTGCCAATGTGTTTAAGAAGGTGCTCCAGGTAAGTCTACTATCCCTTCTCTTTATTGTAAAATACTCTTTCAGCCACAAACGAAAAAAATGTCATGAAGAATATTTATAGTAAATAATTGGGGATTTCGTTAATAAATGGGACCAATATCCACCTTTTTGCCTAGGAAATTCACATGTGAAATAAAAATCAGCTTTTAATAATGTAATAATTTTTGTATATAATTAAATAACACGGGACGTTTCTTAAATAAAACTTGGACTGGTAGGTCCCTGTCTTCAAGATCTCATAATGAAATGCTTCTTTAATAATCTGTATGCGAAGACCAAAGTCCTTACCTATGAAGGTCGCAATGAATAACCCGATTTATGGATGTTCTTATCCCTTTGTTATATGCCACAATTTACTGCTCTCTTACGTGATTGGATGCGCCTTTAATTTTTATATTTTCTCTATTTTTGCATGAAAGAAAAGGGATAACAAGATAAATTTGAAAGCCGTTGTGTCACGTTTGTCAAGGGTAAAAATAACAGTGGAATTCCAAACCCTCTCTAGGTTTTTGGCTTCACAAGGTCGGAACACCCTTCTTTCCTAATGTCTTATTGGGTGGTGACTCCTTGTTATTCAGCCTTGTGAAGCCCAACTAGACGCCTCCCGGCCCATCGACTATTAGCGATGAGATAGGAACACCTTGATGTGCCATGTCACACCTTTCAAGTTTGTGATTATGGCAAGTTGAGTTGAGTCTCTTTCCTATCGCAAAGCAATCGTCAGCATGGATGGGAAACTTTGAGCTGGTTTTAGCCCTAAAAGTGTGATCGAGCGCCCAAGGTCAGAAGTTTCCTCACTCTAACTCAATGATCCCTTGGTTTTGGGGGTAAAATCGGGTGTCGATGACTTGAAGAAAGGAATAACCAAAAAGCATTGTTCCGACCGAAGGAAATACGCATCACAGTGGTGACTCTACTGGAGAAGTTCGAGATTTCACTCTGAAACCATCCTTGATTTATGTGACATAAAAGGCATTTGGTTAAGAAATTTTATCTCTTTTCGAAATTGCATTAAAGTCATGCTAGAGCCTTAGAATAAGTTAGGCATCCCAATTTTCTAACCCCGGTGCGTTCTTAAAGCACTCACTTATCGTTCACTCAACCGAGAGTAGTGTTAGGGATAATCACCAGCCTAAGTCTAGTACCTCATGCATCCGTTTATGTATCACGCTGACAACCCCATTTTGATAGCCATAATAAAGACCTAATTTCCCAGGTGGTTTCGAGCTTTGGACGGTCGTTTGGTTAAGAAGTGGTTCATAGAACAGCCAAAGGAGTTGGTATCAGGGTAGAGTTTAGAATTAGGGTTTAAGTTAGGGTTAGACAGTATCTCAAAAAGATTTTTGGAAGAATTTTTAGAATAGTTAGAAAGGGAAGTCATGGCCTAGCTCACTCCTCTAGTTGGTTCCTCCGGTCCCCAAGACATTAAAAAAAGAATGGATGATTTTGAGAGAAAGATGATGTCAATGTTTGCCAGTATCATAGCCAGTTTAGCCTCCCTCACAGTGGTGGCCGCTGCTCGAGTCCAATCAACCCCTATCGGGGAGACTCCAGCAGTTCTTGTCATGATACCCTGACCCGCGGTGGATGTTAGGAATGCTACATCATGAGGGGCAGAGAAGGATGTCGGGCTCGAATGTGATTTCATAAATGATGAGGAAGATGAGTTAGGGGCCCTTCAAATGTCGAAGAATCTCGTACCTAAGGAGGAAAGTCCTGTTATTAAAAAGATGGGAGAAAATTTGGAGGCTTTAACTAGGATGTTGTCTATAGGAAAAGGAGTCAATCCTGAAGATATCAACTTAGATGGCGAAGATGCTTTACCTAGTCAATTTAAAATGCCTAACTTGGTGAAGTTTGACGGAACCTCTAATCCCCTAGCACATATAAAGTAGTATATCCTGCTTATGAAAAGGACTGCCCTTACTAAGAGGCAAAAGCTAGATCTCTTTAGCTTTATCCTAGTGGGCCTCACTGTTGACTGGTATCATAGTTTGAACAAGAAGACAAAAGAGGATTGGGAGAGATTGACAGAGGAATTCTTTAGGAAGTATGATTGTAGCACACGTATGAAAGTTACTTTGAAAGATTTAGAGTTATTGCAATAGAAACCCGGAGAGTCCTTCTACGAGTACCTCACTCGATTGAGGAATAGAGTAATGGACAAGAAAAGGAAGCCTAACACACAGGATCAAATTCGCCTGTTTATTAGGAATGCCAGTCTTTATCTGAAGGAAGGTCTCATAATGAAAGGATTGAAGGATTAGGAGTCTTTGAAGAATATAGAAATTGAAGCCAAAGGGGAATATCTGGCAAAGAAGACCAGTGTTGCAAGTTCAAATGGTGGGGGATACAGCAGTAACAAGAAGGGTTTTGGAAACTCGAAATTTGGTAAGAGTACTAGTAACAGTAGTGGTAGTAGAGGAGACAGTGGAAGAAATGTCGAGGTATCGGCTATGGGAGTCAATCAGCATAATTACTCTGAATTAAGCAAGTCACTATCCTGGAATTTTAGCCACTTGATGAAGGAAGGCAAGTTGCAACTGATGCCATCTAAGCTTGTAAGAAGTTAAGGCCAGCCTGGATATAGATCTGATTGGTGTTATGCCTATCACCAACATACAGGGTATGAGATTGATTACTGTCGCACTTTGAGGGATCATATCTAGGATTTGATTGATTCTCGACAAATTCCTAATCCAAAAAAGAGGGCTAAGAAGAAAGAAGCTTATAATGCTATGCCACCATCGGTCTTCATAGTCAGGTTTAGGTTACCGGAATGGTATCTCTTGAGGAATTTGTATAGGAATGAGTATTTGGCTATCACGCGCGAGGCTTAGGGAAGTGCTAATGGTCCAGACATAAGTGTAAAAGGGTAAGTAGAAATAGGGTAAATAGTTCAACTATTAGACATCTGGGATACAGATAGTGAGAAGGGTTCAGTTAAGGCTGAAAGGCAACCGAAAGACCTGTGGAAAACTGATGAAGATGAGAAGGAAGCAATAGATGGTAAGATGATTCAGGCAATGACCAGAAGTAGGAGAGTCATGCTAGAAGTCAAAAGGCCACAGGAAACTGCTGTTCCCATGGAAGAAAGAACCCCGAAGGATAATTTGGTCCTCAAGAAAACTCCTGCTCAGATTTCAATCTAGGACTTGCTTAGGCAGTCACCTTCCTATTGCCAGAAGTTGGTTGAGGCCTTATGTGAATCCACTATTGCTATTACCATATCTCCTTCCGAGTTGTTAGAAATGGTAAAAAGAGATTCTGAAGAAAAGATTGTGTTCACTAATGCAGATCACCTGATTGAAGGATATGGGCACAACCACCCTTTATACAATAGGGCTGAGGTAAATGGCAAACACATTACGTGCGTGATGGTGGATGATGGTTCTTCTATCAAAGTGTGTCCCTTTTCAGCAATGGCAACATATGGTATTGATGAGACCATGCTCACTTAATCTCTACTTATCATAACGGCTTACGACAACTCGAAAAGGCAGGCTGCTAGCACTTTTAGGGTAGTAGTCAAAATGAGGCCTATTAAGACTAAGGCAAAATTCGTAGTGCTATAGATACCTACCAATTTCTCTTTCTTGTTAGGATGACCTTAGTTCCATAAGTTAGGAGGGGTTCCTTCCACCCTACACCAACTGGCCCAAGTCCAACATAAAGGAGGCATTGTTACTATTAAAGTGGCAAAAGAGAAATTTGTTTCTGCTTTGAGTATAGCTAATCAACCTTTTAACGGATTCCATGTGGCTGGAATTAGTGTTGAAGGGGAAGAGATAGACTCAGTAAGCTCACAGGCTGTTAACATAATGAAGAAAATGAATTATTTGCTAGGTGGGGGATTGGGGAAGAATTCTCAGGGGACTTCAATGCCTCTTGCTCCCATCAGTCAGAAAGATAGAAAAGGCTTGGGTTATTGTAAGAACGACGTCAAGAAGGAATGTGAGGTATAGTTGGGAAAGATTCCTCATATACTTAAAAGCTTTGTGCCTGTATTTGAGGAATGCAAGTATTGTGGTGAAGCTGAACCCATAATAATTCAGGGGAAGATTGTTCTTGGGTTTGAAATTTTTGATGAAGTCTTTGACTGGTTAGCTAGAACCATCAAGCCTATATTGGGGTTCTGGGATGAAGAGGTTATGGCTAAGCTTACTGATTTGGATTTGGGTTACTCCGAGGAGGTATTGAAACTAGAGTCATTAGCCACCAAAAATAAAGGTAAAGAGAAGGTTGGAGGTGAAGATATAGTCCTTGAAAAGGAGGCACCACTAGAGAAAGGAGAGGCATTTGCTGCTGTATTGGTTGTCATTGAATTGGAAGATGATTCATTTGCTGATGTAGTTTATGATCCTGAGTTGTTTTATAATGATGTACACTTTCTGGCTCAAGTTAATAATTTGAATAACTTTGCTTATTTGTGTGATGTCTCATCTGATTGCATCATGCATGATCATAATCATGACTCATTCATATTTGACATTAATTCAACAAACACTACTTCATTTAATCTCGAAACGCAAGATGACCCGAAAGAGATCTTGATAGCATTCGATCTAACTCTTAAAGAGAGAATAAAATTCGAGAGAATATTGAAAAAATATGAAAAAGTATTTTCCTGGACCTACAAAGATATGCCTAGGATTGATAGAAATGTTGCCGAACATGCCATTCTGATGTATCCAGAGAGTAAGCTAGTAAAGCAAAAGCTTTAAAGACTTAGGCCAGAATAAGTAGAAAAGGTGAAAGAAGAAGTGAAAAGGCAGATTGAAGCAAAATTTCTAGTTAAAGTCCAATACCCTACCTGGCTAGCCAATGTTGTCCCTATCGTTAAGAAGAATGGAAAAGTACGAATGTGCGTGGATTACCAGGATCTGAATAAAGCTTGCTCGAAGGACGATTTCCCACTCCCATATATAGATCTATTGGTTGACAGTGAGGTAAAATGCATGATGTATAGTTTTGTTGATGGATACGCAGGGTATAATCAGATCCTAAATAAGATGGTGGATAGGGTAAAGACCGCTTTCATTACTGAATGGGGAACCTACGCATACAGAGTCATACCATTTGGATTAAAAAATGTGGGGGCCACCTACCAACGAATATCTACCAAGATTTTTAGTGATTTGATACACAAGGAAGTCAAGGTATATGTCAATGATATGATTATCAAGTCAGCCACAAGGGAAAGACATTTTGAGGCCTTAGAGAAGTTCACTACAAAAAAAAATTGATTTTACGGACGAAATGTTGCATTTTACTGACAGAAAAAGCCATGCCGATGGTTTTTTATGGAACACCGACGAAATTATTCCGTCCATAAAACGCTCATAGATAGCAATTTACCGGCAAAAAAGTCCATCGGCAAGAGTTACTAACGAATTTTACCGACGAAAATATGAAAAAATTTCATTTATAGTTTTGTTAAAAAATTCGTCGGATGTTTTGTCAATTTTACTTTTTACCGTCGAATATTTTGTTAGTAATCTGTTGGTAAATTTAATTACTAAAAAATATTAAATTATTTTAGAAAAAATAGCAACGGATATATCCTTCAGTATTTTGTTGGTAAAACTGCCTTATTTATTATTTTCTTTTTCAGATTTTTTTGCAAAAATTATTTATTCCCCTTTATAAAACACAATAAATTCAATACAAAAAGTTTAAAATTTAAATTGAAGATATATATTAATTAATAATTTTATTATATAATAAAATCAATATATACATCATAATGGAAAAACAACCACAAAAATCAAAAAGAAAAAAAGTGTCTGCAGTATATTATAACATTTCAATTACTTACCTAATGCAAGGGCTAAATTGATCAACCCTTTCAAAAATGACTTGATAATGTAAAATTTTATCATCACTTGACAGCATCTCCAGCCCCACCACACGAAATCAAACTCAGCTCCAGATCTAATAAGTTGGGGGCAAACCATACTCAAGAGCTGTGCAGAATGTTTCATCCAAGGCCATTGCTTCATCATCACCTAACTGTCGATCCTAAGATTTGGGGAAAAAAATTAATCCCTTTTGGATAGAAGTTCAATATGATTTGCTGAAAATAAAAACGCTGTAATGAAAAAAGCATACTTAGAGTTGTTCAGCAAATCGCTCACGTTGTACCACAGGATCATTTAATTCAGTATATGCATTGCAAATCTGAGCAGTTTAAGGACATTGACCATAAGTAACAGGAATTGAAGAGATGAAGCAAACAAAGAATTATGAGAGAAGAGTAGCACAAATTAAAAGATGGAATGACGGTACCTCATGCTTGTTTACAAACAACTCAAAACGTTTAGTCAAGCCTGGTTTTGGTCTATGCTGGAATTTATGAAATTAGAGAAATATGAAATCTTTGTCCATTAAATTGAAAAAAAAAATTATAAAGAAACAAAATAAATGAAAATGGGCCACAGAATATTTAAGCTTTCAATTTATTTTGGGACACAGAGCACAACAAGTAATGAATTGAGCTTTAGAAATTGGAATTCAAAGGCCAAATAACATATTCATTTATTTCATCTTAACAAAAAGAATATAAACAAACATAAATCATCATTCATATACAAATATATGCAATGAGTAGGTAAACAAAATTATTACACAAGAAGGTGGTTAGCATTATAAATCTATAAATGGGAGGATACTAAACAAAGAGTATAGACATTCAAGCACAGGGTTCTTTCTTGTTCATATTTGGGCAGGCTGGGCAGTCTTGGTTCCCTTGTGGTGGCAGAGATATACAAATTATAGGACATGGTGGTAGGTATGCCATAGATTTGAGCCATGCTATTCGGGAGCATATTCGCACTACCCAACGTCACCCGGGTGAGGCCACATCCATCGAGGGTTCGGTCACCAAGTTATTATTAGCAAAGGGGATGCTAGAGGCGTACATGGGATCGTCTGCACGAGAGGGTATATACTTAGATAGATAGACCACATATGACATGTACCTGGCTAGGAAGGATAATGCTGCTATAGATGGGATCAAGCTGATGACCCTTGAGGAGATGGATGTTGCTTACCAGCCAAACAGGGTGAGATGCGATCGCAGACCACCGATGCCTTCACCTCAGTAGGAGCTAGAGGATGATCAGCAGATGGAAGACATCTTAGGACCAGTGCTTAGGGAGGAAGATGAGATCCCTTTCACTGACTACTTTGCAAAAGAGGCCCGACAGGAGACAGTTATACCTCCACCTCCATAGGATTTTCCTACCTTTCACTAGGATCTACCTCCTAAGGCTTATGGTCACCCTAGTGTATCGTCATCCTCAGTACTACCTCTACCTCAGCAGGCTATCCCAAGGGATGCTATTCTATAGGGTATGCAGGCTTTAACTATGGTTCAGACTGCCATGGTTGCAGACATACAGGTGATACGCTAGGAGCATAGTAAGCAGAACAAGGCCTACCAAAAGAGGTTTGATGATTTTGATGCCTTGCAGCAGTGGTTTGTAGTCGATCTGAACAAGATAGAGACGGGGGTCCAGAATGTGAACAAGAGTGTGCAGAAGGCCATAGATCGGCTCACAGCTTTAGAGACTGCCTTTTTGACTGGCAAGGATGTTATCAAGGGAGCATAGATGAGCTTGAGAATAAAATTGATAGGCTAGACTTCGACCTCAGGGCTTATGTGACTGGTATAGATGGGATGGTTGCAGGCCGCATTGCTGTGTATACAGATGACTTGGCTAGCATCCAAGGAGATATAGATCATCTTGCTGGATACCTCAATGAGTTCCTACATCGTATTGTAGCTCAGCCATCGGGACCTACACAGCCAGGACCTTCATTAGCATAGGCACTGAGTCCATCATTCTATAAGCGCCGTTCTCGATCCCATTCTCCACTAGAGGGCCCCATCAATGATGGCCTACACTGAGTTCTCGAGGGTTTAGAGAGCTTATGATTTTCTATCTACATATATTTTTTTTATATATATACCATAGTTCTCACACACATTTTCAGATTGGGATGATTATTATGGATGTTTATATTGTTTTCTTTTTTGTTGTTATTGCACTATAGATGTTTGTTTTCTCTTACATTTGGATATTTATTTAAAATTTGCTAGAATTGTTATCATGAACTTGTTTAAAACTTCCATTTGTTTGTTGGATTGATATTAGTTGTCATTAGCATAGGAGATGCCTTGTATCATAAACCATTGTTATTTAACATTAACAGGTCAAGCATTTCTTGTGTTAAAATGCACATCACAAGATAAATTGATTGATCATCAATGAAATACATGTTTCCATGTTAGATTTTGTATATCATGTTGCCAAAAGAGAGTGCATATAGAAATGATAATACTACAGAAGGAAGGTAGACACAAGAAAAATGCACGTAAAAAAATGAACATAAGTGCACACCTTGATGAATGAGACCGGGGGCAACAAATCCCAATCTAACCTTTTCAACATTGCAAATACAGGACAAGCTAGATTCAGCTAGCTACACGGCATGAACCAGTACAGCCTCATGAGTGTTGCCTGTTAAGGCACTCTTTCCACTGTAGGGGGCAAGTGGTCATGCTAGTTAACTTCATATCCAAGCCACCCCAACAACATTCTCGCAAAATTTTTGTAAAAGTCAAGGTATAGCCACAGAGTGGAATCTCCTCAAGGTATAGCTGTAGAGCAGAATCACCTCAAGGTATAGCCACAAAGTGGGATTGCCTCAAGGAACAACCATATAGTAGGATCGCCTTCAAGTTAAGGTATAGCCACAGAGTGGAATCGGCTCAAGGTATAGCCACAGAGTGGGATCATCTCAAGGTGTAGCCATATAGTGGGATCGCCTTCAAGTCAAGGTATAGCCACAGAGTGGAATCACCTCAAGATACAACCACAGAGTGGGATCACCTCAAGATATAGCCACATAGTGGGATCGCCTTCAAGTTAAGGTATAACCACAGAGTGGAATCACCTCAACGTATAGCCATATAGTGGGATCACCTTTTAGTCAAGGTATAGCCAGAGAGTGGGTCGCCTTAAGGTATAGCCACAGAGTGGGATCGAATTAAGGTATAGCCACAGAGTGGGATCACCTTCAGGTCAGGGGTATAGCCGCAGAAGTGGAATCACCTCTGAACTAAGGAACATGCCATAGGCTAGCATTATTCACCAACCAAGCCCTCTTAAGAAGCAAGCAGGGAGATCGCCTCCTCAAGCAAGTCTCTCTCTCCTACTCTGAACTTTGGTTCGTCTAGACTTCTGTGTGCACTAGCCTCTCAAAAGTTGGGCACAATTATAAGCATTGGATCCTAAGGAGGCCTTTGTTAGGGTTACCTGATGAGGAAAATTGCTCATCCAAAAGACAACGAATTGAGGATAACGGACTCTTGGTGGTATTAAATTTTTTTTAAAGCTTTTCTTGAAAATGTCCCGAGCCTGGCCTATTCAGTTAGGTGGCCCAAGGCAGACAAATGATGAGTATATCCTAATAGGGAACTCGAAAGTTATGTTAGGAATGCGTAGAGGCCTTACGCGCTTGTACAGTTAAAGAATATGCATCATTTGGCTTTAAAGTAAGGATCTTACCTTTTTTTGAATGCATGGCCTTGTACAAGGGGGTGTACAACCATGAACTCTAAAGAATCTTCCTTTTTCAGGCAAGTTGGCTAACTTTTTGGGTGCACAACCGTGCAAACCAAAGGCATGGCCGTACACTAAAAAAGGTGGTTGGCTTCCCTAGGAGGCAAGTGGGCAGGTAGGCGACACCATTGGAGTGTCCAGCCGTAGGCGACATACACTCTTCCTTTATAAAGCCTCATCAAATCCTTTTCTAAAGGTTGGCCTTTTGATTGGTCTATGGGTTTTAGTTAAGAAAGAAACTTATAAAAAGCTTTCTAAGCTAAAAAGTGGGCTTTTGGCACTTTGCCTTTTTAAATCTTTGATTATTTCTCTGGGTATTTCAATGCTACGAAGAGTCTACGAATCCGACATCTGATAGTCTAAATTGATTAAGTATACTGAAGTTAATATAAAAGGCCTCTCTTGGTATTTTTACAGCTATAATAGTTTTATCATTCTTCTCATCTGTTAGTTTCTATTATGTATTAATCTCTGTTAGATTTAGGTTGTGAAACCCTTTAAAAGGGTATATTGCTATGTGATAGAAATTATTAGGCTATTCTCTTCAAATTCTATCTTGTTCATTTTAAAGCCATTTTTATCAAAATAAAGCCCAGTTTAAAAAAAACTCATCTTCGTATCTAACTATTTCTTTTTGCTCCCTTTTGGATCTGCTATTGATAAGGAATATTCATTAAAAGGAAAGAAAACTCACCGTTATCAGGTTGATACAGTCGTGTATCATTTGGTGCACAAGCATGCCTCGAAGTGGTGCACGACCTATAATGTGTTTTCTTATTTTTAAGGCAAACAAGTCGATCGCATGTCATCAAAGGTGCCCTTGTTCATTTTTTGACATGTGTGTTAGATCCTTTTTTTACTATTATTTTATTTCATTTTCATCATTTTCATATTCCTTGGCTCAAATTAAGTTTATGTATGTTTCTTTTATGCCTTCTATTATTATTATTATTATTATTATTATTATTATTATTATTATTTTGTTGTCATTGTTGTTATTGCTTTGGAAGAATAAAGCTTTTTCGCCAATTTGATTAGGAAGGCACTCCAGGTAAGTCTACTATCCTTTCTCTTCATTGTAAAATACTCTTTCAACCGCAAACGAAAAAAATGTCACAAAGAATATTTATAGTAAATAATTGGGGATTTCATTAATAAAATGGGACCAATGTCCTCCTTTTTGCCTAGAAAATTCACATGTGAAATAAAAATCAGTTTTTAATAATGTAAATGATTTTTGTATATAATTAAATAACATAGGACATTTCTTAAATAAAATTTTGACTGGCAGGTCCCTATCTTCAAGATCTCACAATGAAATGCTTCTTTAATAATCTGTATGCGAAGACCAAAGTCCTTACCTAATAAGGTCGCAATGAATAACCCGATTTATAGATGTTCTTATTGCTTTGTTATATGCCATGATTTACTGCTCTCTTATGTGATTGGATGCACCTTTAATTCATATATTTGCTCTATTTTTGCATGAAAGAAAAGGGATAACACGATTAATTTGAAAGCAGTTATGTCACGTTTGTCAAGGGTAAAAATAAGAGCGGAATTCTGAATCCTCTCTGGGTTTTTGGCCTTACAAGGTCGAAACACCCTTCTTTCCCAATATCTCATTGGGTGGGGACTCTTTATTATTTAGCCTTGTGGTGCCCAACTAGACGCCTCCCAGTCATCGGCTATTAGCGATGAGATAAGGACACCTTGATGTGCCATGTCAAACCTTTCGAGGTTTGTGATTACGGCAAGTTGAGTTGAGTCTCTTTCCTATCGCAAAGCAATCATCCGCTTGAATGGGAAACTTTGACCTGGTTTTGGCCCTAAAAGTGAGATCGACCAACCCAAGGTCAGAAGTTTCCTCACTCGAACTCGATGATCCCTTAGTTCTAGGGGTGAAATCGGGTGTCAGTGACTCAAAGAAAGGAACAGCCAAAGAGCGCTGCTCTGATAGAAGGAAACGTACATCACAGTGGTGACTCCAATAGGGAAGTTCGAGATTTCACTCTGAAACCATCTTTGACTTATATGACATAAAAGGCATTCGGTTAAGAAATTTTATCTCTTTTCGAAACTTCATTAAAATCATGTTAGAGCCTGAGAATACGTTAGGAGTCCCAGTTTTTTGATCTTGGTGTGTTCCCGAAGCACTCCTTTATCGTTCACTCAACCGAGGGTAGTGTTAGGGATAACCACCAGCCCAAGTCTAATACCTTATGGTATATTAAATGGTGACCCGATCGGTTGTTATGCTCGTGATGAGCTAGGCCCATTAGCAGGGACCATGCTTGGGTAGCTTTGTAATTTAGTATTTGGATAAAAACCCATCTAATGGCATAGAAATCTCTATTAGGACATCCATAATAATTTTGCATTGCTTGCGACATGGATCCTTGTGTAGTAGGCATACCTAAACAAATTGGAGTGTTCGCTTATCAAAGGCTACCATACCCGGTAAGCCCATTCTGATTTGTTTAGGTCACTCGAATACATGCTGATCAACACCTTTTTGTGTGCTTATCGTGAGAGACGTTATGATGCTGAATTTTTTTTTGCGTACTATATGCGTATTCACTGGGGTCCCTTGTTGACCCGTGAATTAAACCCACCTAGGAAAGAGGACTTTGACCATGTGTGTGGGAGAAATAAGGTGGAGATGATCCTTGTATGTGGCTGTCGATGCTGCATCTCATGATCATGCATCCGCATCTGCTTATGCATCATGATGACAACCCCATTTTGATAGCTATAATAGAGCTTTCATTTCCTAGGTGGTTTCGGGCTTTAAATGGTTGTCTGGTTAAAAAGTGATCTGTAGAACAGTTAGAGGAGTTGGTATTAGAGCAAAGTTTAGAATTAAGGTCTGAGTTAGGGTTAGATAGTATCTTGAAAGCATTTTCGGATGAATTTTCAAAATAGTTAGAAAGGGAAGTCATGGCCGAGCTCACTCCTCTAGTTGGTTCCTCTAGTTCCCAAGATACTGAAAAAAGAATGGATGATCTTGAGAGGAAGATGATGTCAATGTTTGCCAATATCATAGCTAGTTTAGCCTCCCTCACAGTGGTGGGTGCTGCTCAAGTCGAATTAACCTCTATCAGGGAGACTCCAGCAGCTCCTGTCGTGATACCCCTACCCGTGGAGGATGTTAGGAAGGCTACATCGCGAGGGGCAGAGAAGGATGTCAGGCCCAAATGTAATTTCATAACTATTGAGGAAGATGAGTTACGGGAACCTCAAATGCCGAAGAATCTCATACCTAAGGAGGAGAGTCTTGCTATGAAAAAGATGGAAGAAAATCTGGAGGTTTTAACTAGGATGTTGTTTGTAGGAAAAAGAGTCAATCCTGAGGATATCGACTTAGATGGCAAAGATGCTTTACCTAGTTAATTTAAAATGCCCGACTTGGTGAAGTTTGATGGAACCTCTGACCCCCTAGCACATATAAAGCAGTATGTCCTGCTTATGAAAAGGACTTTACTTACTAAGAGGCAAAATGTAGATCTCTTTAGCTTTAGCCTAGTGGGCTCTATTGTTGACTGGTATCATAGTTTGGACAAGAAGACAAAAGAGGATTGGGAGAGATTGACAGAGGAATTCCTTAGGAAGTATGATTATAGCACACATATGGAAGTTACTCTGAAAGATTTAGGGTTGTTGTAATCGAAACCCAGAGAATCCTTCTATAAGTACCTCACTCGATGGAGGAATAGAGTAATGGAGAAGAAAAGAAAGCCTGACACACAGGATCAGATTCGTTTGTTGATATGAGCTTGAAAAGCTCATAAATAATGTGTTTGTGTGTTTAGTTTTATTAAGTATAGTATTTAATATTTTGGTATTTTATGTGTATTTTGTTACTTTTATGTGTTTTGTGTGTTCTTGGTTGTTTTATTTGTTTTATAGGAGTTAAGGAATCAATTTGGAGCTTAAATGGGCAAATTTGAAAGCACTAATGAAGGAGTGAAGAAGAAGCCCTATAGCTAGCATGACAGATGTGGCGAGCGTGACAAGGGATGCATGTCTAGGGCAAGAATTGAGGAAGAGAAAGGTGCAAAGAAGAAGCGAGATCTATCGTGAGCGCGACAGGTGTCCCGATCGCGACAGAGGGTGGTTATAGGTAGTTAATCTTAAAAAGTCACCTAAAAGGATACCAAGATTCACCAAGGATTGCATACCTATGGAGGAGCACTTGAAGAAACTTAATGCTTGAAAATCTATAAATACCTTGGAAGTTATAATCAAAATAGAGAAGATTTATTATTTTTATTTTTCTTATTTGAAAGTGTAATTAGTGAGCAATAGTTGTAGGTTTCATTTTTAGTATTATGGCTTGAAAATGAGGCAAATACAAGGGAGAAGACTACACTTGGTGAAAGGAAGAAGGGTTGAGAGATCCCCTTCTTTTATTTCTAATCTTTACTTCTTATTTATTATTATTATGAATTCTTTTTAGGAATTTGAATGTTGTTATTCATATTTAGTCATTTCTCTTTCGTTTATCTTTAAATGTAGGATTTGCTATTAAAACTTTATTAGTATCATTATAAGTTAAGGAAAACGACCTTAGATGGCAATTCCTTCTTTGAAAATCATCATAGTGGTTATAAGTAAGAGAGTTAGCGAGAGCAACATCTTTCTGAAAGTTAATAGAAAATTCATTATCAAAACATAGTTTGAGAGATCGCATGTGGAGATAGTTGTTATAGGTTGGTTTTTATTCTTTAAATGTGTGTTTATGTAATTCTAGTCTAAATGTGAAAGCTGCGATTTAGAACCATAAATGCATGTTTAAGGCATAATCTAGTCTAGATGCGAGAGCTGCGACATAGAACATTATTCCAACTTGGCTTACATGATAAAGATTAAATTATAAATAAGAGAAAAATATCAAATTCCATATTTATGTATATGTTACATTCATCATATTCATAAGTCTTCTCGGATTATCATTAAAATAAAATATTATTTAGTTTAGGGTAATAAAGTAATAGTTTTAACTTGCAAATTAATGAGCATTGTAAACAAGATTAAAATCAAGTAGTAATAATGTACAATGTTAATCAACATTCCTCGTGGGATCGATATCTGAAGTACTATAATTGGTATACTGTATACTTATGGTATTTAAGCCTTTAGAAAAAGCATAACAAATTTTTGGTACCATTGTCGGGGAATGCTTGATTAAATTTATTGTCATTATGAATCTTGATTTATGATTTTGGATTACAATATTTAATTAGTTTTGTTTTGTGTTGATTTTTGTTGATTTAGTATACTAACATAGTTTATTTTTTGTTATATGGGTTATATTACTTTGTATTTCATTATAAATTTCAGAAAAAAAACTAAACTAAAAAACTAATGATTTTTCTTCATTGTTGTGAACATAAGGTCTGTCGCGAGCACGACATATATTGCGAGTGCGATGCAAAGGAAGTGACACCTAGTAGACCGGTTATGTAATGTTTTCTATAACTCCTATGTATTTGTGTTTTTGCATGTATCTTTTTGTTTATTTTTCTATTTTTGTGTGTTTTGTGGTGTCTTCCTTACACAATGAGGATATTATTTCCTTTAAGTGTGGGGAAGCTAGTTGTTAGTTTGTATATAGGATTAGTTTTAAGTTTTTATGTTATGTTGTTATGGAGTTTTTCTTTTTGAGGTACTTACTTGGTGGCATATGCAGGTAATCCTTGTGTAGTTAATTATGAGTCTTTTGGATACATTTATTCACTTAAAATTAAGGAGCTTTTATTTTAATATGATTGTTCTTCCATGGATAGGCATGTTTAGGTAAAATACTTTGGTATACATTTCTTTTAAGCCAAATTTCTTTAAGCATGTTCTTTAGATTAGTGAGTTTTGCATAATGTAGAGTTTTGTCATAGCCATGGTGAGCTTTTGAGCCTTAATGATATTAATAATTTTTGTTGAGAGAATTCCTCTTGTATTCATTACTCTAGAATTTGTGTTAGATAATTTTTGAGATCACATTTAGTATATAATATGCATG
Organism: Excoecaria agallocha; assembly: GCA_037975025.1. Lineage (NCBI taxonomy): Eukaryota > Viridiplantae > Streptophyta > Magnoliopsida > Malpighiales > Euphorbiaceae > Excoecaria > Excoecaria agallocha. The sequence continues at coordinate 13,086,057 of CM075807.1, forward strand.
ACAAATGATAAGGGCATTAGAAATAAGCTCTTTTAGCTTGCTTAAACAACTTCTCTTTTTGACTTTAGGTAGCCATTTTGAGCCTATCCCATTTTATTCATGCGCTTATGTTTAGCCTTAACCAAATTTTTGATAAATTGAGCATTTCTATGGAGAAAAACTTGTGTGGGAGATGTAGTATTGTTTTGATAAGTAAGACAAAGTATTGATATTTTGTAAACATGAATTACTTGTGAATCAATTTTATTCCCTTAAGTTTAAGGTCCATTAGTTTAAAAAAAAGAAAGAAAGAAAAAAAGAACAAAAAAAGGAGAAAAGAAATAAAAACTACTACATTAGGTTGCTTTGAAATAATGAAAACAACAGTAAGAAAAGCAACTAGTTAAAGTTGAGCATGATATGAAAACTAGTGGAAATTGAAGAATGATTGAAAGGGGATATGGAAATTTCATTAGGAAAGATAGATATCATGCTTTAGTTTTTACAATAGGAAATCATACTTGTTTTAGTACTTGCTATGTTTTTCCACATAAATGAGCTACGTAACCGAAAATTTTCCTACCCTAACCTAAGCCAAGCTATAAACCTTTAAAGACCTTTCTAATTTTGTGCATTATTCTATTCTAGTGATGGAGATTGTTATTTAATACAAGCCTACGGTAATTGGTGGTACAAGAGGAAGTATGAGTTAAACACAATCCATTAAACACTTGAGTGATGTGAGGCAAAAATTATGAGAGAATAACTCTACATTTTGTACTACTTGCTAGGTTAGAGTACCTGTTGTAAGAAATAAAGGTTTTTAAGAGCTTTATATATTTGTACTTTACATTCTCTTGTTTATCTTATTGGGGGCATATGAGTATTAAACCTTATAGATCAAAGATTTTGTTTTGGTATTTGTTGACATTGATTCAATAATTAATATGTTAAAGAAACCTTGCATGTGTTAACTTGTGAGAATCTCAAGAAGGACGAACTCCATATTCCATGTTTTATGTTTTATTTATATGTTTGAGCTATGATATTTTCTCTTGCATCTTAAAGCTTTGCTTGAGGATAAGCAAAGGTTTATTAGGAATGCCAGTCCTTATTTGAAGGAAGGTCTCAAAATGAAAAGATTGAAGGATTAGGAGTTTTTAAAAGATATAGCAATTGAAGCCGAAGGGGAATATCTGGCAAAGAAGATCAATGTTGCGAGTTCAAATGGTAGGGGATACAGCAGTAATGAGAGGGGTTTTAGAAACTCGGAATTTGGTAAGAGTATTAGTAATAGTAGTGGTAGTGGAAGAAATGCCGAGATATCGGCTACGTGAGTCAATCAACGTCGTTACTCTGAATTAAGTAAGTCGCTATCCAGGTGTCTTAGCCGTTTGATGAAGGAAGGCAAGTTGCAACTGATGCCATCTAAGCCCGCAAGAAGTCAAGGCCAGCCTGGACAAAGATTTGATTGGTATTATGCCTTTCACCAACATACGGGGCATGAGATTGATTACTGTCGCACTTTGAGGGATCATATCTAGGATTTGATTGATTCTCGATAAATTCCTGATCTAGAAAAAAGGTCTAAGAAGAAAGAAGCTTATAATACTATGCCACCACCGGTATTCATGGTCGGGTCTGGGTTATCGGAATGGTATGTCTTGAGGAATCTGTATGGGAATGAGTATTTGGCTATCACGCGTGAGGCTCAAGGAAGTGCTAATGGTCCAGACACAAGTGCAAAAGGGTAAGTAGAAATAGGGGAAATAGTTTAGCTAGTAGACATTTGGGATACAGACAGTGAGAAGGATTTAGTTAAGGCTAAAAGGGAACTGAAAGACTTGTGGGAAACTGATGAAGATAAGAAGGAAGCAACAGATGGTAAGATGATTCAGGCAATCACCAGAAGTGGGAGAGTCATGCTAGAAATCGAAAGGCCGCAAAAAACTGCTACTCCCATGAAAGAAAGAACCCTAAAGGATAATTTAGTCCTCAAGCAACTCAAGAAAACTCCTGCTCAGATTTTGATCTGGAACTTGCTTAGGCAGTCACCTTCCTATTGCCAGAAGTTGGTTGAGGCCTTATGTGAATTCACTTTTGCTACCACCATATCACCTCAAGGTATAGCCACATAGTGGGGTCGCCTTCAAGTCAAGGTATAGCCATATAGTGGAATCACCTTAAGGTATAGCCATAAAGTGGGATCACCTCAAGGTATAGCCACATAGTGGGATAGCCTTCAAGTCAAGGTATAGCCACAGAGTGGAATCACCTCAAGGTATAGCTATAGAGTGGGATAACCTCAAGATATAGCCCCATAGTGGGATCGCCTTCAAGTTAAGGTATAACAACAGAGTGGAATCGCCTCAAGGTATAGCCATATAGTGGCATCGCCTTTAAGTCAAGGTATAGCCACAGAGTGGGATTGCCTTCAGGTTAAGGGTATAGCTGCAGAAGTGGAATCACCTCTGAACTAAGGAACATGCCATAGGCTGGCATTGTTAACCAACCAAGCCCTCTTAAGAAGCAAGCAGAGAGACCGCCACCTCAGGTTAGTCTCTCTCTCCTACTCTGAACTTTGGTTCATCTAGACTCCTATGTGCACTAGCCTCTCCAAAGTTGGGGGTAATTGTAAGCATCGGGTCCTAAGAAGGCCTTTGTCAAGGTTACTTGATGAGGAAAATTGCTCGTTCAAAAGGCAACAAATTGAGAATGACGGACTCTTAATGGTATTAAAATTATTTTAAAGCTTTTTTTTTGAAAATGTCCCAAGCCCAACCTATTCAGTTAAGTGGCCCAAGGCAGGCAAATGATGAGTATATCCTAATAGGGAACTTGAAAGTTGTGTTGGGAACGCATAGAGGCCTTGTACATTGCGCATTTATGGCCTGCATGCCTATACGGTCAAAGAATATGCATCATTTGGTTTTAAAGTAAGGATCTTACCTTTTTTGGAATGCACATTCTTACACAAGGGAGTGTACAGCCGTGCACTCTAAAGAATCTTTCCTTTTCAAGCAAGTTGGCCAACTTTTGGGGTGTACAACCGTGCAAACCAAAGGCATGGTTGTACACTTAAAAAGGTGGTTGGCTTTCCTAGGAGGCAAGTAGGTAGGTTGGCGGCACTGCTGGAGTGTACAGTCGTGCAAACCTATGGCACGACCATACACTCTTCCTTTATAAAGCCTCCTCCAATCCTTTTCTTGAGGTTGACCTTTTGATTGGTATATGGGTTTCAGTTAAGAATGAAACTTACAAAAAGCTTTCTAAGCTAAAAAGTGGGCTTTTGGCACTTTGCCTTTTTAAATCTTTGGTTATTTCTCTGGGTATTTCAATACTATAAAGAGTCTACGAATCCGACATCCGATAGTCTAAATCAAGTAAGTATGCTGAAGGTAATATAAAAAGCCTCTCTTGGTATTTTTACAGCTATAATAGTTTTATCATTCTTCTCATCTGTTAGTTTCTATTATGTATTAATCTCTATTAGATTTAGGTTGTTCTCTTTAAATTTTATCTTGTCCATTTTAAAGCCGTTTTTATCAAAATAAACCTGATTTTAAAAAAAACTCTTCTTCGTATTTAACTATATCTTTTTGCTCCCTTTTGGAACTGCTGTCAACAAGGAATATGCCTTAAAAGGAAAGAAAAATCATCATTATTAGGTTGATACGGTCGTGTATCATTTGGTGCGCAAGCATGCCTCGAAGCGGTGCACGACCCATAATGTGTTTTCTTGTTTTTAGGGCAAACGAGTTGATCGCATGTCATCAAAGGTGCCCTTGTGCATTTTTTGACATACGTGTTAGATCCTTTTTTTACTATTATTTTATTTTATTTTCATCTTTTTCATACTCTTTGGCTTAAATTAATTTATGTATGTTTCTTTTACACCTTATATGATTATTATTATTATTATTATTATTATTATTATTATTATTATTATTATTATTATTTTGTTGTCATTGTTGTTATTGCTTCGGAGGAATAAAGTTTTTCCGCCAATGTGATCAGGAAGGCGCTCCAAGTAAGTTTACTATCCTTTCTCTTTATTGTAAAATACTCTTTCAATCGCAAACGAGAAAAATTGTCACGACGAATATTTATAGTAAATAATTGGGGATTTCGTTAATAAATTAGGACCAATGTCTGCCTTTTTGCCTAGGAAATTCACATGTGAAATAATAATCATTTTTTAATAATGTAAATGATTTTTGTATATAATTAAATAATACGGGACATTTCTTAAATAAAATTTGGGCTGGTAGGTCCCTATCTTCAAGATCTCACAAAGAAATGCTTCTTTAATAATCTGTATGCGAAGACCAAAGTCCTTAGCTAAGAAGGTCACAATGAATAGCCCGATTTATGGATGTTCCCATCGCTTTGTTATATGCCATGATTTACTGCTCTTTTAAGTGATTGGGTGTGCCTTTAATTCTTGTATTTGCTATATTTTTGTATGAAAGAAAAGGGATAACATGATTAATTTGGAAGGAATAACCAAAGTGCGTTGCTCTGGCCGAAGGAAGCACGCATCACACGTAGGTCAGGAGAAGGTCTTAGAGGAAGTCATTAGTGGATCTAAACCAAAAGAGCTTGAACTACCATAGTAAAGTAGAAGAATTATGAGGTGGAAGCACTATAGCACTTTTGTTACTTTTTAATTTTGTTGACATGTACACCATACTTGGAGAATTAAAGTTATATGTAAATATTTTTGGATGGATGTATTGTGAATTATAAAGTGGCAAGAATTATATTGCATGCTTATTGAATTTTTGTGATTTAAAAATGTTGGAGGAAGGGAAATAATTGCTATGTTGAGGTTTGAATAGGAGATGGATGGTAGGAAAGATGTGGTTAGAAGTGTCTTAGAATTTTCTTTTCAGGGGGTTTTAATGAAAAGTAGGGAAAACTTTGCCGAAATTTTTAATATTTAAATAGTACCCTAATTAAACAAAAGCTCTCATTATCTGTACATAAGATACCTAGACCTAAGTGTGACACTGGTATTCGAGTGTTTAACTTACCGGGTATTGGGTGTTACATTTAGTGGTATCAGAGCCAAGTTTAAGCGATTTTAGACTAGCAACCAAGTTAAGTAAATGGAAAAGATGTGTACATGTCAAATAAAAGTTAGAGGTGATTGTTTTATTTTTCTAATGCTCCTCCATTATTATTGTTTGATGTAGTTAACAGAAGGAGGCAGGTTCAAAAGAAAGGAATGAGAAAGTAAAAAGTCAAGCTTCAGCTAGTGACGTAGATAGAAATATAGGAGAGCAGCCAGCAACACCACCTACTGTGCAACATATACAAACCCGATATAATTATTTTCAACAATTATGGCACTTATGAGACAGTAAATAACGACTGTACCTCCAACATAGCCTCAGGTACCTTTACCACCACATAGGCTTATATTGGAAAAAACAAGGAAATTGGGGGCAGAGGACTTCAAAGGAGAGTCATGAGTTACTGCTTCGGATACTAAGTTTTGGTTGATTAGGATCAAGAGTGTTTTTAATCTCTTACATCTCACACCAGAAGAGAGGTTAGAATGTGCAAATAGGTTACTGCAAGGACTGGCATATCAGTGGTGGGAATATATTAAAAGATTTGTTATGCCACAAAACCTTGATTGAAAGTACTTTAAGTCTCAGTTTAGGGATCAATATGTGGGGGATGCCTACATGGAGGAGATGAGAGATGCCTTCCTACATTGGAAATAGGGATCGAGATCAATGGCAGAGTATGAAAAAGAGTTTGATAGGTTGAGTGTCTATGCTAAGAAGTTCATCCCTACCATGGCGGACAGGTGTTAGAGATTCGAGGATGGTCTTTATTTTAAGATTAAGAAACTCCTTGCAATATCACTGATCAGAAAGTATAGGGATTTGGTAAAGGCAACTTTGAGAATTGAGAAGGAGAACATGGAAGAACAGAAATGGAGGAACAGGGGGCAGTAAAAGAGAGGCCAAGGATAAGATGGGTCTTCATCATCAACAAATAAAAAGCAGAAAGGGACAAGATCTCAAACACAAACATCATTTTTCCAGTCAGGATAGGATCAGAGGTCATTCTTTAAGTCGGGGCAGCCAGCCTCATCTATGGCCAATACTGTAGGTGGATATAGTCGAGGAGAGTTCCCTCCATGCAAGCACTGTAGGAAGACACATGGGGGTCAATGCTGGAGGAAGATAGGAGCTTGTATGTGATGTGGCTCTATAGAACATTTTTAGAGAGACTGCCCTAGCAAGCAATATTCAGTAGCCGGTCAACCCGAGAAGGTAGCCTCAGGAGCTCCTAGGGGTAGAGGTAGAGGATCTGGTTTTAGTATAGGTGGATAGAGGGCCCCACCGGATATAGCTAAGAGACCTGACACCCGCAGCTCAGTATGTGCATATGCCATACAGACCTAGGATGATGAAAATGCGCTAGATGTGATTGCGGGTACTTTTACTATTTTTGACATACCTATATATACATTGATAGATCTGGGATCTAACCATTCATATATATATACTTCATTACCTGATGATAAATGTTTGTTTATTAACACCTTTAATCATGAATTTGTGGTTACAAATCCTCTAGGTCATAGTGTGGTAGTGAGTAAATTTTTCAAAAATTGTCCAATAAGGATACAAAGTCATGAATGTCTTAGTGATTTAATCGAGTTACCTTTCCACAAATTTGATGTAATCCTTGGAATGGATTGGTTTTTTAGGCATCATGTCATGGTAGATTGTCATCTTAAAAGGATTACCCTCAGAACGCATGATGATGATGAGATTACAGTCACTGGTGAGAGGTCAAATTTTCTTTCAAATATTATATCAGCCACAGCAACAAAAAGGCTTGTTAAAAAGGGATGTACAACCTACTTAGCTTATGTACTTGTAGCTAAAAAGGACAACCCTAAAATCTTGAATATACCGACTATATGTGAGTTCCAGGATGTTTTTCCTAACAAGCTACTAGGTCTACCACTAGAAAGGGAAGTGGAGTTTTCTATTGACTTACTGCCTGGTACTGCACCCATATCCACCATACCATACTGAATGGTGCTTATAGAGCTTAAGGAATTGAAGATCCAACCATAAGAACTTCTTAAGAAAGGTTTTATACATCCCAGTGTATCTCCTTGGGGTATGTCGGTGTTGATTGTCAAGAAAAAAGATGGATCCCTCTGGCTTTGCATAGACTATCGACAGTTGAATAAGGTAACTATGAAAAATAGATATCCATTTTCACGAATTGATGAGTTATTTGACCAGCTAAAGGGCACTAGAGTTTTCTCCAAAATCGATTTAAGTCAGATTACTATCAACTGAAGGTGAAGGAAACAGACGTCCCCAAAATAGCTTTCAGGACTAGATATAGGTACTATGAATTTTTAGTGATGCCTTTTGGGTTTACAAAAGCCCTGACAGCATTTATTGATCTTATGAATCACATTTTTCATCCTTACCTAGATCAATTTGTTTTTGTCTTCATGTATCATATTTTGATCTATTCTAAGAATCGGGAAGAACACGATGAGCATTTAAAAACTATCTTATAGACCTAAAGGAAAAAGTAGCTTTATGCCAAGTTTAGTAAATGTGAGTTCTAGCTTGATAAAGTTTCCTTTCTTAGCCATGTTGCATCAGCTGATGGAATTAGAGTTGACCCTAAAAAGATAGAAACGATTCTAGAATGGAAGCCACCCAAGAATGTCACGAAAATTAGAAGCTTCTTAGGTCTGGCTAGGTATTATAAGAGGTTTGTCAAAGGGTTTTTAGTATTGCAACGCCTATGAAAAAATTATTTTAAAAGAATACAAAGTTTGTGTGGGGTGATAAATGTCAGGAAAGCTTTGAGAAATTAAAGGCTATGTCAACCGAAGCACCTGTACTTGACCAAGATTTTGTGATTTATAGTAATGCTTTATATAATGGACTTGGCTGCGTACTCATGCAAAAGGGCAAGGTAATTGCCTATGCTTCTAGACAACTTAAGCCGTGCGAGAAGAACTACCCGACCCGTGATCTAGAGCTAGCCATTATAGTCTTTGCTTTAAAGATATGGAGGCATTATTTGTATGGAGAAAAATGTTACATCTATACTGATCACAAAAGTCTTAAATATTTACCTACCCAGAAGGAATTGAATCTAAGGCAAATAAGATGGATAGAGATGATAAAGGATTATAATTATGTCATTGACTATAGCCCATGCAAGGCAAATGTAGTGTCTGATGATCTTAGTAGGAAATCATTATCAGGTACAACCCAAATAATCGAATTAATTGCTAACTATATAATATAGTAAGATTGAGTATATGAATAATAATTTAATTGTTGTCCCTCGGCTTTAAGGGCTATGAACATCATATTATCTATAGTTAATGAATGGAATTGAGACTCAGATCCAATTTGGTGCAGCAAGTTAAAGAACCACAGACACAAGATAAAGAAGTAACTTCACTCATTACACAAGTCCAAGAGGGGAAGGACATAAAATATGTAATTAAAGATGATGGCCGGTTATACTTCAAAGATAGAATCTGTGTCCCCAATGTCGGTTAACTAAAGAAAAATATCAAGAAGAAAGCTCATAATAGTTTATACATTGTGCACTCGCGATGTACGAAAATGTACCAAGATTTGAAGACACATTATTGGTGGCCAGGCATGAAAAGGGACATTACAAAGTATATTTCTAAATGTCTAATGTGTCATCAAGTTAAAGCAGAACATCAGGTTCCCACGGGCCTACTTTAACCTATAGCAATATCAAATTGAAAATGGGATCGAATTATGATGGATTTTATGGTTGGCTTGCCTCAGACTAAGAAGCGATATAATGCTATACGGGTGATCGTGGACAAATTGACTAAATCATCTCACTTTTTGCCTATCAGAACAAACTATCAACTCACAAAATTAGTAGAATTGTATATTAATGAAATAGTGAGATTACATGGCATTCCATCTTCCATCATATCTGATCAAAATCTAAAATTTACCTCCGCTTTTTGGAAAAATTTACAAGAGGCATTGGGCACTACATGCAGGTATAGTACATCTTTTTACCCTTAGACCGACGGACAATCTGAGAGAGTAATTCAAGTTTTGAAACACATGCTTAGAAGCAGTGTTATTGACTTTGAGGGAAGCCGAGATATGTACCTCTCATTGATTGAATTTACATACAATGATAACTATCAAGCTAGCTGATAAGTGTGAATTATATATAGTTTTAATATGTTTTTAGTTGTGTTATTTATTTGTTTTGGTTTTATTTAGGTTAAATTAGAGTTAATTTGTTAATATTTATGTTTTTGAGGTTAATTCTGTGTTTTGTGTGATTTTCAGGGTAAAATTGATATAAAAGGGCTTAAAGTGTAAAAAGTGCAAAGTTTAGGGCCATAAGTGCAAATATGAAGAATTTAGGCGAGAAAATGAGTTTCCAGTCCAGAGCCTTGAGACGTGACCACGTGAAAACATTGAAGCATAAGACATGTGGCCACGTGAAGAAGTTTTTGTGAGGAACCATGGCCATGTGATGAGAATTGAAGAAACAAAGTGAAGACCACGTGACCACATGGATTCCAATGAAGGACCACACGTGGCCACGTGTGGAGGAAGAACAAATAGAGCCGTGTTCACGTGTAGAGAAGGCATATTAAGGGGCATGGCCATGTGATCCAGTTTTCCCACATCGCGAAGGATTTTCGAGCTTCCTGTTTTAGCAGAATTTGATTCCTATTCTGTGACTGGAGTTTAACAAGGAGTCTACTACAATTTTGCCTATAAATAGCAGTCTAAAACACAGAAGAAAAAAATCAATCCTTAGAATTAAGCTTTGTTTTCTTAGTTGTTTTCTTACGTTCTTTGTTTACTGTTTTCTTCGAAACGTTGTTATCATTTTAAGAATGGTTTGTGAGTAGTTTTCTTTAACTTTTGCTAAAGGATACTTGAATCCTTAAACTTGTATTGTTATGACTTAAGTTGTTCTTCAATTTAAATACAAGTTGATTATTTCTTGGTTCTGAAACATAATTTTATCTTTTCTCAATTTTAAGTTGATTATTAACTTGATTAAGCATTGGTTAATTAATCGTGCTTAAGTTGAATAATGACTTGCATGCTCTTTGGTTAATTTAGTTGGATTAATGAATGATTATAATCTGAATAAGCTATAATTGTGTGTTGATTTGAGTAAGTTAAGATTAAGAAAAGGGTAACCAAGAATAGGTGAAAGTTAAATCTCTTGAGAAAGGCTTTAATAGACATTTAGGAAACTTAATTCAGTTCTTTATGTTAAGTTTTAAGTTTATTTGAATAAGAAAATTTGATGCTTGGAATGGTAATCTTGAATAAAGTTATCTGGTTTTATTAAACTGAATTCTCCATAATCACTTGTATGTTTTCTTTTATTTAAGTCATAACAATACTTGTTAAGGTGGATAGTCCTTTAGTGAAAGTTGTCTTTAATATTGATTGTTAACTCATTCAATTTACTTGCTTTCAATAGATTTCTCCTTTACTTTAGCTTTTTAAATTGTTTTGTTTTGGTTTTAAATTATTTTTTTTAGTTTTAATTCTTCACTCATCATAAATTTGGGATTTCTCTTCTCTCTTTTGCACACGGAAATTGGCTTTGAAATTACAATAGCATATACAAGCACAAGTTTCCCTTGGATTCGATATTATGGGTCATAATCTTATTTCCCTATATTACTAGCCGATCTAGTACACTTGCTAGAATCCGATCAAGTTTTTGGCGCCGTTGCTGGGGAAACATTGGCGTTTATTTATTTATTTTGATTTTAAAGTTATTTTTGTGTGTTTTTCTTCTCTTCTTCATCTATTTTCTTATTTTCTTTTTAGGTGACTAGTGGTTTATGGTGAGAGACAACCCCATCCTACCATTAGACCTTGAAATTGAATGGACATTCCATAGGATTAGCAGGTTAAAAGGCGACATGAATGACCCAGAAATAGAATAACCTATGAATGATCCACCACCTAGGATTAAAGAGCAACACATACCCAACCAAGCTCCCGAGAATGGGTATAGGCCTAGAACCATTAGGGATTATGCTATCCCTAGGTGGAATGAAGAACATAGAACTATTAGGATTCCTCACCACCAACCCTTTGAGATTAAACCCGCTACCATCACTATGGTACAAAGAAACCAATTTTCGGATTCGGACATAGAGTATCCTGCATAACATTTGGATATGTTCTTAGAAGTGAGTGACACTGTGCAAATTCCTAATGTATCGACTGATGCAATTAGGTTGAAACTCTTTCTATTTACCCTCATAGGAAAAGCTAGGGATTGGCTACAAATGCTACCAAATCAATCCATCCATTCTTGACAACAAATGCAAGAAAAATTTCTTTGCAAATTCTTCCCACCTACTAAGACTGCCCTCATTAGGAAACAAATTAGTGACTTCCAGCAATTTTATGAGGAACCATTCCATGAAGCATGGGAATGATTTAGGAGACTTTTAAAGAGTTGTCCACATCATGAAGTTCCTATTTTTCAATTAATACATATTTTCTATGCAGGTGCCCATCCATCAACAAGATCTTTGTTAGATGCAGCTTCAAATGGAAGTTTCATAAATCAAATTCCCAAGGATGCATTTTTACTCTTTGATGAGATGGCCACCAATGATGCTCAATGGGCAACCTCTAGAGCAACTCAAAAGAAATAGGGAGTTCATAATATTGATGAAATAGCCATGCTAAAAGCTCAATTAGAATTAATGGAAAAAAGGCACTTAAAAGAAATAAATGAGCTTAAAGCTAAAAATGTCTCTATGTTATCTAATGAAGTTGATTCTTATGCAGGAATTCAAAGACCTTTGGGAATGAAGAATGCTGAAAATATGGTAGAAGAAGTCAATGCCTTGAACCCATATAGCAACACTTACAATGCGAGATGGAGAAGCCATCCAAATTTCTCATGGAGGGAAGGTAATCAAGGTTCTTCTTCTAACCCTAATCCTAGACCCCAATTTAATCATAATCAACCTCATAATAATCAACTTCCATACCAAAACCAAGCTCCACCTCATTACCCAAATCAATACCCATCACAAGCATACCACCAACCACCCGGTTTTCAAAAACCTCAACCTCCCCCTCCTTAAGAAAAGAAATCTAATATTGAAGAAATGATTGCAAATTTCATGGCTTCCCAAAACTCAATTTTAGCTAGTCAAGATGCTAGATGGAAATCGCAAGATATTTGAATGAGAAACCAAGAGGCATCCATTAGGAACCTAGAAAACCAAATGGGGCAACTTGCTAGTTCTTTATCAAACTGTGCTCAAAGGACATTTCCATCCAATGTAGACCGAAATCCAAAAGAGGAAGCCAAAGCAATCACTTTAAGGAGTGGGAAAGAGTTAGAGAACAATGAACATGGTAAGAATTTTTCCTCAAAGGTGGAACCGACAATGGAGGTAAGTAATTCTAACTCAGAAAATACTGAAAAAGTATCTCCTACATTCGAGAAGGGTAAAGGTAAGGACAAACTTGTTTCTACTGTTCTTGATGAATCTCAATTACCATTTCCTGTTCTAGCTAGAAAAGAGAAACAAAATGAACAATTGAGTATATTTTTGGACATGTTTAAGAAGCTACATATAAACTTACCATTTGCTGAAGCTTTATTACACATGCCTAAATATGCTAAATTTATGAAAGAATTATGCACTAATAAGAAAAAACTAGAAGGCATAGGAACGGTTCAATTGTTCGGTAATTGTAGTGCCATATTAACCAATAAAATTCCTGAAAAATTAGAAAATCCAGGTAGTTTTACATTACCTTGTGAATTAGGAGGTAATTTTGTTGGAAATGCTTTATGTGATTTGGGTGCTAGTATTAATTTGATGCCTTGTTTAATTTACAAGAAATTGAATCTAGATGATTTAAAGGAAACCCGAATGATGCTTCAATTGGTGGATAGATTGGTGAAGAAGCCAAAAGGAATCATCGAGGACCTATAGGTAAAAGTAGGAAATTTCATATTTTCGGTTGATTTCGTGGTGATGGACATGGAAGAAGATAAAAAAGTGCCATTAATTATGGGGAGGCCATTCTTGAACACAGCAAGAGCATTAATCGATGTTCATGGACAAACGGTTACTTTAAGATTTAACGAGGAGGAAATGATTTTTAATGTTAATAAAATTCTAAAACACCCCTCGTATGATTTTGAAGAATCCATTTACTTTGTTGATAAGGTTCAAGAATGTGCCAACACAAAGCAAGAGGAAATCATTCTCAAAGATGAGCTTCAAAGTTGCTTAATGCATCCAAAGAAAATGGAAGAGTTGGATACAAAGGAGAAAAAGTTGATACAAATTCTGAAATAAGAGCATAGTAAAGATAATGAAATGGAGGATGAACCATCCCCTCCTAATGGAGATTCTGAACTTAAAACACTTCCATCTCATTTGAAATATGTATTTTTAAGTGATAATGCTAATCCGGTAATTATTTCATCTTTGTTGACAGATTTGGAAGAAGAAATGCTCGTTGGAGTCCTCAAAAAGCATAAAGGAGCAATTGGTTGGGCAACATCCGACTTAAAAGGGATTAGCCCAAGCTATTGTACACATCGTATACCCATGGAGGACAACTTTAAACCGATGGTGCAATCTCAACGAAGGCTCAACCCAACTAAGCAAGAGGTAGTGAAAAAAGAGGTATTGAAACTACTTGATGCAGGTATTATCTATCCTATCTCTGATAGTAATTGGGTAAGTCTTGTTCAATGTGTGCCTAAAAAAGGGGGAATGATTGTAGTGATAAATGAAAATAATTAATTAATTCCTACATGCACGGTAACGGGATGGAGGGTATGTATTGACTATAGAAGGTTAAACAATGCCACTAGAAAAGACCACTTTCCATTGCCTTTTATTGATCAAATGTTAGAAAGATTAGCAGGAAAAAAATTTTATTTTTTCTTATATGGCTATTCGGGGTATATGTAAATACCTATAGCCTTGGAAGACCAAGAAAAGACCACATTCACATGTCCATATGGAACATTTGCATATAGGAGAATGCCTTTTGGTCTTTATAATGCACCTGCCACATTTCAACGATGCATGATGGCCATATTTCATGACTTTATTGAAACATTTATGGAAGTTTTCATGGATGATTTCACTATTTATGGTCATGATTTTGAATCTTGCTTGCATAATCTGGCATTGGTTTTGAAAAGGTGTCAAGAAACAAATCTTGTACTAAATTGGGAAAAATGTCATTTCATGGTTAGAAAAGGCATTGTTTTAGGGCATAAAATTTCTGAAAAAGGCATTGAGGTCGACAAAGCAAAATTTGGTGTGATAGAGAAATTACCTCCACCAACTAGTGTAAAGGGCATTAAGAGTTTCCTTGGTCATGCCGGGTTTTATCGTCGGTTTATTAAGGATTTTTCTAAAATTGCCAAACCACTTTCTAATTTATTGCTTAAAGATGCTGCATTTAATTTTAATGCTGAGTGTTTGCAGGCTTTTAACCTATTGAAGCAAAAATTAGTTAGTGCACCGGTCATTGCATCACTCAATTGGAGCTTACCATTTGAAATTATGTGTGATGCAAGTGATTATGCAGTTGAAGCATTCTTAGGACAACGGAAGGAGAAGATTTTCTACACCATCTATTATGCTAGCCATACACTCACTGGAGCCCAAGTAAATTACACCACTACAGAGAAGGAACTCTTGGCAATAGTCTTTTCATTTGAGAAATTCAGGTCTTATCTCTTAGGATCCAAAGTTACGGTGTGGTCGGACCATGCCACATTGAGACATCTTTTTGCAAAGAAGGATTCTAAACCAAGACTTATCCGATGGGTGTTACTACTTCAAGAATTTGATGTTGAAATCAAAGATAAGAAAGGCACAGAAAATTTTGTAGCTGACCATCTATCTAGATTGGATCATGCTAGTATTGAAAAGGGAGAAATTTCTGACTTATTTCCCGATGAACATATTTGTGCTTGTTATACTTATGCAAATTCAGTTCCATGGTACGCTAATATAGCTAATTTTCTTGCAGGTGGCTATCTTCCTAAGGAATTTACTTGGCAACAAAAGAAAAAGCTCATAACGGATGCCAAGCATTACCTTTGGGATGATCCATACCTTATCAAGATATGCCCGGATCAAATACTAAGAAGATGTGTACCGAAATCGGAGCAAGAAGCTATCATGAACCAATGTCATGGAGGTGAAGTTGGTGGTCATCACAAACCAAATAAGATAGTTCAAAAGATATTCCAATCAGGTTTTTTCTGGCCTACTTTATTTGAGGATGTAAGATCTTTTATAGCTACTTGTGATAGATGCCAACGAGTAGGGAATATATCCAAAAGAGATGAGATGCCTATGAACAATGTGCTAGAAGTAGAAATCTTTGATGTTTGGGGCATTGATTTTATGAGACCTTTTCCAAATTCATTTGGATTTGAATATATCTTGGTAGCAGTGGATTATGTGAGTAAGTAGGTAGAGGCAATAGCTACTAGGACGCGTGATGCAAAAATTATGCTAGAATTCATTAGGAAAAATATTTTCACTAGATTCGGAGCACCTAGAGCTATTATAAGTGATGGAGGCAAATATTTTGCCAACCATCAATTTAAGACCTTACTTAAGAAATTTGGTGTTAAGCACAAAATCACAACCCCATACCACCCTCAAGCCAATGGACAAGTGAAAGTATCTAATAGGGAGTTGGAAAAAACAGTGAATAACTCTAGAAAAGATTGGTCTCTTAGATTAGATAAGGCTTTATGGGCTTATCGAACTGCATTTAAAACTCCTATAGGTATGTCTCCCTTTAGAATTGTTTTTGGAAAAGCATATCACCTTCCAGTCGAATTAGAACATAAAGCATATTAATCTACAAAATTTCTTAACTTTGATTTGAGAAATACAGGAGAAAGAAGGAAATTGCAGCTCAATGAACTCGATGAAATTCGACAATGGTCATATAACAATGCTGCACTTTATAAAGAAAAGATCAAACGATGGCATGACAAGCATCTAAGGGTAAAAGATTTTGTTCCGGGAATGTTAGTGCTTCTTTATAATAGTTGTCTTCATTTGTTTCCAGGAAAGCTGAAATCGAAGTGGCTTGGACCATATCAAGTGATGTGAAGTAGTGATTTTGGTGTAGTGACGATCAAAAGCTTAAAAGACGGACGTGAATTTACGGTCAATGGTCATCGACTTGAACCATACCAAATCAAACAAGAGGTTGCTGAAGCAACCATAGTTCTTCAAGATACTTAAAAACGGGTTTGGAAAGTCTAGCTGGAGACTTTAAAAACTCAGAACTTCTAATATCTCTATTTTTTTACAGTTGAGTTTTTGTGTTTTTGCATTTTTGTATGTTTGTGTGTTTTGATTCATGAAAAGAAGTGAGTAAATCAAGGTTTTTAAAAGAAGACAAGTTTTTAATGGAAAAAATTCGTGTTTTCAAAGCTTAAAATAGAAAAAATTGCATTTAAGGAAGAGTTTTGTGTGTAGGTGTTTCAAAAATGAAGCAATTGAGGAAGGAAAATGCATGTACACTTGACCACGTGTGGTTCTCTCTATACCATCACGTGGCCACGGGTTGATAAGGTGCAAAATTTATTTGATACACGTGACCACGTGTATTTCTCAAGAGAAACATCACGTGGCCACGGGTTAATACACTACCAAGTTCCCTATATTACACGTGACCACGTAAACAAAGGAAAAAATCACGTGGCCACGGTTGAAGTTACTGACCTCCCTTCTAAACATCGCGTGACCACATGTATTTTACAAGAAGAACCTCACGTGGCCACGGGTTGATGTTCGGCTTCCCCATTTTTAATTCACGTGAAGTTCAAAGAAGAACCATCACGTGGCCACGCATGCCCAAAAGAACAAAGGCACACATGACCACGTGTGGTTCTTCCCATAAACCTCACGTGGCCAAGCCTCTTATCCCTAGCTATATACACATTTTTATGCCATTTTATTTGCTTCTTCTTCATTTTAAGTTGCTCTCTCCCGTGCCCACGCCCCACCACCACTAAAATCACCCTTTCCTATGGATTCTCACTCACTACCAATCATCACCATCTCCATTTGCTTTCCCCTTCATTTTTCTGTCTTTCCCACCTTTCATCTCTTGTTTCTCCACATTTTCTTCATTATTTTGGGTTTTACGCACCTCACACACACCATCTCTACTTTGTGCTGCAATTTTGGTGTTATTCGCACTTCCAAGTAAGTATTCTCTCCCCTGACTCTGTAATTATTGTTTTATTATCATCTATTATTGTGATTTGTGCTATTATTGTTCATGAATGTTTAAGTTTTTAGGTTATGTTGCAATGAACATTTTGTTTGCATAAACATTCTTCTTTCTTCTTGGGATGATTATGAGTATTATATGCATGTTATAGATGCTTGGTATGCAATTGTGTAGTGAACAATTCTTGTTATGCTCTTTCAATTAATGTTCAAACTTGTGCCCACAACGTGTTCGATGAAATGCCTCAGTGAGTTTTCTTTAAAAACTGTTAACTTCATTCTTTGGTTGGCATGTTTAGGATTCACATTAATACATTATGATGTAATTCACATCTGGCAAGTTTAGTTCATAGGTTTATTCATACATGGTAGGCATTGTTTGAACATATTCATTGCGCCCCACCTATTGATGCATTTTATACCTCTCATTTTGTTCTCTACATTTATATGGGACATTTATGCTATCAATTTTGCATTCCATCCATGTGTGCTTCAATACATTTAATCCATGCTTCTTATGCTTACACCTTAGAATGTTTTGGATTACAAGTCAACACTTACAATGTGTTTTTCGTTCTTTGTAGTGGCACCTCGAAGGACTAAATACCCTGATGTAGCAAGTTCATCCGGTGTACGAATTCCGTAGTATGTGGACAGGGCAAAGATCAATAAATTTGACTATTTCAGCAAGTGTACCTATGTCCAATCCGTTTATTTAAGTCATTTATTCCTCAATATCCCGATTGGAAATCTGTGGGATCATGAAATAGAACCATTAATCCAAAATATTGGCTGGGGAAGTTCATTGAAAAGAAACCAAAAGTATATCCAGATATGGCACGAGATTTCTTGTATTCTTTTGAATGCTACTTTAAGAGAGATGCGGAGGATGGCATAGTCGGTTTTAAGTTAGGTAAGAAAGGATATTACTTAACTTTTAGTCAGTTCTCTGAAATTCTTGGATTTGTGCCAAATGCTCCTATTGAATGGAAAGATACTTCGCCTGTGCAGAATTGGGAACGAATCAAGGATCTTGAATTAGATGAGCCTTGGGTGGGAGGACAATGCAAGGTACATGCTTTAAGGACTCATGCATTAAGAATCATTCACCGTTTTCTTACAAAGAGTATGTACAACAATTTGAAAAATGCAAGCACCATCAATGAGTATGTTGCCACAACTGTACCTTCCCCCATCAATGAGCCTACAACACCGGAATGGGATTCACTATTTAATCAATTAAGTGGTAGAATGGATGCTTAACAAATTAGACTCGATCAAATGCAAGGAAGATTGGATATGCTTTGTGATACGGCTATGGAAGGAAATAGAAGAGTATAGCATTTTATCCATCACTTTTGGTAGCATTTTCCTCCACCACCACCTTCACCGGAATAGATCATCATTTGTTGTGGACAGCAAAATTTTGAGGAGGGGGTAGCCTGCTTTCAGGGAGTTTGTTTTCAACTTTTCTTTTCTTTTTCATGAATCAAACTTTGTTATTTTGTGTTTTGTGTTTTATTTTCTTTTCTTTTATTGTGTTCATGTTTTGTTTGTTTTCTAAAGTTTGTAAAACGTATCAAAGACTTTTGTAGTTCACTTTTTCATTTAGTTTACATGAAAACTTAGTTTGCCCTAGTTACTTCAAAACTTGGAACACTTTGAGCTTGGATATGGAATATGCATGTTTTGGACCTTTGCTTAGCAAGAGAACATTTATGTTGTTTAATATGCCTTTGGATGGGTTAATTTTCAACTTGATAAATATTTGTTAGTTTCCAAATTCTTAAAAGCACTTATACCAGTTTTTAACTTAGAGAAAAAATTAATACAATGAAGTAGTGAAGTAAGGAAATTTAAAGCACTAAAACCTTCCTCATCACCCTTCAAAGCATATGAACAACTCAAGCAACTTAGAAATTGATCTAGGCAATAGTTTTCTTGATAAACTTTCTTAAAAACTTGTGTCCTACCTTGATGAAATTATCCTTTATTAAGCCATTTTGAGCCTATAAGGTATGCTTAATGCGTACCATTAATATTTTCTTGTACACCTAATGTTTTAACCATATAGCCTAAAAACCTTTTATCTGACCCTATGGAATTGGCCACTTTAGGATTAAATGGATGCATGAAAAGAGTAAAGCTTTATTGGGTGTAGTAAGAAAGTCTTAGCAAAGTTATTGAAGAAGTCAATTGAAAATATACCTTGTATTACCTTGAGGTTAGCTTGTGAATGCTAGTTGATTAAAAAAAAAAAGAAGAACGTTTAAAGTTTGAGAAAAGGAAAAAGAAAGAAAAAAGAGAACTAGCAAGTATGAAAAAAATATAAGTGTGGGGTAGTACAAGGGAAAAATGGAAAAATAACGACTTCTTGGTGAAAGGATATATTATCTTTTAAAATAAAGTTTGGAATCAAGGCAAGGATGAGCAGAGTTTGTATTGTTTAAGTTATTGGGGTTTTTGTAATCTATGTTGTCTTAGAGTGGCTATATTCATTTTGATTATCTTTTATCCATTCTTTGATGAACATACCCTTAGCCCCATTGTAACCTTGAAAAACCTATGTGATTTTAAGCTTGTTTTGAGTTGTTTAGCAGAGATGACTTCGGGTCCCGGTGCTAAAGGAGAGGCCTATTGTGTTTCCAGAGTTTCAAGCATGAAACCGATTGTATGCTTATGCATACATAATTCTATACTTCATTACCTAGTTGTATTGATATTTTGTTTTTCAAAATTGCTTAAAATGATTGGGTCTTACACACACTCAAGGAAACTATCTTATATTCTCTTGTTTGAAGTTGATCTATTTAGAGGTTATATTAAGTGCTTTTGTTAAAATGCTAAGTTGGGTTTTGAAATTTCATATCTTTGTACAAGTTTGATGGTTTTGAAGGTGGGATTGTTCTAATTTGTTTGAGGGCAAGCAAAGTTTAAGTGTGGGGTATTCGATAAGTGTGAATTATATATAGTTTTTAATATGTTTTTAGTTGTGTTATTTAGTTGTTTTGGTTTTATTTAGGTTAAATTAGAGTTAATTTGTTAATATTTATGTTTTTGAAGTTAATTCTGTGTTTTGTGTGATTTTTAGGGTAAAATTGATATAAAAGGGCTTAAAGTGTAAAAAGTACAAAGTTTAGGGCCATAAGTGCAAATATGAAGAATTTAGGCGAGAAAATGAGTTTCCAGTCCAGAGCCTTGAGACGTGACCACGTGAAAACATTGAAGCATAAGACACGTGGCCACGTGAAGAAGTTTTTGTGAGGAACCATGGCCATGTGATGAGAATTGAAGAAACAAAGTGAAGACCAAGTGACCACGTGGATTCCAGTGAAGGACCACATGTGGCCACGTGTGGAGGAAGAACAAATGGAGCCGTGGTCACGTGTAGAGAAGGCATATTAAGGGGCGTGGCCACATGATCCAGTTTTCACACATCGCGAAGGATTTTCAAGCTTCCTGTTTTAGCAAAATTTGATTCCTATTCTGTGACTGGAGTTTAACAAGGAGTCTACTACAATTTTGCCTATAAATAGCAGTCCGAAACACAGAAGAAAAAAATCAATCCTTAGAATTAAGCTTTGTTTTCTTAGTTGTTTTTTTACGTTCTTTATTTACTGTTTTCTTCAAAACGTTGTTATAGTTTTAAGAATGGTTTGTGAGTAGTTTTCTTTAACTTTTGCTAAAGGATACTTGAATCCTTAAACTTGTATTGTTATGACTTAAGTTGTTCTTCAATTTAAATACAAGTTGATTATTTCTTGGTTCTGAAACATAATTTTATCTTTTCTCAATTTTAAGTTGATTATTAACTTGATTAAGCATTGGTTAATTAATCGTGCTTAAGTTGAATAATGACTTGCATGCTCTTTGGTTAATTTAGTTGGATTAATGAATGATTATAATCTGAATAAGCTATAATTGTGTGTTGATTTGAGTAAGTTAAGATTAAGAAAACGGTAACCAAGAATAGGTGAAAGTTAAATCTCTTGAGAAAGGCTTTAATAGACATTTAGGAAACTTAATTCAGTTCTTTATGTTAAGTTTTAAGTTTATTTGAATAAGAAAATTTGATGCTTGGAATGGTAATCTTGAATAAAGTTATCTGGTTTTATTAAACTGAATTCTCCATAATCACTTGTATGTTTTCTTTTATTTAAGTCATAACAATACTTGTTAAGGTGGATAGTCCTTTAGTGAAAGTTGTCTTTAATATTGATTTTAACTCATTCAATTTACTTGCTTTCAATAGATTTCTCCTTTACTTTAGCTTTTTAAATTGTTTTGTTTTTGTTTTAAACTATTGTTTTTAGTTTTAATTCTTCACTCATCATAAATTTGGGTTTTCTCTTCTCTCTTTTGCACACGAAAATTGGCTTTGAAATTACAATAGCACATACAATCACAAGTTTCCCTTGGGTTCGATATTGTGGGTCATAATCTTATTTCCCTATATTACTATCCGATCTAGTACACTTGCTAGAATTCGATCACTAGCATAAAGATGGTACCTTATGATGCCCTCTACGATAGGAAGTGTAGGATGCCTGTATGTTGAATAGAATTTGAAATAATTAAACTGTAGGCTCGGGTCTGATAAGAGAAACTGAGGACAAATTAAAGATTATCAAAGACAGATTAAAGGATGCTTCTAATTGCCAAAAGTCATATGCAGATTTAAATAGAAAGGGCATCGAATATATACTTAGTGATAAAGTTTTCTTGAAGGTTTCTCCATGGAAGAAAGTACTTCAATTTGGTAAGAAGGGAAAATTAGCTCCAAGGTTCATCGGTCTGTTTGAAATTATTAAATGTGTGGGACCAATAGACTACAAACTAGATCTGCCATAGGAGCTAGAAAGAATTCACAATGTCTTTCATGTGGCGATGTTAAGGAAGTACCGATCTGACCCATTACATGTTATAACCTAAGAAGATGTTAAAGTTCAACTAGATTTGACTTATAAAGAAAGACCAGTGCAAATCTTAGCTAGCGAAACTAAACAATTGAAGAATAAGTCAGTGCCAATAGCAAAAGTACTGTGGAGGAATTATAAGGTAGAGGAAGTGACATGAGAACCGGAGGATACCATGAGGAGAAACTATCATAAATTATTTAATATAGGTAAATTTTAAGGATGAAATTTTTATTAGAGGGGAAGATTTGTAGCATCCCTATCTGAATTACCCCAGGTAATAAATAAATAAACCAATAAAAATAATAATAATAATAAAATAAGTGTAATGTGGGGAGAGTTAAAAAAATTAAACTAATATATGATAGTTGAGGACCAAATTGCAAGAAAAAAAAGAGTTTTGGGGCTAAATTAAAATTGGACGAAGTTGGAAGGGATAGAAAGGGAATTAACCAAACCGATGTCATTTTGGGCCAACCCTTTTCTTTTCCTATTTCCTTTTTTTAGAAGGGATAGAAAGGGAATTAACCAAACCGGATGTCATTTTGGGCCAACCCTTTTCCTTTCCTTTTTCCTTTTTTTCCTTGGCTGGAATGGGTCCCCATTTCCCTTATTTTTTGTCTTTCTTTTCTTTCTTTTTCTCTTTTCCCTTCTTTGCTCTCCCTTCCCTTCCTGCCAATAGCCCTTCTCTCC
Organism: Excoecaria agallocha; assembly: GCA_037975025.1. Taxonomy (NCBI): domain Eukaryota; kingdom Viridiplantae; phylum Streptophyta; class Magnoliopsida; order Malpighiales; family Euphorbiaceae; genus Excoecaria; species Excoecaria agallocha. The sequence goes on from CM075807.1 coordinate 13,108,974, forward strand.
TTCCTCTTCCTTAACCCTATGCCGAATGTCGCTCGCTAACTGCTGCCTGTCGATGTTGCTAGCCATTTCCTTCCTTGTCTCTTCATTCCTGCTTCTATCTCTCCCCTCTTTTTAGTCCTCCATGATGCTAATTCCTTCCTTAGCTGCAACTCTCCTCCATTAATTAAAGGTAAGCTTTTCAAATTAGTTATTTAATAAATATAGGAAAGATTTAAGGAGAGAATGAAATTTCAGATTTTGGGTTTTTGATTCTTGGAAAAAATTAAAGCTAGAGATTTATGTTTTTGGTTAATTGATAAAGTTGAGAGTTTATTATTCATTAGGGGCTACTGTAGGTTACAAAAATTGTATGAAATTAATGGTGTTTTTGTTTAAGGGCTGCTGTAGGTTACAAAAGTTGTATGAAATTAATGGTGTTTTGTGCAAGATTTAATTATTTATTCTAATTAAGTGTTGGGGGCTAAGAAATTAATAGTGAAGGTTGTTGTAGTTATGAAATTTATATGAAATTATGGTTTATGTAGAAAAACAAGGTGAGACAAGTGCGAAAGGAAAGGAAAAAGAAGCAAGGTGATGGGCAAAAGCTTGCTTTGATATTGGAAAAATTGAAGAATTAGTTGCAAATAGGTATGTGTTTAAGCAAATCTATTTTTTCTAATTTTTTTGTATATATTATGTTAGTTAAAATTTTAAAGTGAGAATTAATTTTTGATGGTAAGTGGTATTAAAGGTGTCATAATTGTTTAATTGAATGATAGGTAATATGCTTAGGCCAATTAGAAATTTTATATGTGTTTAGTTTTAGAAATTAAGAATTGATAAGGTACTTTATAAATAAAATATGTTAAGCATAGCCTAAATTAATTAATATGAATACTATAAAGGTTTAAGTGAGCTATTATGACTATATAAAATCATTGCGATTTATAGCTTTGCGAAATATACCTCAAATTTTGGTTTAATGTATGTTTATGGAGGAACCAAAATTTTACCCAATTGGTGGTAGGTGATTGAATTATATGAATAAGCAAGTTATATAAAATAAGTAGGTAATTATAAGCCAGAAAAGTGTCATTAATAAAATAAGGGTACATAATAGAGCACATGGGTATGCAACTAAATATGAGATTTATATGGCTAAATGCTTAGGCCTATATTAGTGAATGAGGCCTAATTAATTGGTGAGCTTAAAGTGCTTCATGATAAATTGTGACCCTACAAGATAGTCAAATGGATAACTTTAAGAATATGTAACGCAGAGTTGGAGAAAGAATTTAATTAAATAAAGAGGTAAGTGTTAATTAGAAATAACATTGTAAGTTAAATTACTTAATTTCCCTTAGTAAAAACTAGACAGGAATTGGAGTAATAGGATAAGATAGGCATGCCAATTAGAGGAAAATGTAGCAGTACTGCATCTTGATGTGATTATCGGATGCATGGCTCTAAGACCTCATCTAGCGAGTATAATTGATTGAGTTAGTGGCCTGCATGGTTTTGAGAACTCAGTCCACATTTGTGCGTGTATATATATGTGTGTGTGTGTGTGTGTGTGTGTTTGTGTGTATTTTTAAATGTATGAGTAATTAAATATCAATTTTGGTGAAAATGGTGTTGACGGGCTGCATGGTTCTGAGAACTCGGTCCTACTTTTAACTCCCATTTATCCAACTCATCTTATAATTATGCCAAATTTTACTTAGGGCAATGCAATCTAAAAATATTAATTATTTAATTAAGTGTCAATTTTTTTTATAAAGACAGTTAATGAGTTACCTTTTTTTTATTATAGTATTGCTAAACCTTAAATCTGGAAGTACGTGAGGAAACCAATATGAGTCACACGACAGTAATATGGTTATGTGTTTAAGAATTTAATTGCCACTTTCATTTAAGTTAAGTATGCATAGTTGTCGGTTCATATTAATTCTTGCTTTGTTTATTTATATGTTTTAGTCAAATAAATTCAATTTTATTGGAAAATAGAATTGCTTGAACACCACTAAGCTATATGCTTAGCATGTGGTTTTGTTTTCCCGGGTAGGTCAGGAGAAGGTGTTGGAAGAAGTCATTAGTGAATCTACACCAAAAGAGCTTGAACTACCATAGTGAAGAAAAAGAAGAATTTTGAGATGAAAGCACCACAACTCTTTTGTTACTTTCTTATTTTGTTGACATGTACACCATACTTGGAGAATTAAAGTTATATGTAAATATTTATGGATGGATGTATTGTGAATTATAAAGTAGCAAGAATTATATTGCATGCTTATTAGATTTTTGTGATTTGCAACTGTTGGAGGAAGGAAAATAATTGTTATGTTAAGGTTTGAATAGGAGATGGATGGTAGGATAGATGTGGTTAGAAGTGTCCTGGAATTTTTCTTCAGGGGGTTTTAATGAAAAATAGGGAAAACTCTACCAAAATTTTTAATATTTGAATAGTACCCTAATTAAACAAAAACTCTCCTTATCTGTACATAAGATACCTAGACCCGAGTGTGACACCGATATCTGAGTCTTTAACTGACCGAGTATTGGGTGTTATATTTAGTGGTATCAGAGCCAAGTTTAGGCAATTTTGAACCAGTAACCAAGTTAAATAAATGGGAAAAATGTGTACATGTCAAATGGAAGTTAAAGGTGATTGTGTTATGATTCTAATGCTCATCCATCATTATTGTTTGGTGTAGTTAACAAAAGGAGGCAGGTTCAGAAGGAAGGAATGAGGAAGTAGAAAGTCATGCTTTAGCTATTGATACAGACAGGAGAGCGGAAGAGCAGCCAGCTCAGCCAGCACCACCACCTGCTATGCAACAAATGCCAAACCCGACAGAATTATTTTCAACGATGTTGGCACTTATGAGACAGTAAATAGCGGCTGCACCTCCTGCATAGCCTTGGCTACCTCTACCACCATAGAGGCTCATATTGAAAAAAGCAAGAGAATTGGGGGTAGAGGACTTCAAAGAAGAGTCATCAGTTACTGCTCTAGGTGCTGAGTTTTGGTTGATTAGGATCGAAAAGGTTTTTAATCTCTTACATCTCACACCAGAAGAGAGGTTAGAATGTGCATATGGGTTACTGCAAGGATTGGCATATCAGTGGTGGGAATCCATGAAAAGATTTGCTATGCCACAAAACCTTGATTGGAAGTACTTTAAGTCTCAGTTTAGGGATAAATATGTGGGGGATGCCTACATGAAGGAGATAAGATATGCCTTTCTACATTTGAAACAGGGACCGAGATCAATGGTAGAGTATCAAAAAGAGTTTGATAGGTTGAGTGTTTATGCCAAGAATTTCATCCCTACCATGGCGGACAGGTGTCAGAGATTCGAGGACGGTCTTCATTTTGAGATTAAGAAACTCTTTGCAATATCACCAATCAGAGAGTATGGAGATTTGGTAAAGGCAACTTTGAGAATTGAGAAGGCAGACATGAAAGAACAGAAATGGAGGAACAGGGGGCAACAAAAGAGAGGCAAAGGACAAGCTGGGTCTTCATCATCAGCAAATAAGAAGGAGAAAGGGATGGGATCTCAGACATAGACATCATTTCACTAGTCAGGACGGGGTCAGAGGTCTACCTTTAGGTCAGGGCAGTCGCCTCATCTATGGCCAATACTATAGGTGGATCTGGTTGAGGAGAGTTCCCTCCATGCGAGCACTGTGAGTAAAAATGTGGGAGTCAATGCTGGAGGAAGATAGGAGCATATATGCGATATGGCTCGACGGAACATTTTCAAAGAGACTGCCCTGGCAAGTAGTATTCAACAACCAGTTAACTCGAGAGGGTAGCTTTAAGGAGCTCCTAGGGGTAGAGGCAAAGGCAGAGGATCTGGTTTTAGTATAGGTGGACAGAGGGCCCCACCGGATATAGCTAAGTGACCTGACACCCGTATCTCAGTATGTCCATATGCCATGTGGACCCAAGATGATGAAAACATGCCAGATGTGATTGCGGGTACTTTTATTATTTTTGACATACCTGTACATACATTGATAGATCCGAGATCTACCCATTCATATATATGTACTTCAGTACCTGATGATAAATGTTTGCATGTTAACACCCTTAATCATGAAGTTGTGGTTACAAATCCTCTAGGTCATAGTGTGGTAGTGAGTAAGTTTTTTAAAAAATGTCCAATAGGGATACAAGGTCTTGAATTTCCTAGTGATTTACTCGAGTTAACTTTCCATGAATTTGATTTAATCTTTGGAATGGATTGGTTGTTTAGGCATCATGTCATGGTAGATTGTCATCTTAAAAGGCTTACCCTTAGAATGCATAATGATGATGAGATTACAGTCACTGGTGAGAGGTCAAATTTTCTTTCAAATATTATATCAGTCATGGCAGCAAAAAGGCTTGTTAGAAAGGGATGTACAATCTACTTAGCTTGTGTACTTGAAGCTAAAAAGGACAACCCTGAAATCTTAAATATATCAACTATATGTGAGTTCTAGGATATTTTTCCTGACAAGCTACCAGGTCTACCACCAGAAAAGGAAGTGGAATTTTCTATTGACTTACTGCCTGGTACTGCACCTATATCCACTGCACCATATCGAATGGTGCCTATAGAGCTTAAGGAATTGAAGATCCAACTATAAGAACTTCTTGAGAAAGGTTTTATACGTCCCAGTGTATCTATTTGGGGTACGTCAGTGTTGTTTGTTAAGAAGAAAGATGGATCCCTCCGTCTTTGCATAGACTACCAATAGTTGAATAAGGTAACTGTGAAAAATAGATATCCATTATCGCAGATTGATGACTTATTTGACCAACTAAAGGGCACTGGAGTTATCTTCAAAATAGATTTAAAGTTGGGTACTATCAATTGAAGGTGAAGGAAATAGACGTCCCCAAGATAGCTTTCAGGACTAGAAATGGGCACTATGAATTTTTAGTGATGCCTTTTGGGCTTACAAATGCCCCGATAGCATTTATGGATCTTATGAATTGCATTTTTCATCCTTACCTGGATCAATTTGTTATTTTTTTCATTGATGATATTTTGATCTATCCCAAGAAACGGGAAGAATATGATGACCATTTAAAAACTATCTTATAGACCTTAAGGGAAAAGCAACTTTATGCCAAGTTTAGTAAATGTGAGTCCTGGTTTGATAAAGTTTCCTTTCTTGGCCATGTTGTATCGGTTGATGGATTTAGAATTAACCCTAAAAAGATAGAAATGGTTCTGGAATAGAAGCCACCCAAGAATGTCACAAAAATCAGAAGCTTCTTAGGTTTGGCTAGGTATTATAGGAGGTTTGTCAAAGGGTTTTCTAGTATTGCAATGCCTATGACAAAATTAATTCAAAAGAACACAAAGTTTGTGTGGAGTGATAAATGTCAGGAAAGCTTTGAGAAAATAAAGGCTATGTCAACCAAAGCACCTATTCTTACATAACTTATAGTTGACCAAAATTTTGTGATTTATAGTGATGCTTCACATAATGGACTTGGATGTGTATTCATGCAAAAGGCAAGGTAATTTCCTATGCTTGCAGACAACTTAAGCTGCGTGAGAAGAACTACCCAACCTATAATCTTGAGGTAGCCATTATAGTCTTTGGTTTAAAGATATGGAGGCATTATTTATACGGATAAAAATGTTACATCTATATTGATCACAAAAGTCTTAAATATTTACCTACCCAAAAGGAATTGAATCTAAGGCAAAGAAGGTGGATAGAGCTGATAAAGGATTATGACTATGTCATTAACTACAGCTCAGGCAAGGCAAATCTAGTGGTTGATGCCCTTAGTAGGAAATCATTATCAGGTACATCCCAAATAATCAAATTAATTACTAACTATATAATATAGTAAGATTGTGTATATGAATAATAATGTAATTATTGTCCTTCAGCTTTAAGGGCTATAAACATCAAATTATCTATAGCTAATGATGGTGCTTTAGTAGCAAAATTGATACTCAGATCTGATTTGCTACAGCAAGTTAAAGAAGCACAGACACAAGATGAAGAATTAACTTCACTCATTACATAAGTACAAGAGGGGAAAGACATAAAATATGTAATTAGAGATGATGGCCGGTTATACTTCAAAGACAGAATTTGTGTCCCTAATGTCTGTGAACTGAAGCAAAATATCATGAAGGAAGTTCATAACAGTTTATACACTGTGCACCCAGGATATATGAAAATGTACCAAGATCTGAAGACACATTACTGGTGGCCAAGCATGAAAAGAGACATTACAGAGTATATTTCTAAATATCTAATGTGTCAGTAAGTCAAAGCAGAACATTAGGTTCCCTCGGGCCTACTTCAACCTATAGCAATACCGGAGTGAAAACGGGATCAAATTACCATGGATTTTGTGGTTGGCTTGCCTCAGATTAGGAAGCGATATAATGCTATGTAGGTGATTGTGGACAAATTGACTAAATCAGTTCACTTTTTGCTTGTCAGAACCGACTATCAGCTTACAAAGTTAGCTGAATTATATATTAATGAAATAGTGAGATTACATGGCATGCCATCTTCCATTATATCTGATCGAGATCTAAAATTTATCTCCGCTTTTTGGAAAAAGTTACAAGAGGGATCAGGCACTACATACAGGTATAGTATAGCCTTTCACCTTCAGACCAATGAACAATCTGGGAGAGCAATTCAGGTGTTGGAAGACATGCTTAGAAGCTGTGTTATTGACTTTGAGGGAAGCTGGGATAAGTACCATTAATTGATTGAACTTGCATACAACAATAGTTATCAAGCTAGCATACAGATGGCATCTTATGAAGCCCTCTATAGTAGGAAATGTAGGACGCATGTATGTTGGACAGAATTTGGAGAAACTAAACTTGTAGGCTTGGGTTTGATAAGAGAAAATGAGGACAAAGTAAAGATTATCAAGGAGAGATTAAAGGTTGCTTCTGATCGCCAAAAGTCATATGCAGATTTAAAGAGAAAGGACATCGAATATATAATTGGTGATAAAGCTTTCTTGAAGGGTTCTCCATGGAAGAAAGTACTTCGATTTAGTAAGAAGGGAAAATTAGCTCCAAGGTTTATTGGTCCATTTGAAATTATTGAACGTATGGGACCAGTAGCCTACAAACTAGATCTGCCATAGGAGCTAGAAAGAATTCACAATGTCTTTTATGTGTTGATGTTAAGGAAGTACCGATCCGATCCATCTCATGTCACTACAAAAAAAATGTAGAATAGTGACATAATTTAGCGAGGAGAAGAAAATTCGTTGCTAAATCAATGATATAGCGATAAAATTGCGACAAAAAATGAATTTTGTTGCAAATATTGGTGGGAGTATGCACGGAAACATTTATTGCAATGGTTTAGTGAGAATATTGAAATTTTGTCGCTAATTTTAGGCGCCAAAATTTTGGCACAAAATTTAGTAAGTTGGCAAGGCAAAATGACAAGAAAACTTGTATATTTAGCGAGAGAGTAAGTCCTCACTATAATAGCGAGAAAAAATGTCCTCACTAAATTAACGAGAGCTCTAACCCTCGCCAATTGCAAAGTAGACATGATTATGTGACCATTAGCGAGGAAAAATGCCCACGCTAAATTAGCGAGAGCTATAACCCTCGCTAATAACAATGTAGACATATATGTGACAATTAGCAAGGTAAAATTTTCTTGCAAAATTAGCGAGAGCCCTAACCCTTGCTAATAGCAATAAAGACATTTATGTGACCATTAACGAGGGAAAACATCCTTGCTAAATTAGCGAGAGCTCTAAGCCTTGCTAATAGCAATGTGGACATAATTTTGTGACCATTAGCAAGGGAAAATTTCCTCTCTAAATTAGTGAGAACAATTATCCTCGCTAATAACAATGTATGTTGGTATTTACAATTATGTGACCATTAGCAAAGGAAAATATTCCTGCAAAATTAGTGAGAACTATAATCCTTGCTACCAATAATGTAGGTTGGTGTGTACAAAATATTTTATTATTAGCAAGAAAAAATATCCTCACTAAATTAGCGAGAGTTTAGGCTCATGTTAACTATAATCATTAGCTAGGAAAATTGTTCTCACTAAATTAACGAGAGTTTAAGTTGTCGCTAATAATAATACATATTGGTGTATACAATTATATAACCATTAGCGATAAAAGTTGTCCTCGCAAAACACTTTATATTAGCTAGGATATTTTCTGTAGCAAAAAATACTAGGACAAGCCAAATAAAATTAGCTAACTTTATTTTACGGTTCCATTATTCCAAAACTCCCTCCAATGTGCTATTATTCCCCATCCTCACTCTCTCTACCCCTCGTATTTCTTTCCTTCATTCTAATAACAATAAGAAAACCCTAGCTGTCTGCCCTGCTACCTTCGCCGCCCCCTCGCCACCTTACCATAGTCCCATTTTGCTTATTCTAAGACAACATGTAATTCTCTCTCTCATTCTAAAACACCAAAATCAAGTCAGTTACTGTGAAAAATGGTGGAAGAGATATAAACCCCAACCCCATCCCTTGGAAAGATAAAGGTAGCACCGAAGAAAGGGAAAGGAGAGATGGTGGTTTTTCTTATTCCCACAAAGTGAAGATCATTTGTTTTGGCAAATGAAGTTGGTCAACCTCTTTTTGGCTTCGGACAAACACTTTTTTTTTTCCATTGGTCGATTTTTCTACAAAAAAGTGATGCGAGAACGTATTCTCTTATCTAAGCTTCTTCCCTGTGCATTGGCTCCCAACATTTCTTTTGATTCTACACATCTTTTTTTAATTAGAAAAGGTACTTTTGTTGGATATTTTTTTAAATTTTTTTTCTTTTGTAAAGGTGGAATTTTATCTTGATATTTATTGTTAGGGTTTTAACCTCAACAATATGAACACTAATAACATAAATCTACTGAGAAACACTTGGATCTGAGTTTGTTATCCTTGATTCTGCTTTTGATTTTCCATATGATATAAGATTTATTTCTTGTGTTTATTGATTCCATTTTAGGACTGCAGTAGAGGTTCTTGCATTCTTTTTGTTAGTTTGGTTAGTTTTTGATTTCTTATTGCAGTTTTTAATTTTTTCTAGTTGTTGGAACACCGAATTGCACAATATAGACCATGGACAAAAGAAGCATTCTATTAATTTTGATGCATCACTAGATTCTACAGAGCTAGATGTTCTAGGTAAATTATCTTCCCTTCTCTCTTTAAGTAATTTGAGTCATATTTTTTGTTCTTTACCAAGTTGCATAAAATGTCTGATGTACTTATTTCAGTTAGGGGATTTCTGGTTGATCATAGTCCTTCCCTCACACTCAAATAGGAGACTCATCTTAAATGTGTGTCTTGACTGTGCACACTTTTCAACAATTAGATTTAGGTAGGACTAACTTTGTCACGATGATCAATTCTTTTCCAATCAATTTTCAGAAATTGATGGGTAAATTCAATTTTGCTTTATATCTTGTGAAAGTTAGTTTTGAGAGACTTGGCAATTGCATCACCTCTAAAATGTTCTTATGGAAATCACTTCTATCCAACGAGAAAAAAGTTTAGATATAACTTATTCTTGGTTGTATGTTTCTTTATTGTTGTTGTTGTTGTTGTTGTTGTTGTTGTTGTTCTTATTATTATTATTATTATTATTATTATTATTATTATTATTATTATTATTATTATTATTATTATTATTATTATTATTATTATTATTGGCTCAACAAGAGAGGAAAATAGTGTAATATGAGTTTGGGAATAGCTCAAATTCTTTAATTGGTTTGCTTTAGATTTATCAGTTAACATTTTCTAGTTTAGAATTTAGAGTGATAAGTGCACTTCAAAATTTGGAAGAAGACAGCCATTTATTCTTCTTAGGTCTCTAATGATATCAGTTGCTGTAAGTATTCATGAACCTCTAATTCTTCTTAGCTCTATTGTTGTGTGTTGTGTTATATATCAACTAAACCAAGTGTTGTATTTTAAATGATAGTAATTGGATTTCATATGCAGACATTAAGTATATATTAGGGGGCACAAAGGAACACTACAGGTTTTTTTTTCCTTTCTCAATTCCTTGTATTTTATTTCATATGTGCATTTAAGACTTACCGTCTTGTCTATGGACATGCAGTACATTTAAAGGCACATAAAAAAGGGTAGCTTTTGTTTTTGTAGTTGGGTTTTGGATGATGGATCTGGAACAGGTCAAAACTTTTAATTGATGCTAGTATCTTATATATATATATATATATATATATATATATATATATATATATATATATATATATATATATATATATATATATATATTATTTATGCATTCTTAAAATTATTTTATGAGCTATATGCTTTATATTATTATTAGTCTCTTACAATACTTTATACATGATTGGCTAGAAGTAATTTGTAAGATTGATTTAGCTTAATCTATTGATTGATCCATTTGATTATGACCTTTATATGCTCTCTTAAAACACAGCAGACATTCATTGATAAATCATTTTTTACTTTGGTTCAATTCAACTTTTTTGCTTCTGTGTTTCTTAACATCTCTTCAGAATTTGATGTCAGTTATTTAACATATCAATTTCTGTACTTCCTGAAACTGATGTGGATTATCAAATTAATATTGTCATTGGTGAAAGTGAGTGTTTTTGCAAACATGCTTATATTCAAGTTCTTATGTTCTCCACTACTTCTGAACATTTTATGCTATTTAATCCTAAAAATTCCTATTTTGTTTTATGTCCTTATGCAGTATTTTTAAATTAACACTTGCATTCATGCTAGTGTACTTTTATTTAAGTTTTTCACATTGGTATAATGCTAATTATGCCATTTGATGTTACTTTTTTTTAGGAAGATGGTTTCCTTTCTTGATGAGTAAAGCCTATTGTGAAGCATGTGAAAATCTGAAAGCAGCATTCCTTGTTGCAGTTGTGAGTTAATCAGTGCTTGTATTTGGTTATATGCCCTTAAAGCCTATTATTTTAATGCATAATTTGTATGGGTTTGCCTTAAATGATGATTATCTTGGTTTTTAGACATAAGGTTCTGCTAAATACGTTTTAGAAAACTCCAAACTGGTCATGTTATATAAATATAATTTCATTGAGCACATATAGAGAGCTTTTATAGATGCACTTGCCAAAAACATTTCAAAGATAAGGACAAACAATTTAAAAATTAGCTCTGCTAGGGATTTTTCACTGATATTGGATACAAAATCTTTAAGTATGGAACCAGCTCTATGGTTAAAGAAACAAAAGGCGAAGCTCATTGATTAGTTTGTTGACTAGTTTAAGACATCTGCCTTTTGGAATGATTTTATGCTTGTTGTTATGGCTCTTACTTGGGTAAGCATTTCATTGGTTATTTATCATTATTTCCAGAAGCTTATGAACCTGATTAGCATAAGGACAGTCACCTACTTAGTTTAAATAGTAACAGTGCCATCGATGTTTTCTAAATTAGAGTACCTTGTTATTTGATTTTGTGCCTTTTTTTTTCTCGAACATCTTTGACTTATATGTTGTTTCTGTTTGGTTCTCGAGAAAATCATGTAGAGAGTTTAACTCTCTTAGTTATTGTTATTGTACCTGTATGACTCATTTTATTAGAATGAATAGTTAATGAAAGAGCATAGCTACAGTTGAACTTCTTATTCAACTCATAAAAATCTCTTTGTTTTTAGATATGATCAATTTTTGATTATAATTGGGGAAAAAGGGGAATTTCATGGTTGTGTAGATTTATGCTCAATTGTGGTTTATATCATAAACCCTCTTTTTGCCTATTGAGTGTGCGTGTGTGTGGTAATAGTGATTATTTGCTGATAATTTATATATATGCACAACAAGAATTTAGTTTACCAAAGCATTTTCTCAATCTACTTTAATCAAGATGGACATTAAGTTAGTTGTTATTGTAAGTTATTTTTAATTAAACTTTTTTTCTTCTCTTGTAAGCATCCAATTTTTGAACAAAAATAAGTCTATGAAAGGCTATTTGCTTGATAATGACACTTTCTGGATGATACTTGCAAGTTCTAGAGTTGGCTATTGTAATGAGTTTATGAAAAATTGGGAAATCCATGCACATGGAAGGTATTTGTTCTTAATTATTAAATTTAGTCTGGTATATTTTTCCATCCTTTAAACATGGCAATCAAAGACTGAATAAGTTACAATAGTATCCTAGATGGGAAGGTGACTGGGTAACCATACCATGGATAATGTTGAAAGTAGCTTGCTTGAGGGATGATAACTAAGAATGTACTAGCAAGTTAGATTATCTATGTGAATGTGCCTAGAGATTTATGCTACTGAAATAAAAATGTGTCATGTTATGATTGATATATATGCAGAAGCCCAATTTTACATGCATGATGTGCATTTTTCCAGCTTTAAAGAATTAGTTTGGTAGGAAGGAAAGAAAAGACCAATTAAAAAGAAAGGAACTAGTGATAGACCCAGGGAGGATAGACTGCATGTCGCCTCTCGTGTACTAAGCTGTCACTGTTCTAACTATGTTGACTGGAGGGATGAATAAAAAGCTATCACTATGCACATTAATGGTTACATTTATCTATTGTTATATTGAAGTGGTGTATATTTTTTCTTATTTTAAACACTTTTTAGGCTTAAACTCATGAGTAACAATTACATATTATTTTGTGTTAGGGCCATTGATCTTAATTATTTCATTTTTTGTTCCCTTTATGGTCACATTTTCAGATTGATAGAAGTGGAAAGATACATATGTTGAGATTGAGATCCTGAGTCATATTAAGCTCGAACATGAAATGGATTAGTGAGAGGAGCACTTGGGCGAACAAATGAGGAGTTATATATACATGTATTATTTTTAGATATACAATTAACAATGATACACAATTGTAAATAATAATTTTTTCATTAATATATATATATTTATTTATTTATTTATATTAAATGTTGAGTATATAAATATAAATTTCTATTTTATGGTTTATTACTAATAAAATGAAATTTCTGTATTAATTTAAAAAATTAAAAAAATAATTTAAATTTAGTGAGATTAATATGTCCAGACAGGAGTTATTTAGCAATAGATTAGTTATAAAAAAATTCTAGCTAATTTTGCGAGGGCATATTAGCGACATATATTTTGTCGCTAAATAAGCAATAGATGAGGAAAATGTATTGTATGGCGACGAAAGTGTTATCCTTGCAAAATTTAGAGAGAAATTATCATCGCGATATGGCGATGAATGTATTGTCATCGTAAAATTTAGCAAGAAAATAGTTGTTGCAAAATTTAGCGACAAAATTGTCGTCACAACAAGTAGCAACAAAAAATTTCATGCTAAAATTTAGCTAGACAAAATTTTACATGCTAAATTTTAGTGACGACTTCTTGTCCTCGCTAAATTCTGCTAAGATGGCTTTTGTTATAAAAATACTATCATCGCTAAATTCTTGCTAAATTTATTTACCAACAAAAAACATCAATTAGCGAGGACTTTTATCGTTGCTATTTTGCATTTTTCTTGTAGTGTGTTGTAATCTTAGAAGATGTTGAAGTTTAACCAGACTTGACTTATAAAGAAAGACCAATACAAATATTAGCTAGGAAAACTAAACAATTGAGGAATAAGTCAGTGCCACTAGCAAAGGTACTATGGAGGAATCATAAGGCAGAGGAAACGACATGGGAACTAGAGCATACCATGAGGAGAAACTATCCAGAATTATTTAATACGGGTAAATTTTAAGGACGAAATTTTTATAAGAGGGGAACATTTGTAGCATCCCTATCTGAATTACCCAAGGTAATAAATAAATATACCCGATAATAATAATAATAATAATAATAATAATAATAATAATAATAATAAAATAAGTGTAATATGGGGAGTGTCAAAAAAAAATTAAACTAATATATTATAGTTGTGGACCAAATTGCATGAAAAAAAAGAGTTTTGGGGCTAAATTGAAGTTGGATGAAGTGAAAAGGACTAGAAAGGGAATTGACCAAAACGACGTTGTTTTGGGGCAACCCCTTTCTTTTCCTTTGCCCTTTTTTTCCTTGGTTGGATCGGGTCCCCATTTCCCTTTTTTTTCTTTCTTTTTCTCTTTTTCCCTTCTATCTTCTCCCTTTCCTTCTTTTCCCACCGACAGCCCTTCTCTCATGCCTCTTCCTCAACCCGACGTTGAATGCCGCCTACCGACTGCCTCCCACTGATGCTACCAGTAGCCTGCCGGAGTAGTCACCGACCACTCCCTTCCTTCTCTCTTCATTCCCACTTCTCTCTCTCTCCCTTTTTTTTGGTCCTTCATGGTGCTAATTCCTCCCTTAGCTGCAAACCTCCTCCATTGATTAAAGGTAAGCTTCTCAAATTAGTTATTTAATAAATATAAGGAAGATTTAAGGAGAGAATGAAATTTCAGATTTTGGGTTTTTGGTTCTTGGAAAAAAATTAAAGCTAGAGATTTATGTTTTTGGTTAAAGGTTGTTGTAGGTTACAAAAATTGTATGAAATTAATGGTGTTTTTGTTTAGGAGCTGCTGTAGGTTACAAAAGTTTTGTGAAATTAATGGTGTTTTATGCAAGATTTAATTATTTATTCTACTTAAGTGTTGGGGGTTAAGAAATTAATATTAAAGGCTGCTGTAGTTATGATATTTTTATGAAATTATGGATTATGTAGAGAAACAAGATGAGACAAGTGTGAAAGGAAAGGAAAAAGAAGCAAGGTGATGGGAAAAAGCTTGCTTTGATATTGGAAAATTTGAAGAATTAGTTGCAAATAGGTATGTGTTTAAGCAAATCTATTTTTTATATATATTATGTTAGTTAAAATCTTAAAGTGAGAATTAATTTTTAATGGTAAGTGGTAGTAGAGGTGTCATAATTGTTTAATTAAATGATAGATAATATGCTTAGGCCAATTAGAAATTTTATATGTGTTTAGTTTTAGAAACTAAGAATTAATAGGGTACTTTATAAATAAAATATGTTAAGCATAGCCTAAATAAATTAATACAAATACTATAAAGGTTTAAGTGAGCTATTATGACTATATAAAATCATTGCAATTTATAGCTTTGCAAAATAAACCTCAAATTTTGGTTTAATGTATGTTTATGGAGGAACCAAAATTGAACCCAATTGGTGGTAGGTGATTGAATTATATGAATAAGTAAGTTATATAAAATAAGTAGGTAATTATAAGCTAGAGCAATGTTGTTAATTAAAAAAGGGTATATAATAGAGCATATATGTATGCAGCTAAATATGAGATTTATATGGCTAAATGCTTAGGCCTATATTAGTGAATGAGGCATAATTAATTGGTGAGCTTAGAATGCTTCATGATAAATTGCGACCCTACAAGACAGTCAAATGGATAACCTTAAGAATATGTAATGCAGAGTTGGAGAATTTAATTAAATAAAAGAGGTAAGTGTTAATTAGAAATAACGTTGTAAGTTAAATTACTTAACCGTCCTTAGTAAAAACTAGACAGAAATTAGAGTAATAGGATAATATTGGTATGCCAATCAGAGGGAAAATGTAGCAGTACTGCTTATTGATATGGTTATCGGATGCATGGCTCCGAGAGCTCATTCAGCGAGTATAATTGATTGAGTCAGTGGGTTGCATGGTTCAGAGAACTCAGTCCACATGTGTGTGTGTTTATGTATGTGTGTGTATTTTTAAATGTATGAGTAATTAAATATTGATTTTGGTAAAAATGGTGTTGATGGATCGCATGGTTCCAAGAACTCGATCCTGCATTTAACTCTAGTTTATCCAACTCGTCTCACAATTTCGTCAGATTTTACTTAAGGCAATGCAATCTAAAAATATTAATTATTTAATTAAGTGTCAATTTTTTTGATGAAGACAGTTAACGAATTACCTCTTTTTGTTATGGAATTGCTAAACCTTAAATTTGGAAGTACGTGAGGAAACCAATGTGAGTCACACGATAGTAATATGATTATGTGTTTAAGAATTTAATCATCGTTTTCATTTACGTATGTGTAGTTGTCAGTTCATATTAATTCTTACTTTGTTTATTTATATGTTTTAGTCAAATAAATTTGATTTTATTGGAAAAATAGAATTGCTTGAACACCACTAAGCTATGATCTTAGAATATGGTTTTGTTTCCATGCATAAGTCAGGAGAAGATATTGGAGGAAGTCATTAGTGGATCTACACTAAAAGAGTTCGAACCACCACAGTGAAGCAGAAGAATTCTGAGTGCCATGGCTCTTTTGTTACTTTCTTATTTTGTTGACATATACGCCATACTGGAGAATTAAAGTTATATGTAAATATTTATGGATGGATGTATTATGAATTATAAAGTAGCAAGAATTATATTGCATGCTTATTGGATTTTTGTGATTTGTAAATGTTGGAGGAAGGGAAATAATTGTTGTGTTGAGGTTTGAATAGGAGATGTATGGTAGCATAGATGCGGTTAGAAGTGTCTTGAAATTTTCTTTTGAGGGGGGTTTAATGAAAAATAGGGAAAACTCTACCGAAATTTTTAATATTTGAATAGTACCTTAATTAAACAAAAACTCTAATTATCTGTGCATAAGATACCTAGATTCGAGTGTGACACCATTATCCAAGTCTTTTACTGATCGAGTATTGGGTGTTACAAAAAATGTAATTCTTGCTCTTAAAAAAAAGGTTAAGGGCTATATTGTAATTTTACATGTCATAGCATATATTAAGAGTAAATAGTGAAAATATAAAGTAAAATTTGCAAATGTACAACTTTAGGGACCATATTGTAATTTGCTAATAATAATGATTGGGAAAGGACTAAAATGGAAATTCAGAAATAGTATGGTCCATTAGTGTAATTAATAGTATTATGAATATTATTTACGAAAGGGAAAAAATAGTAATATTTGGCAAGTGAAAAGTAAATTGCAAATTAATAGAATTTTAAAAAATGGGACTAAATTAAAAGTTAGTCCTAATAAGACTAAAAGAAGATTAGCCTAAAAAATAAATTAAAATGTAATCACTAAATGAGATAAGTCGGAAAAGGTTAGGGAAATTAAGGATAAAACTATTATAGAAAGTATCAATGCCTAGGTTAATGATGTTAGTATTAATGACAAGAATAGTAATAGTAAATTAGTTAGTAATGCTACTGTGATGTTAAAGAAATCATCAAAGGGGTTAGCAAAGCATAGGTAGATCATAATAATAATGAAAAGAAATGACAAAAAGATTGATAAGGAAAGTAAAGTAAAAGTATTGCTAATAAGACCCTAGCATTTAGATGCTGCCAAATAAAAAGTGTAAGCATAGTAATAGATGATTCTAGTAAATTGATATATAATCAAGGTATGAATGTTAAAAAGCTAGTGAAGATATAATGTAAGAAATGAATAAGCTAGTGTATGCATGCATAAGATTAGGATTGGAAAGTTTGGTATATGTATTTTACCACTGGGCATTTTTTATGCCAAGCGCATAACATTGTGACTGCATGTAGGTTTCAAAGAAGGAAAGATTCAGCGAGTTTTGTAGATAGATGCAGAGGATGATGGGAGGCTTAGGCATGGTCTGTATGTTATCATAAGGAATAGGAATGTAATTATAAAAATCATGGTTATGTATTTGTGTAAGTAAAAACTGTAATTACTTTTGCATATGAATTATTTTATTGTTATAGTGCTTAAGTATTAGAAATGTTTGGAAAAAAATTATTGAACTGTCTGGTTTAGTGCATCAGGTAATTGTATCTCTGAGGTGACATATGAGTTAGTCAGTCGTTGTATGTATAGTACAGTGTTATAAGGGTGTTACAAGAAGTGCCTCTTGATGATGAAGAAGGAGTAGGGCAACAACAACAACATGAAGGGAATCATGATGGTCTAAGACCAAGGACTATTCGTGATTATGCCACTCCAAGATGGAATGAGGAGTATAGAACAGTAGTGCTCCCTTGTCAAAAATATTTCGATCTAAAATCGGCAATAATCACCATGGTTCAAAGGAATCAATTCTCAAGATCAGATATAGAGGACCTAGCACAACATCCATATATCTTTTTGGAGATCAATGATATAGTCCATATTCAAGGTGTGTCAATGGATGCTATAAGGTTGAAGCTTTTTCCCTTCACTCTCATAAGGAAAGCAAGAGATTAGTTGTCTATGCTACCAAGCCAATCATTCATTCATGGGTACAAATGCAGGAAAAGTTTCTTGTAAGATTTTTTCCACCCACTAAGCTGACAAGTATAAGGAATATTATCTACAACTTCTAGCAATTAAATGATGAAACCTTCCATAAAGCTTAAGAGAGGTTTAGGAGGTTGTTGAAGAGTTGTCCTCATTATGAGATCGTAATGCATCGGTTGATGTCAACAATTTATGCAGCATGTAATTCGACTACAAGGTCTTTATTAGATGCTACCTTAGGGGAATTTTCATTAACAAAGTCCCAAAAGAAGCATTCTTGCTTTTTGATGAAATGGCCATGAATGAGGCTTATTGGTCTAGTTTAAGAGCTTTGATGAAGAGATAAGAAGTCCACACAGTGGATGAAGTGGCTATGCAAAAAGCTCAATTTGAGTTATTGAAGAAGTTGAATGGACTAAAAGTTCAGAATATGTCAGCAATTAGCTAAGTGGGTAATACTTTTGAGGGAAGAAATTTAGGTAGTGATGCAAGGACAATCGAGCCATACACTCAAGGAATGGGAGAAGTGAATGCCTTGAATGATTACAAAAGAAATGATCCATTTAGAAATCATTACAATCCCAGATGGAGGAACCACCCAAATTTCTCATGGAGAGATGGAAATAGTTCCTTGTCTCAACCAAAGATCGGACATCCAAATCAAAGAATCCCTCAGAGGTATCAAAGACAAGACAAATGCAAGTGAATGAAGATTCAAATGAAAGGAAAACACAAGACACGTAAGTAAAAATTACTTACTTGGGTGAACAATTTTGAGACCTGAAAAAACTCTTGAAGTCTGAAAATCTAAAAAATGCAAGAGGAAATTTCAGTAGAGCTTCGTCTGAGAAATTAATAAAAGCAGGAAATGATCCTTAAAATTCGCCTATGTATACAAAGAGACTCTATGGATACACCAACTAACCAGCCAACAAAACTCTACCACACTTTGAAAAGAAATGTCATGCCGGTTTGGACATCGAAGCTTCACTCTCAACACATGTGCTTATCTTTTAATCAGTGACAACTATCCGATTAAATGCCTATTTGATTAGGCGGATAATTTTACAATCTTCGCTAATCTGACTCTTAAACGATCGGACACCCATTTAAGGTGGGACAAATGATAATATCTTATCATCCTCTAGGCCCAAGCAAAGCCTTGGCCCAAAGCCAAGAGATTTGTTCTTCAAAGATGCCTGGCGTGTAACAGATAAGCACTGGAAAGCTAGCTGAATCAATATGATCAGATTGATGGGACCTCTAATCTTGTCAATCCACTAACACATAGTAAAGCCCACGTCCCCAATCTACTCCTTGTTATGTCGCCACTTTCCTGCTCTGACATTTTTGTAGCCTTACTTAAGCACTCGAGTGCACTTTACACCATCTATAAATAACTCAATGTATAGTGGATTCAAGTATGCGACACCCAACACTTTTTCTGTAGGTTCATCTCTTTTTAAGTCACTGACTTAAGCTTTAAAGTGCTTTCGCCCGGTCCGATTGGGCAAAGCTTCTTGTAGGTCCTCACCCAACGATCAAATTTTTTACTATTGACTTTCCCATTTTAGGAAGATGAATGAAAAGTGGGGCCTTAACTTGTCTAGATATGGCTAGCTATAGCGAGCCATATGGCCTCCCACCTATATTGTCCCTCCCTTTTAGCCTTGGACTTTTTGTTGATTATGGTAGAGGATACATATCTGTATTTTCTTCTCCATTTTCTTGATGCTGACCTATCAGGAGGGAGCTATTAACGAGGGATGGTCTCATTGCAGAGGTGGCGGTCGAGGTGGTGGTACGACTTTTATCCTTTTTTCTCCCTGTAGTCCTATTTTTTTCTTCTCTTCTTCTTTTCTTTTTTCTTCTTCTTTTTTTTAGGGAAGGGGAGGAGGAAGCTCTATGGCCGTGTACTTTTTTTCAGATGGGAAAAACATTATCTATGTACTTTCTACTTTATTCTTTGAATGTTCCATATCTAGCCTTTTTATGTGTTTGGCATTTTTTACGGTTTCAATTAAAAAGATATTGCTAAAAACTTGTAAAGAAGTAATGGTGATCAAATGGCACTTATCTTTGTAAAGACATTGAGTCACCTTGATTGGTTTGCTCTTTCGAGATCCGCATTATCAATACCAAGTTTTACGTGTTAGTTTTCAGGTTAAATGAGCAATGATATGACACGAGGTAGGCTAAATGCATGGGTTCTGTAGTGTGCTAGTGGATTAGTGAAACTAAGAGTTCTATCAATTTGATTAGACATCCTCAATTGTATGTCATATTTTTTGTTAGATGATTTTTGAGTTTTATATTGATACTTGCTCGACCTCAAAGGTAGCCTAGTGTCTTTGGAGATCATCCTTCGATCACGTCTTTTAATGAACGGTTGTAGCCAACTATTTTTTTTAATTTCTTCAATCTTTGTGGATCGTTGATTGCTTTTGGCTATTTTATTGTAATTTCCATGTATTTCTTCATACTATAAATAGAACTAGTTCTTCATGCTTCTTCTTTTTATCTCTACCGCTTGCTCTACCTCTCCCATGGGGCCTCTTGATTACTTCTTTTTTATTCTCCCATTCTTAGGGCATGGTTAATCTTCTTTTGTTTTTCCAGATTCCATTATGCCCTAAGTGCAAGATATTTGCAAAATCTTTCGATTAGACATAGGTGTTGTATGTGCTACTTTCAACAAACTTTTTAATTTATTTTTATTATTTTTTGTAATGTGTACATCAATGTATAAGCAACGACAACTTTCATTGTTCTTTCGATCGGGATAACGATGATTTTCATAGATCTTTTGATCAGAACAACAATGAATTTTATGGATTTTTTGATCAAAATATCCATAATTTTCATCAATCTTTCAATCAAGGTAAGAAACGTGCTTCGGCCAGCCTTTGTATTCTCGTCATTTTTGCTTGGAAGTGAAGAGGCATGCTTTTAGAGCCTTGTTCATCTCAGATGTTTTTCTTTTAAGGCTAGGCCGA
Source organism: Excoecaria agallocha (assembly GCA_037975025.1). Classification (NCBI taxonomy): domain Eukaryota; kingdom Viridiplantae; phylum Streptophyta; class Magnoliopsida; order Malpighiales; family Euphorbiaceae; genus Excoecaria; species Excoecaria agallocha. The sequence continues at coordinate 13,130,137 of CM075807.1, forward strand.
GCTTTGTTGCCTTTTGGTTTAGGTCATCTGGGGTGTGGTTTTCTCATCTTTTTCTCCTTTCCCATCAGATGTCCCTCCAGCTGTCTTCATCCACAAGGCATTGTGCCAACAGTTATCTCCTTTCAGAGTCTATCTTTTCCAATCTAACTTTCTCTTCTCATTATCTTATAGATTGGGTGAGCTCATAGAAGGGAAAGAGTTCTTGGGATAATCTTTTAGCTCTAGCATTAGACCTTGCCTGGTTCACCTGGAGATATAGAAAGGGGCACTCATTTTACCCCCCTAATATCTTTCCCGGTAGGCTACTTTTAGGAGTCTCCAGCACCATTTGTATAGTGGATCGAAAAAGGGATGTTTCATTTTCTTTCTATCCTAGCGCATGGCTTTTTGCTTTCTTCCAGTCTTAGAATTCTCCCCTTACTTATCCTGCTTCCATTGTAGTCTCGAGGACTTTAACAGAATCCACTCGTTTTGCCTTTCTCCCAATGGTACTACATGCTTGCCATGCAATGATCTCTCATGTAGTCTCGAAGACTTCTATGGAGATTGTGTATATTCATTGTATGACTTTTTTGTGTAGTCTCAAAGACTTTCATAGAGATCGTGAATGTCCATCATATGGTCATAAATTTGTACTTTTTATGGAATACGGGGGCTAAACGTTTCAACTCAGCTGTCAACTCTCAAAGAAAGTCCCAAATGATAAATCACAAAATTACATAAAAACAAAATTTATCTATGTTGAAGTGAATAAGAGAAATGATGGCTAAGGAGGAGACCGATCCCGATCTAAATGTCATGGATGGACAAATAAAAAAGGTTATTAATCCGATTGATCCGAGCACAAACACTACGATGCTTAAGTTAGCAAAGGGAAAGAAAGCTCTTTAGGGAGAGAGTTTGCATTATTTAGAGAGAAAATGTCTCCTTCTTAGAAAATAACATGTCATTTCTAGAGTTGGGAAGCTTTAAGCAGTGTGTCAAATAGTTGTTCTATTCTACAGGAGGTATGGCCTATTCTTGTAAGTAATGACGATTGGATGGTAGCATATGTCAGACAACTTCTGCCTATCAGGGAGAGGTTAAATCCAATTGGACAACCTCGATCCTTGTTTTCAATCCCTCAGTTGATGGGACTTTCATGGGCTTTTGTCGTGGGCTTCTTTTGGAGTCTTTGGGCCTTTAGCTTTTTATATTTTTGGGTGTTATCAAGACCTAAATTTTTTGGCTTTTTAAAAATTTCAAATAGAAATTGAACTAAAAAATCAAAAAATTTAATTGAAATTTAAAAATAAGTTGGTTTTGTTAGGACTTGATTTATTAAAATCAAATTTTGCTCACCCTCAGCAACATCTATAAAACATTACTCACATTGCTTATTCTCCTTACAAATAATACTTGGTTTATCATATAAGCCTTGGGTTATTTGTAAGATTTATTTCCATCCTCATTAGAAAAGGAAAAGGTCCAAGTTTCTAGTTGAAAATTTAGGCCTAAAATAGGTTGGGTAGAATAGGCTAGAATTTGGGCCTCAGCAATTTCAAAAATTTGATTGCTAAGTGGTTTGGGATATTTTGGAGGAGCTTTTATAGTGTTAGAATTTAGGGGGGCTAGATGTTTCACCTCAGCCATCAACTCTCAAAGAAAGCACCAAATGATAAATTACAAAATTTCATAGAAAGAAGATGTCTCTATGTTGAAGTGAATAAGAGAAATGATGGCTAAGGAGGAGACCAATCCCGATCGAAATGTCATGGATGGACAAATAAAAAAGGGTGTTGATCCGATTGATCCGAGCACAAACACTACAATGCTTAAGTTAGCAAAGGGAAAGAAAGCTCTTTAGGGAGAGAGTTTGCATTATTTAGAGAGAAAATGTCTCCTTCTTAGAAAATAACATGTCATTTCTAGAGTTGGGAAGCTTTAAGCAGTGTGTCAAATAGTTGTTCTATTCTACAGGAGGTATGGCCTATTCTTGTAAGTAATGACGATTGGATGGTAGCATATGTCAGACAACTTCTGCCTATCAGGGAGAGGTTAAATCCAATTGGACAACCTCGATCCTTGTTTTCAATCCCTCAGTTGATGGGACTTTCATGGGCTTTTGTCGTGGGCTTCTTTTGGAGTCTTTGGGCCTTTAGCTTTTTATATTTTTGGGTGTTATCAAGACCTAAATTTTTTGGCTTTTTAAAAATTTCAAATAGAAATTGAACTAAAAAATCAAAAAATTTAATTGAAATTTAAAAATAAGTTGGTTTTGTTAGGACTTGATTTATTAAAATCAAATTTTGCTCACCCTCAGCAACATCTATAAAACATTACTCACATTGCTTATTCTCCTTACAAATAATACTTGGTTTATCATATAAGCCTTGGGTTATTTGTAAGATTTATTTCCATCCTCATTAGAAAAGGAAAAGGTCCAAGTTTCTAGTTGAAAATTTAGGCCTAAAATAGGTTGGGTAGAATAGGCTAGAATTTGGGCCTCAGCAATTTCAAAAATTTGATTGCTAAGTGGTTTGGGATATTTTGGAGGAGCTTTTATAGTGTTAGAATTTAGGGGGGCTAGATGTTTCAGCTCAGCCATCAACTCTCAAAGAAAGCACCAAATGATAAATTACAAAATTTCATAGAAAGAAGATGTCTCTATGTTGAAGTGAATAAGAGAAATGATGGCTAAGGAGGAGACCAATCCCGATCGAAATGTCATGGATGGACAAATAAAAAAGGGTGTTGATCCGATTGATCTGAGCACAAACACTACAATGCTTAAGTTAGCAAAGGGAAAGAAAGCTCTTTAGGGAGAGAGTTTGCATTATTTAGAGAGAAAATGTCTCCTTCTTAGAAAATAACATGTCATTTCTAGAGTTAGGAAGCTTTAAGCAGTGTGTCAAATAGTTGTTCTATTCTGCGGGAGGTATGGCCTATTCTTGTAAGTAACAACGATTGGATTGTAGCATATGTCAGACAACTTCTACCTATCAGGAAGAGGTTAAATCCAATTGGACAGCCTCGATCCTTGTTTTTAATCCCTCAGTTGATGGGACTTTCATGGGCTTTTGTCATGGGCTCCTTTTGGAGTCTTTGGGCCTTTAGCTTTTTATATTTTTGGGTGTTATCAAGACCTAAATTTTTTGGCTTTTTAAAAATGTCAAACTAAAATTGAACCAAAAAATTAAAAAATTTAATTGAAATTAAAAAATAAGTTTGTTTGGTTTGGACTTTTTTTATTAAAATCAAAGTTTGCTCACCCCCAGCAACATCTATAAAACATTACTCATATTGCTTATTCTCCTTACAAATAATACTTGGTTTATCATATAAGCCTTGGGTTATTTGTAAGATTTATTTCCATCCTTATTAGCAAAAGAAAAGGTCCAAGTTTCTAGTTGAAAATTTAGGCCTGAAATAGGTTGGGTAGAATCGGCTAGAATTTGGGCCTCAACAATTTCAAAAATTTGATTGCTAAGTGGTTGGGATATTTTGGAGGAGCTTTTATAGTGTTAGAATTTAGGGGGGCTAGACGTTTCAGCTCAGTCTTCAACTCTTAACGATAGCACCAAATGATAAATCACAAAATTTCATAAAAATAATATGTCTTTATGTTGAAGTGAACAAGAGAAATGATGGCTAAGGAGGAGACCAATCCCGATCGAAATGTCATAGATGGACATATAAAAAAGGGTGTTGATCCGGTTGATCCTAGTGCAAACACTACGATGCTTAAGTTAGCAAAGGGAAAAAAAGCTCTTTAGGGAGAGAGTTTGCATTATTTAGAGAGAGAATGTGCCCTTCTTAGAAAAGAACATGTCATTTATAGAGTTGGGAAACTTTAAGCAGTGTGTCAAACAGTTGTTCTATTCTATGGCAGGTATTGCCTATTCTTGTAGGTAACGATGATTGGATGGTAGCGTATGTCAGACAACTTCCGCATGTCGAGGAAAGGTTAAATTCAATTGGACAGCCTCGATCCTTGTGTTTAGTCCCTCAGTTGATGGGACTTTCATGGGCTTTTATCATGGGCTCCTTTTGGAGTCTTTGGGCCTTTAGCCTTTTATATTTTTTGGTGTTATCAAGACCTAAATTTTTTGGCTATTTAAAAATGTCAAACTGAAATTGTACCAAAAAATCAAAAAATTTAATTAAAATTAAAAATAAGTTGGTTTGGTTTTGACTTGTTTTATTAAAATCAAAGTTTGCTCACCCCCAACAACATCCATAAAACATTACTCATATTGCTTATTCTCCTTACAAACAATACTTGGTTTATCAAATAAGCCTTGGGTTATTTGTAAGATTTATTTCCATCCTCATTAGCAAAGGAAAAGGTCCAAGTTTCTAGTTGAAAATTTAGGCCTAAAATAGGTTGGGTAGAATGGGCTAGAATTTAGTCCTCAGAAAATTTCAAAATTTTGATTGCTAAGTGGTTTGGTATATTTTTGAGGAGCTTTCATAGTGTTAGAATTTAAAGGGGCTAGACATTTTAGCTCAACCGTCAACTCTCAAAGAAAGCACCAAATGATAAATCACAAAATTTCACAAAAACAAGATGTCTCTATGTTAAAGTGAACAAGAGAAATGATGGCTAAGGAGGAGACCAATCTCGATCGAAATGTCATGGATGGACATATAAAAAAGGGTTTTGATCCGGTTGATCCTAACACAAACACTCCGATGCTTAAGTTAGCAAAGGAAAAGAATGTTCTTTAGGGTGAGAGTTTGTATTATTTAGAGAGAGATTGTGTCCTTCTTAGAAAAGAACATGTCATTTATAAATTTGGGTAGCTTTAAGTAGTGTGTCAAACAGTTGTTCTATCCTACGGTAGGTATGGCCTATTCTTGTAGGTAATAGCGATTAGGTGGTAGCATATGTTAGACAAATTTTGCCTGTCAGGGAGAGGTTGAATTCAATTGGATAGCCTCGATCCTTATGTTTAGTTCCTCAGTTGATGGTACTTTATTGGGCTTTTGTCATGGGCTCATTTTGGATTCTTTGGGCCTTTAGCCTTTTATATATTTGGGTATTATCAAGACCTAAATTTTTTGGCTTTTTAAAAATGTCAAACTGAAATTGAACAAAAAAATCAAAAAATTTAATTGAAATTAAAAAATAAGTTGGTTTGGTTTGGACTTGCTTTATTAAAATCAAAGTATGCTCACCCCCAACAACATCTATAAAACATTACTCATATTGCTTATTCTTCTTACAAACAATACTTAGTTTATCATATAAGCCTTGGGTTATTTGTAAGACTTATTTCCATCCTCATTAGCAAAGGAAAAGGTCCAAGTTTCTAGTTGAAAATTTAGGCCTGAAATAGGTTGGGTAGAATAGGCTAGAATTTAGGCCTCAACAATTTCAAAAATTTGATTGCTAAGTAGTTTGGGATATTTTGGAGGAGCTTTCATAGTGATAGAATTTAAGGGGGTAGACGTTTCAGTCGTCAACTCTTAAAGAAAGTACTAAATGATAAATCACAAAATTTCATAGAAACAAGATGTCTCTATGTTGAAGTAAATAAGAGAAAAATTATGGCTATGGAGGAGACCGATCCCGATCGAAATGTCATGGATGGACATATAAAAAAAGGTGTTGATCCGATTGATCCTAGCGCAAACACTCCGATGCTTAAGTTAGCAAAGGGAAAGAAAGCTCTTCAGGGAGAGAGTTTGCGTTATTTAGAGAGAGAATGTGTCCTTTTTAGAAAAGAACATGTCATTTATAAATTTGGGAAGCTTTAAGCAGTGTGTCAAACAGTTATTGTATGTGCGGCAGGTATGGCCCATTCTTGTATGTAATGGCGATTGGATGGTAGCGTATGTCAAACAACTTCTATCTGTCAGGGAGAGGTTAAATTCAATTGGACAACCTCGATCCTTGTGTTTAGTCCCCCAGTTGATAGGACTTTTATGGGTTTTTGTCATAGGCTCCTTTAAGAGTCTTTGGGCCTTTAGCCTTTTATATTTTTGAGTATTAATAAAACCTAAATTTTTGGGCTTTTTAAAAATTTCAAACAGAAATTGAACCAAAAAATCAAAAAATTTAATTGAAATTAAAAAAATAAGTTTGTTTGGTTTGGACTTATTTTATTAAAATCAAAGTTTTCTCACCCCCAACAACATCCGTAAAACATTACTCATATTGCTTATTCTCCTTACAAACAATACTTGGTTTATCATATAAGCCTTGGGTTATTTGTAAGATTTATTTCCATCCACATTAGCAAAGGAAAGGTCCAAGTTTCTAGTTGAAAATTTAGGCCTGAAATAAGTTGGGTATAATGGACTAGAATTTGGGCCTCAGCAATTTCAAAAATTCAATTGCTAAGTGGTTTGGGATATTTTTAAGGAGCTTTTATAGTATTAGAATTTAGGGGGTTTCTTCATAAATACCAAAAAAAAAAAAAGAAAAAATTATTAATGCTTCCGTGCATTTTTAACTTTCCAAAAAACCAAAATTTAACTTTCATGTTTCATAACTGCCATTTTTAGACTTTTCTCTTTCAACTCTGCCCAAATTGAATTTAAGAGTTCAATTGTTATTCAAAATTTTTTTCTATCAAATTTTCTTCAAATTATCGAATCTGTATTCAAATTTATTTTCTCTAAACCTATAATTCTGATCATTCACATCAATTGCGAGTCATAATAAGAAAGGATAAGATGCAATAAAAAAGATCTTTTTCGGCAATTATCAATGGTGACATTTATATATATATCAGTTAACTATGTGAGCAACATTTTGTTTAAAAAAATTTAAGAAAAAAATAGGACATGGCAGCCACACGTCTTCAATTTGAACAAGCTTTTCAAAACAGTACCTTATTACCTAACCACATAAGCCCACCACCTTCTCCTTCATCTTTTTCTTTGTTGCCATTTCATCTCCCACAATCTAATCAAGAATGGCTACTAGATGCACTGGAAGAACCGTATTCCTAATCTCAGCGACACCCGATCTCCAATCAAAATCGCTAAAGGATCTTGTTCCGCCGCCAATGAGAGCTTGTCCAAATATTTGGACACCTTCTTAAATGTCCCTGACCTTTCTCTCTTTGAACCTCATCTTCAACTCAATGCGGCCTTCCACATTTCCAAATAAATCGATTATTAATTGTTGGAATTCGAAGATTGTGTCACCATTGAGAGTCTTTTGATGTCTGCTAGGGAATTTGGTGATTTTAGAATCTCTATTGCTAGGGTCTCTAGATTTGCTTCATAGAATGAAAAAGAGGCATGTTTGAAATAAATATAAGTATAAATGTATTTATGAAATATAAAAGGCAAGAATGAAATCTTGTAAAAAACGGTGGAATATTTATGAAAACAAAATTTAAAAAAAAAAAAAAAGCAGCATTTCATGTAATTTCCCTCTAGAATTTGTAGGTATGGTAAGGGATGTAGGTGTAATGATTCGTTAGTAGGCAAGAGGTTTTGGTTTGATAAGATATCTTCCAACTCTTGTTCCTCTCTTAGTGCCTCCCTCTAGACCCCCTCCTCTAGCATCACCTTATCTACTTGCCTAAAACTACTTCCTCTACCCCTTCTATGACAAAATTCCATCTTCCCAAAATCAGGCATTATCTATTATAATCAACTTTCATCCATGGCCCTGGACGAGCAATAGTGCGATTCATTAGTCGGTCTCCGCTCATCATATGGACTACAATCTCATCTAATATGACCTATCATGTCGCAAGTAAAACAAAAGTTTGGGAGCTTTTCATAGCGAAAAACAATCTAGTAGCCCTCTTGATCCCCATCATATTCATTTATAAACCCTGGCAACAACTTTTTCGTTATATCAAATATTTTCGTCATCCTATTATAAAATCTGCAGCCGCCCAACCCATCACTTATAAGATCAACCTCAATAAAATCTTCAAAAAAGCTAGAACATATTACATGTGCACTCTCTTTGAAAATTTGACTTAATCTTACAAAATTATGACTTAAAATATCTATTAAAATTGATATTTTATGTATGATTCCTATAATTAATTAAACGGAGAGTTATATGTACTCTCTTTTTTTTCTATTGCTTTCTTTTGCCCAAATATTGTCCAAATTAAAAAAAAAAAGATATGGATAAGGTGTGTTTTTGCCATCAAACTATATAAAATGAAGTGATTTTATCCTTAAACTTTTTTTTTCTTGTCTTATTTATCCCCAACTTATTAAAAGTTGTCAATTTACCTTTTTTAGGATAGAATATTTGGTTGGCTAACAGGTTTAATGGTGCCTAATCAAGACAAGACATGTAGGCATCCACATGGCATTCTTTCTCCAGGTTAGTATCATTTTCAAAATAAAAAATTGCCGACATAATGTTCACATGGCACCTATAGAAAAAAATAATAATAATAATAATAACAAAAGACTAGTTGGTTTTCCAAAAAGTTGAATTAAAATGGGAAAAATAGTGATTGTTTCCTAAGAAATTTGTACAAAAAAAATATCCAAAAGGAAAAAAAAAAAAAAAAAGTCCACCACGACGACCACTTCTACTTTCCCCATACCTTCACTTTACTAGCCATGAACTCCGTTTCCACACCCCACTTCCCTGCTCTCCCTTTTCTATCTCCCATCTTCTTCTTTCCCCTTCATCCCTGTCCATCTATCTTGTACAACAAAGAAAAGGAAGATTCTTTAACTGGACACAATTAAACCAATTAACTCCATTTCAAAATACATCCCAAAATTATTCTTGTTTTTTAATGTTTTAGATTGTTATTCTTTCTTTTATTGAAAAACGAGAACATAACAAAAAAAAAAAAACATTAGATTGTATATAGTACTGCAACATTAGACATGTTGGACAACGGCTTTTTGTTTTCGTAATTGGAGTTTGAGTTATGACAATGTTTATGTGTTGAGTAGCAAATATAATGAGCAAATATCTAAACTTTCAGATAACGTGTGTTCCATTAGTCTGAATTTAGATGCACACGTAACAAATCACATCCTTTGTGTTATTATTTTTAACAAAAATGTATAATATATATAGCTCTCTCTAGATCTCGAAGATAAAGAAGAAATAAACAAGATTGATATTTTTTCCTTTTTGCCTTTTTGATTTTCCAATACAAATTTTCTTAGGAAATAAGCACTATTTTTCCATGTTTTGATTCAACCTTCTGGAAAGCCAACTAGTTTTTTTTTTCTTCCTGCAAGTGACACATTAGTGCCACATCAACAATGTTTTATTTTTTTTTTTTTTGAAATCAACAATGTTTTATTTTAAAAAGGATATTAGCTAGGAAAGAGAATCCCATATGGATACTTAAATGAATGCCATATTGGACACCAATAAACCCGTAAACCAACAAGATATTCCGTTCCAAAAAAAAAAAGGTAAAATTAGTCACTTTTAATAAGTTGGGGGATAAAAAAAATTCGATGGCAAAGTCAGTATTTAAAATACAGTATGCGGGGAAAAAAGCAACTTATCCCAATAAAAAATTCCTTTTTTTTTTTTTCTCTCCAATTGATTCCTACCAGATAAGGTTTCAAGTATCATTTTTGGTTACAGGGAAAAAGAGTAAAATTAAAAGGTATCAAGCACCTTGTTGAACATAGTGAAAGCACTTCGGAAACCATCCCTATCACAGATCACTAATAACATTTCAAAATTACAATTTTCCCTTCTGTTTCTTCCAACCTTCAAGTTTTACCATCAACTCAATAAAAGCCGCCATGAGTCATTATCATTAAACGTGACATCTCGCCAGGCTAGCTTTACTTTTATTATTATAATCATTATTATGTGCTTGCCTCATTTTGAAGCGGTTGTTTCCAAAATACCAAATTAACTCCCGTCATTACGTATTTTAGACACATTAGCCAAACATATAGGACCATAATAATTTTTAAACTAATTGCCAACACCACCAATTTGACGAGTTTAGAATCTCCACCAAACCAACAAAGGGTCCAAGATTCAGTACAGCAATTGCTGTCAATGCTCCACACTAACCGTTGGAACATTCGAACTGTTTGGGGCAACAATCTTTTGAACGAGGCAATCCAACAGGAAATCAAAATAAGGCGCGATTTGGGGTTACAACAGTGTTTTGGCCCTAGCTGCCATTGTATTTTTCTTAACAACCAAATCCAAGATTAAAGAACCCATTCCGAAAGATTCGCGAGGTGGGTTTGGGGCATAATACCCATTCATCAAAGACACCAGACTAACATGTATGTTTAAATGACAATAAGACCCCAACTAATCACCAGTGGCTAGTGAAAAGTTCAAAGAAATAGCTTCACCGGAATGAACTTATTTGTAATGGAAACATTCCATCAGCTTCTAATTTGTATCCACCGGTTATGCTCCACCAAATTACCAAATTAATCACAACTGGAAAAATTAATTAAAATACCAAATACAAGAATGATACTTGAAAGAAAAATGTCCCGCATTAGGCGCATGAATCCTTTCAAAAAATTATAGAATATAATTTCCAAAAGTTTTATGACCGCAAACTGAAACTAGATAAAATTTCTCATACAATAACTATTAACATTAATGTCCCAGGGAGCAAAAAACTTCCAGATGAAACTAGGAGTGAAAAAAATGAACAAAAATTAAAAAGCATCACAATCACTCTCCAACTACAACCATTCCTACTAAAAGATATTATGGTCGAACCACGAAAGTTTGCAAGGAAAGTAAAGACTTGGGTATCAAAGTGTCTGCCCACCATATCCAGAGGGCCCATTAAAGTATAGCCTCTCTCGCTTCCAGTAATAGCAACATTAATCCGACAGACATAAAGCTATTTGATACATTAAGATCACAATCTAACCCTCCTTCAATCAACACTCAACATCAACCATACTCGAGTTCACATGACACCTTGACACGAAAAAAGCCAACTAAATGGAAAAAGAACTCACCATCAAAGCACTTGTAGAACTTAGAAGCACTTCCTGTGGACAATCGATGGACCAGACTCGTCATACTCACCCTTTGAAATCCACATCTGATACAATACAAAGCAAGTACTTCAGTCATGAGCCAATACAAAACATAATACAAGTAACTACAGGTATTAGTGAAATTGCAAAAATCACCTGCTGGAAGGTACTGAGGGATGCAAGGATAGATCCTCCAATCCAGACACTGTACTTTCTCTCTGGTGGTGCCACAACCTTAATCTTCATGCTGCTTGGAGCGAGAGCAGTGATTTCCTTACTCATACGGTCAGCGATACCAGGGAACATTGTGGAACCACCACTGAGCACAATGTTACCATAAAGATCCTTCCTGATGTCCACATCACACTTCATGATAGAGTTGTAAGTAGTCTCGTGAATTCCTGCAGCTTCCATTCCAATGAGAGATGGCTGGAACAAAACTTCTGGGCAACGGAATCTCTCAGCTCCAATGGTTATGACTTGGCCATCGGGAAGTTCATAATTCTTCTCGACAGATGAGCTACTCTTTGCAGTCTCAAGTTCCTGCTCATAATCAAGGGCAACATATGCAAGTTTCTCCTTCATGTCACGGACAATTTCCCGTTCTGCAGTGGTGGTGAACATGTACCCTCTCTCAGTGAGAATCTTCATTAAGGCATCAGTGAGATCACGACCAGCAAGATCTAGACGAAGGATGGCATGCGGAAGAGCATACCCTTCATAGATTGGCACCGTGTGACTCACACCATCACCAGAGTCCAGCACAATACCTGTTAAAGATGAAACACTGTTAAATCCAAAATGCATCCATACAATGTTGTAATACGGAATGCAAAGGGGGATGGTAACTGATACGAACCAGTTGTACGACCACTGGCATACAAGGACAGCACAGCTTGAATGGCAACGTACATAGCAGGAACGTTAAAGGTCTCAAACATGATCTGAGTCATCTTTTCTCTGTTGGCCTTGGGGTTGAGAGGAGCCTCAGTGAGAAGCACTGGATGCTCCTCAGGAGCAACACGAAGCTCATTGTAGAAAGTGTGATGCCAGATCTTTTCCATATCATCCCAGTTGCTGACAATACCATGTTCAATGGGGTACTTCAAGGTCAGGATACCTCTTTTAGATTGTGCTTCATCACCCACGTATGCATCCTTCTGACCCATCCCAACCATGACACCAGTGTGCCGCGGTCTTCCAACAATACTGGGAAACACTGCCCTAGGAGCATCATCACCAGCAAACCCGGCCTGCGTAAGGGTCTCTCAGCAATCAGAAAATGAAGTAACATCACATACAACTCAAACTAGAATCTAGGAAATATACAACTTACTTTCACCATTCCAGTTCCATTGTCACAAACAAGGGGCTGAATATCCTCAGCATCGGCCATTTTCTGAAACCCACATAAGCATACAATGAAGTGAGTGCAAAAGATTGAGAAAAAATGCACAAACAACAGCAAAGCCTTAATTCTATATTAGATAAAAACACTCAGACAAGCACCCGAAATTTGCAAACTAAATTTCTAGTGCCAAATTGATGAACAATGTACAAGAAGTAATCCTTAAGTCAAAGATTCTAGGAATGCTTTTATTTACCTAAACTCAGGTCCTTCAGAAATTCATGGACCAAGCCAATAATAAAGTGCCGCGTCAAATAAAAAAGTTGAAATAATAGTAGTTTGCTAGTTGTTGTTCGCATGTGGCACTCTGTCATAGGCTTGGTTCATGAAATGACTCATGGACCAGGCCTAGGCAAGAATTTTCCATGTTACGAAACCTCACACAACTCATATCAAATCCAAAACTTCTCTGGGACCAATCACGCACAAAACATCTTTAAAATTTTATTTTTCCTGAAAACTGAACTGTAAACAATAAAAATAATCATGTATTAAAAAAAAAAAAACTCTTCAAGTAGTATCTTAGAAACTCAAACAGTAGGTATGACACTGTAAAAGTAGTCTAAATGAAAACAATTTTCTTGCCATCTCATAGAATTAAGAAAATGAACCTTTTCTATCTTTTGGCAAAACCTGGAATAATTCTTGAGAGATGAGATTTTTATAATTTCTGATCCAGCAAAGCCGAATCTCAAGGTCTTTTAATATAATCACAGTTTTCGCTCGAGTTACTTTAATGTCTTTGTTAGACAAAAATACCAAGTTCACACTTCTATATCAAGATCGAAAAGCACAAAGTACAGCAACAATTACAAAAAGAAAACAAATATAAATTGTTGAAACAGATCAAATCGTACAAGAATAGATCCGTATATGAGAGAACCGGATCAGAAAATCAAATCAAACGATCGAAGATAAGAAACAGTCATCAATCAAAAAGTACCAACAAAATTCATACTCACACACTCACATAAGCTACATCTAAATCCAGATCTCACTTTCAATGTCAAGTAAAAGGTAGAAAATTCTCAGATCGGAAACATTAATTCCAAAGAAAATCAATCAAAGCTCACCGATCTAGTACCACAAAAGAAAAAGGAAATGAAAAACAAAGATCGAAGCATACCTTAGGCTAAAAAGAACAGATCGAAGCAGCTAAGAAGAAAGATCGAAACAAACCAAGCCAATCTAAAGAGAGAGGCCTGGGAGCTTTGGCTTCTGTTTGTAGCTTTGAATTGAATAGAAGAGAGGCTGAGATAACAAATGGCCGATTAAAGGAAGGGACAGAATAAGAGATTATTTATATAGAGTGGAAATTTGAAATGCAAATGAAATTTGGACCAAATTAAGAATTGGTAATAGAGAGAGAAAGAGGAATCATTTCCACCACGAGAAAAGATAGGGTGACCTGGCTGACAGCCTTTTTCCACAACTTCCATGTTCTTACGCCTTTTGATTTTCTGATTTCATCGGGGCCGTTGGATTTCCAGTTTTATTTTATTTTTTTTGTTTACATAATCGGCTTGGCTTTATTTCCCGGCTCTGTTTTTGAGGCCGCCGTTTGGTTCGGGTCGGGCCGACCGGTCGGTCGATGGAATGTCTATGATTGTGTCTGGTTGGTCCATCTCCTCTGATTCTGCAACTTAGCTGTTTTGGAGCCGGACTTCGGGATAGAGTCAGCTTAGCTCGGCTGCCTAATGTAATAAATGTTTTTTGTATTTTTTTCATCCTTTCAAAAGCGAAATACTTTGTCATTTCTGTTGCTTGACAAATTTTAAAATCCATGAATAAATGCTCTAGATTGGCTTATTTGCCAGTCACCACTGATCAGAATTTTTAATTAAAAAGCATAAATTTGGACGATGGATAACCTAATTGCGGGGGGTGCACGAAACATGGACATTATAGAAGTATATACTATATCTGATAATCAGCCTTCTATTAGGACTGAGTTAAGTATTTAGACCAAAATTTTATTTTTTTTTATTTTTTTTTTAGGCTAGAGGAAAACTTCAATGATAATTCTAATCAATTATTCTAATAAAAAAATGAAAATAATTTAGCGAGTATATGATGGAACAGTTTTTGGGATTTGACAATGCCTCAAATTGCAAGACCAAGATTTTTAGGATTTACTTAAAGTATAAGTATAGCTATCAAAAGATTCACGACCATTCCAATTCAAATTTGAGTGAATTTGAATGGATTTAAAATGATCCATGCCAATTGTATAATGAGTTGATATCACTAAACTCAATATTATTTGAAGGGCTCCCAATTGATTGTGAAAACGAAGATTAACTATTTTCAGATTAAACCATATACTTATATTCATTAAACAATTCAAAAAGTGCATCCCTTACTCCTTTAAACAACTTCTTACCATCATTAATCTCATGAATTTTACAAAAAGCAAACTCTATTGCCTCTAATTTTTCTTGGGGATCAAATAAATGTGTAATATAATTAAGTTTATTCATTTTTTCATGATCACCCTAATATTTATCAAACTTTTCCTTCATCTTTAAGCCTATGGCTCTAATCTCTAAATCATCACTTTGAATCCACTTTAAAATTAAGTATATCACTAATCTCAGTCCAAAAAGTATTAGACGTTACATATAATGACCCAGAAATGCGCATGATAGCATAATAAAAATATTATAACATACTACTCAATTCCTTATAGTGGCCCAATCTACAAAAGGAATCCCATCATTATCAGGTGCTTCAACTTCAAGCATAAAATATGGATCTAACATTTCAAATTTCTAAAATGTTTTTTCATATTTTTCAACAAGACTTAACATTTCATAAGTTAAATTCCACCTAGTAGGAACATCTAATTTCAAAGAATTTTTACATTGAATATTACTATCTTCAGCACATTCTTTGAATTTTTTTTTATCCTACCAGGAGAATTCCTCACATATCTCACAGCATTCCTAATCTATTTAGTTGAACATCTCACTTCTTTCAAGCCACTTGAATAATTAAGTTTATAATGTGAGCAAACATTCATCCTCAATAACCATTTTTGCAATTGCTTTCCTAATTTCTATTTGATTAAACTTTCAGTTAGATAAACTACCCATTTCACCTTCATTTGTTGCTTGCAAACACAATTATTTTTGTGTGTTATTAACACTTTGTGGACTTTTTTGACAAAAACTAAGGTGATTGTTTAGTGCATTCATGCCATTTCACTTAGGATCACAACAAAATTCTTTACTACAATAGTTACACTTGCCTTTTATGTTGCTCGATTCATTAGTAAATTTGGTGAAGTATTCCCACACTTTAGACCTTGGCCTTATGGGCTTTCTTTTTGACTTTCCATCTCCACTTGAAGGTAATGTGTTTGAATGTTCTCCTTTATTGGATGTGCCTAATGGTGATTGATGTGACTATTGCGATTGTTGTGAATTTTGACACAATAAATACATCATTAGATAAATAATAGTGCACTAAATTCTACCCAAAAAATTTATCACTCAAAATACAAAATTTATAGCATTTCTAATTAACTGTAACTATTCATAAAGAGGCCAGAAAATTAATTAAATAGGCTCATAAATCTTCATATATGTAACTTAGCCAGATTAGACATCAATTTTAAAGCAATATCACTATAAGGTTGCTTTTGTTGTACATCAATAAAACCATAACTCTTCAAGACCTACAGACCATTAAGATCAAAACCAAACTAGTTTAGAAGTATGAAACAAAATACAGTAGGCAAGACTTCTTTAACAAAAAGATTTTTAACAAAAAGTGTAAACATGTAATCTTTGAGCTAGCTATTTTACAGATCTTTCTAACTAGAAAGCATCATATAAGATCCAATTTTATGCTAAAAAGGACAAAAGATCCAAAATAAAATAAACCAATTAATTCCATACCAGCTCTACTGAAGCAAGAATCGTCTAAAAATGCCAAACCCAAAAACAAAATCAAAATGCCACTAATGAAAATACCTCAATCGAAACCCTACAAGAACACAATGATTTTCAAACTTTTAACTTTATGATAAGACAAAAAAAGCACCCACTTCAAAATAAAGAGGTTAATGAACACAGTGAATACCAACATACATGTATGAACAAGAGCAAATGAACACAGATACTTATATGAATACCAGCATATATAAAACTTTTGGCTTCCACTCCTACAGTAACATTTGTCTTTATAAGAAACCAACATAAATATTTTACATATGAACAAATGTTGGTTGGATAAGCAAAGGACAGAATTCAAGAATTATATTAGTGATCAAGAATGTAATATCTCAAAAGAATAGAGAAACAATAGGCATTTCTCACTACAAGAAAATACCTAAATAGCAAAAAAAATTGTTGAATTTCCGTTGCTAATCAAAATTAGCAACAGAAAATAGCAACGGAATAATTGGTTGCTATTTTTTAACAACGAAAAATTTTTTTCGTTGCTAAATTTAGCAACAAAAATTGAATTCCATTGCAAAAGTCAACAAATATAATTTTCTATGAATCAATCAAAATTAGCAACGAAACTTGAAATTCTGTTGCTAAATTTAGCAATGGTATTTAATTTCGGTTGCTAAATTTAGCAACGGATTTTGAATTTTCATTACTAAATTTAGCAACGAAATTTTGTAATTTTGTTGGTAAATTTAGCCACTATTATTAAAAAAATTGCGATGAATTTTTCATCGCTATTCCATCACTAAAATATTATTGATTTTTTTATAGAAAATAATTATTAATTTACAATGTGACATTTCCCATTCCAACTCCAGTTGATACCTTGGCAAAAAGAAAAAGGAGTTTTATAACTACTTCAAGATTCAACCCTGAAAATGTAACATATAAAATCATAAGAATATGAAGAAACATACAATGAACAATATTCAAACACCTAGACTGCAATCAAAAACAAGTCCACCATTCTTATGTAATTCATTATTATCTAGAATAAGTTAAAAGGGGAAAAATACAGAGATTTAGAGAACACTCTACATAGTCAAAGAGTGATCCAACAAGTACAAAAGACATTAATCCAGGAACGACATCGTTATAAAATTAAATGTCCAGATATTATTAAACATTGTACAAGAAAATTAATGAATTACCGAAATTAGAATCCTTAAGAGGCAAACAAACATAGCCAAAATGAAGTTAAAAATTTTCATTTACTGTTTTGCAGCATGCTGCCACAACATAATGTTCAGCACCCTTATAGTTTCTTGAGAGTTTTCTGATTCCTATCCATGGAGAGCATTTACAATGGCTTGCATGGGAATTTTTGCAGCAAAACTTATCTCCACTTTGAACGTTTTGGACTCATATAGGTGTCGCAATCTCTTACTGTCACTCTTATTAGGACTTCCATGCCCATCAGGGCTTGCATTTCCATTATTTCTGACAAAAGAAAAACAAAAATACTTTTAATAAGGAATAATTCTATGACAACTATAACCAACACAAGCATGCATGAAAATAAACCAATAAAAAGGAAAACAAGTAGAATTGAATAAAAGTCCTATCAATGACCACCAACTTGGCAGAAGTGATATTGTCAAGCACAACATTAAACTCGAGTTTATTGCATGGAAGTACACCATTAGTAAACAAGCTTTTTTCTCCATCATATGCAAAATGTTTTCCATTCAACCCATTGTCATATGTTTCTTGCTGGTGACAAACACACCTTTCTCCTGCCATTTTAAAAATGATAGTTCCTTCAACATATATGCCTCTGCTTCATTCTTCACATCCTACTTTATATGAGAACAAAAATCACTTAAAACAAATATCAAAATAATTTATAATGAACATCTAGCCACTAGAAGTTGCCTATGTGTCCCATTAGCTCTTTTTTGCTCATTTGATGAAATATTTTGATGAATTAACTTGAAATGCAACCCTGGTAATTACAAAATCACTTTGTGAGATAGCTTTATAGTTGCCTTCATCCTACAATAATCCAGAAGTTAGTTCTAACATATGAGGAATTGACCATCATCCTACAATAATCCAGAGTGATTTATTAATACTAGCGCAAGTAGTTCTAATTAAGTAATATTATAGTAATTTTTAATTAAACTGCAAACATTGTAAATATAGAAAATTGTAAACATTGACAACACCAGTAAGGCCAATGTTATGTTTCAAAGTGAAAGCAAGCAAAAAGAATACAAGTTTGAAATAAATGTATAATTAATGCACACCAACAAAGGTAATAAATTAACAGCCTTTAAGTACCCATTTTAGAAAAAAAATGACTATCCTAAGTTTATCCCAAAAAAAATCTATTCAATTAGAGAGGGATTAGTACTATCAAAAACTTTGATGTTTCATGGTAGCCGTTGGCCTTGCTTACTATGAATAAAAAAGAAAATGCTATTTTGTCAACCTAGTTGACTTGAGAATCCAATAAGAAGATTAAGATGGAAAGAGTTTTTCTTTTCCTCAAATTCTTTTACCTAACTAATTATAGTAATCTGGTGCACCAAATCACTATCCCAATTAATTAATATACATGCCAGTTTATTTAACTTTAAATGTGTTTTCTAATAAACATACACTACCCATAAACTCTGAGTGGCTGGATATGGACAAAGCCAATTAATACTATAAACTATTATAACACCATTATGTCTTGAATAATTTTACTCCACAGACTCAGGAAATCCCAAAAAAAAAGAGCATTCATGTTTAAATATTTTGTTTCGTTAAAAGTTATTGCAACCTCAAATGTACACCATTTCAAAAGAATAACTAAAAAGTTCTCACATGAGTGTAGACCTGTAAATGCAATGAATTTGTAATGTTTAAAGCATTCAATTAATAAACAGTTTTTCTAGCAATTTTGCAGCTGTATGTAATTTTCAACTATGGTCATTCGTATAATTAAATTGTGCAATTGGCCTAGTTTGGAAAGATAAAAGCAACTAAGTTCAAATAAAATACTAAACTACTTTTTTTGGCACTTACAATCATTCCAGCATGTGCACAATGCTTGCAAAAGCAAAAGTAATTCAAAAAACATTACATGTTGCCATCAATGAAATTATTTGAGTATACATGACAGCAATAAAAGGTTAACCAGGTGGAACATTCTCAGGAGCTCCTTGCTAAAAGAATTTTGTGTGGTGGTTCTTTTGTGCAACAATCACAACAAGTTTCGGTGACCACTTCTCATCAAATAACTTACATGCCTAGAAAGATTGTTGTGAAGTTTCTCACAACTAAATCAATAAAGAAAAAAAATACAGCTTGTCACGCATAATTCAAGGTTAATCAAACTTCAATAATCTAATCCAGTTCAATATTCAACACTTGGTTAAACTGAGATTCATTAATATGTGTTACTCTCTAAGCATCCTAACAATATCCAGAGTTAAATGTCATTTCATTTATCAAAGACCAAAAATCTTATTTTTCTCTTATTAACTCTTCTTCCCAGCATAGGTTATTTTTAGTTATTATGCCTCCAAAATAAAAACAATAATGATAGGTTTAAATGGGTAAAAAGATGCCATTAATTTCTTCAACTACAGAAGCAAATGCCCATTTAACTTGTTTGACATAAAAAAAATAAAATAATAATAAAAAAAGAAGCAAGTGGAACTTTCGTTTGGGATTTACCTATGGTATCATACAATGATAGTCACCTAGTGACTTAGAGCAACATGCTCATTTTATTGATTTATTTGTGAATGAGCTATCCATTAAAAAGTTCATTACTCTACATCATTTTGCCACTTTTGTCATTGACAAAGATAACTAAAATTCCTTTAGCATTAAACATAAATACTTGCCATTTCAACATTAATTCACAATATCTCTAAACAATAAATTCTCTAAGAACATTTTTTTACAATGGTCTATGATTTGTAAAATTGACAATGAATGATAAAGCAAAGCTATACACAAGTAGAGGCAACAAGATGTTAAAATCATACTTTTTTTTAAGTAAAAAATAAAGGACATTGCCATTAACTAGGGAAATTACTAGTATGATACTGATATTAGTGTTACCAATTATTTATTAGAACACAACATAAAATTCATTGGTTATTCCTATTTGGAAACAAGGAAAAAGAAAAGGCATGTGTACCTATTTTTCAACAAGAATGTTGAATGACCATAATCTTTGAGCATCCTGAGCATAGAAACTATAAATGGATCCTTACTGATATACCTAATTGACGATCAATTATAAAGAACTTGGAAATTTTATCAAACACACACACATCTGTAAAATAAATTTTAAAGAACTCAGTTAAATAAAAAAGAAAAAGTTATAAAGCTAAAAGCTAATTGGTCTCCACCATGTCCCATTTATTGTTTGAGTTCCTAAATAGAGCACTCGGCTGAGACCATTTAGTTTTTATCGTGTGCGAGACCTTAGTCCGGTTACAGAAGGTATCACTGGGTCGAGACCAATTGGTCTTTTCTATGTCAAAGTTGAGTTTTCAATCTAACTGATGTCACTTGATAGAGACCAGTTGATCTCAGCCATATGCTATTGAGAGTTAAATGTGTATAATTTGGGACACTTGGTTGAGACCATTGGTCTCAACCATGTTCATATGAATCATTTTGGTACAGAATAGGTCGCTCAACTAAGACCATTTGGTCTCAACCGTGTGCAATCAAGATTTTTCAAACCAAAAGTGGTGGCTCAGCTGAGACCAATTGGACTCAGTCGTGCCCTTCAAAATTTCAAAGCTGTGTTATGGGTCTTATGTTTGACTCGACCAAGACCATTTGGTCTCAACCATGTACCTAGGGCACTTTGCCATTTTTGCTTATAAATAGACCCATAAATCATGGGTTTTCACTTACTCTCTCACTTCCCCTCATATTTTCTTGTGTATTTCGGCATTTCCCCACCATTTTCTCCTCTCATTATGCATTTTTGTCTTTGTAAAGCTTCAAAACAAGTAAGTATCCAATGTGCCTTATTTTTAATTTCATCTCTTTCCTTTATTTTTCACTTTTCTTGAGAATGCTTTAGAGTAGAAATACCATTTTTGTTAGCATTTTGAGCTTTCATATGTGTGAAATGTGCTTTGAGTGTTTTATGTTTGTTTACATGTTTAGATTTAGGTTTAGATTTAATTGTTCCAATTTAATTCTTTATCTTTGAGGGATGCTTCATAAATTATTGTTTTGACCATTTGCATAACAAATTTTGCATGAACTTAATTTGAATTAGTGTATTTTAGTGCAAATATTGTGTATGCATGCCATGTGTTTGTTAAAATGTCTAAAATAAGTGAAAATAATATTTTACCTAACTTTTCCTCTTTGGTGTACATGATTTTCTTTAGAACAAATATTTGTATCTAGTGTAATGGATGGATGTGCTTAAAGATTTATGCAATACTTTATCTACTTGTTGCCTTCAATGTTTTAGTGTTAACATAAAGAAAACTTGTGTTATGTTATGTTATTTGCCATGTCCTTTTTCATTTTGATAGTCTTCCCTATAACATTTTATTCTCTTTATATTTCTATTCAATGTAGTTTTGTTAGCATCTTGGCATGTTTTTCACTATTTTGTTTAAGAAAGACTAGTTGTAATGTTTGCTATATGAGGCATCAAAGTGTTCTTCTTATGATAGGCATTGTGGTTCTTATAGTTTATTTTGTGCTTGCATGCTTGTTGTTTGTTGCTCGAAGCACGTTTAACCATTTTTAATGCATTTCACGAACTTTCATTTCTAGCACTACTATTTTAGTGCCTTACATGTTAAATGTCTTCTCTTACTTTGTGTGTTTAGGCTTGATATGAAAAAACCTTATTTAGGAATAGTTTGCTTTTGCAGTGGCACCTAAAAGAACTAGGACAGAGGTGGGATGATCACCGTAAGCCCTTCAAGACACTAAAAAATCAAAGATTCTATCTTGGGTTCTAAATGAGTTCAATCCAGACTTGCCAACTTTTGCAAAGGCAGAGTATTTAGCAATGCCTTATATCGATATGGCTTTGATGCAAGAGATTGGTATAAAAAGTGAAGTTGAGCACCTAATTGAGGTTGTTAGCTGGAAGGAATATGTGAGGAGGAAATAAGAGGTTTATCCCAATCTTATGAGGGACTTCTTAATAATAGTTCGAGTGTGCATAGGGAGGGATAGTCATGAAGATGAAGACAATGTGAGTTTTTGGCTCAAGGGGTTCTTGCACCAAATAAGCTTTAATGAGTTCTCTGCTGTTAATGCTGCAAGAGGCATAGAGAATGTAAGTTTGTAGGAGATGTGGAATGATATCAATGATGACATAGAGCCTACCATTTTTTATGCTAGCATTACTAAAGCTTACCATCTGAGAGACCACATATTGAGAGTTCTGCATAGATATCTGGCTATAGTGGTGTTTTGCCACCTTAGGGGACCAAAAAAATGTGAATGCAAGCAAGGTCCAAATTCTATATGCAATGAAGAATGCTATACCACTTAATGGAGCAATGTTTCTTGTTTAAAAAATTAATAAGTTGAGAACTTATAAAAAAAGGGAGTCAAACATCACATTTGGAGGGATTGTGATGATGTTGGCTAAGAAGGTAAACTACACTAGTTTGGGAAAATTGATTGGGAGCCCTATTATCATTGACAAGAAGATGCTAAAGAAGATGTATGCTCTTATAGATGACGCAAGATTTTTCAGGTAAGGCTACATAGTGGTGTTCAACAGAGTAGCATATATAGAGGTCGTGAACAAGTAAGCCATATAGCTTCAGTGAGTGGAGGCAGCATCTATCACAAGGCGATTGGACACTATGATTGAGCAGATGGATGACATAGTTACTACCTTGACTATGATGGGATTGCACTTAGACAACTAGTTTTTGCCTCAATCAGCACAGGAGTGATTGTTTATAGGTATATTCCTCAACCCCTAATTTTTGTGATTATTATGTTTGTATTTTGCTAAGGGCAGCAAAAATCTTAAGTATGGGGTGAGGGTATTTTATGGAGATGTTTATGAAATTATTTTGTATTGTTGGATATTTTTTCTTGTTCAACTCTAATGCTACAGTAGCTTAATTTTCTTTTATGTCATTTTGTTGTTAGTAGTTAGTTTAGTTAGTTTAGCTTGTTTGAATTTTCTTAATGTTTGGTTATGTTGTTTTATTCTTTTAAGTTTATGTCTATTTATTTACCTTTTATAGTTTTAATTCATGATTCTTTAGTTTTTATTTATCCTTTTATTTTTTTAGCTTTTAGTTGTTTTTAGTTATTTTGCATTTTTTATTTATTTTATAGTTGTAAATTTTGTCGTAGTTTATTGTTTCATTTTCGTTCTAGGTTGTTGTTTTTAGTTGTTATAAAAAACTTATGCATTTTAGCTTAGTTTTCCCTTAGTTGTTTCTGTAGTGAATGCTTTGAACTTAGTTTGAGAAAAACTTGTTTAGGGCAATTGAATGCCTGGAGAGTAGCTAGTTGTTGACTATTTGCTTTTTTCATTTCGGTTTAATTAGATCGATACCAGTAGTCTCTAAAAATATTGTGAACTTTAGGCCTACTTTTAGGAAAATTAAAAAAATCAATGCATAAAGGTGATCGAATGGGAATTCTAGAGCGTTAGAACCTTCCTTATCACCCTTCAAAGCATTTATAGCAATTCAAAATTGATGCTTGAAATGATTGAGGTAGGATTTTATTGTAAGCCTCTAAAAGACTTTTGGCCTACCCAATATTAATCTGTGTCCCTCTTATAACCCCTCTCCTCTCTCACACAATGCATTTTATGATAAAATTAAGTAAACACCCCATTCAAGTAAATAAAGTAGTAAAAAATAATAAAATAAACCTACTTAATTATTATAGAAGCAAATTGTCCTAAAGAATAATTCAAGGTAAGATCAATATACATACATAAAATGGGCTATTGATTTAATTTGGAAGCATTGGCTTCCTCATGCATTTTTACAAAAAGGCATTTATTACATTGCGTGGATTTGGGTTAAAAATTAGACATTGGTTCATGTTTTGTAAAAATAAACCCAATTTATTTGGTAGAAAAAAGCTTTAAGTGTCATTTTATATTAACGTGCTTGGAAAAACCCTTTTTTACTAATTATTACAATCTCGAAAAAAATAATACATCCAAAAATAAAATAGCCAATAATGGCAAAAATAAATAAATAAATAAATAAACAAACAACACTATAATAAATAAATAAAATAAAATGTGAAATAATGTTGTAACTAGGGAGTGGAGATGGTGATCAGTGTGGGATCATGACTTCTCATGCAAAAACCATAAGCCCTTTATAGCCATAAATGTACCAATTACTCAAAAAAATTACACAAAACAAACAAACAAATTAGCATTTACAATAAAATAATTATATACTTATTTGTACAAACAGATCAATTACAGGTACAGGAATATATGTACAACAGTAAAATGCATCAAATAATGCATAAATATTGTTAAAACATGAATAAGTGATTCAAAAAATACACAGAGGTCTAAAATACATGCAAAAAAACCATAAAATACCCCTAGGGACGGCCACTAAGGGAGCAAGAGACAGAAAAAAAGATGGGATTGAGACGTCCCGTCCATCAAATGAGGGATAACCGTCCTTCAGCCTATTTTCTCGTCTGTCACTTCTGTACAAAACCAAAAAATGCAGAATTTCACAAAATGTAGGAAAGTCATACAAATCGCATTCTTGGCTCTGAACATCCAATATTAAGATCTAAATCATACCAAAACACATTAAAAATACTTAAACATAGATTATACTATATTAAAATCACAAAATTACGGCATATATAAGAATAGGGAAAAGCTTCACATACATAACAATGGAGGAACCTCAATAAATTTACCATACCTCTAACATATTTATACAAATTAAAAAAGAATCATACTCTAATAAAACATGCATATTATTTAGATATCACAATTAAAATGAATCAAATCAAAGTTCAATAATCATGAAATCATGTGAATGAATTATATAGAGAGTGAGAATGAGCATAGAATATTACCCTCAAAAGATATTCTGACTCTATGAATTTTATAGTCTAGATCTCTACTCCAAATCATGCTATTTGATTCTTAAAAGAAAGTATGAAATTCATTTTGAATGAGTGTGTATCTGAACAAGACTTGCTAGAGTAAAATACCTTAGAGAAAGAAATTATTTTCTTATTCTCTAATGGTGGCTCTAAAAATAATGATTCCTTTCTAAAACCCTAGATTTTAGTTTTTATACCTAAGGAGGAGTTTTAATCCAATTCAAACTCAAAAATTGCCAAATTTGAAGATAAAATCCCCCAAATCCGGACCCAATCTTTTAAAGATCAACTTCTTCTTTTAAAAATCCAAAAAACATAGGAAAATTTAGGTTTCGCACCAGGGATGGGTGTCCCTCTATGAAGGGTGGTCGTCCCTCATCACTAAATCTTGGTTTTCCTAAAATACCCCTGGTTTACACTGCGCAGAAGAGAGAGACCCACAAATGGGTACCCCTCAGGTGATAGATGGCTGTCTGTCACCATTGGAAGTCCAAATCAGGGTTTTTTGTATATTATTTTAAAACACTTGGAAATATTTGAAAATATTTAGAAAATCATAAAAATCTTTAAAAGAAAATGATAAATTCACAACCAGAGCTTTGAGATCCGAACCTGCTATTAGTAATATACTATTTTCTCATCATCGGGCAACCTCGATCTAGGTTGCCTCAGGTCATGGTGTCTACAGCTACCCCCAATTTTGGGGAGCTAGTGCACTGGTGCCAAAGTGAGCCAAAATTTAGATTATTAGGAAAAGATACATACTTGAGGCAGCGAATGTCTTAGTTGATTACTATACGTACCTTTTGAGGTAGTGAGTCTCTTAGCTAGGTAGTTATCATCATTTTGTTGACGTGTTGACCCTAAATTTTGATATTTAACATCATCTTGTCGATTTGTTAATCTTATACTAATTATCTAATTAGCACCTAGAGCATGCAAAATTGGGACAGATTGATTAACTATGATTAAAGCCTGGGGCATGCAGAATTAGGTTATTTTGAATGCATCTAATTAGCGCTTAGGGCATGCAGAATCAAGACGGCTTGAGAATAACTCTATCTAAGGTTGTGAGTCTCCACTTTTCCAATTGGTGGTTGGGGAATGCAGAATTGTGACAAGAACAAGGGTCTTCCCTAATTAGCACTTGGGGCATGCAGAATCAGGTTGACTTGGTTATATTTGATTAGCACCTAAGGCATGCAGAATAAAATTGTTGAAAACACATCATGACTGGTGCCAGTTTGTCAGCATGCAGAGGCACAATGATATGTTGTACTTTGATCAATATTAGAGTTGTCCTACAACATCAAATGAGATGGTTAGAGTAATGTTTGATGGGTGTCATTCATAAGCTAACCTGTTGGTTGTTCTTTCTGAGAGATTTTTTTTGAAGTAATGCTCTACTGAGGATGTTTCTAGCAAATGTTTTTGCCCACTAAGGAATTGTTGAAATGCTTAAAGTTGTCCTAGTAGATATCTTTTTGTGAGGTGTCATTAAGATGCTGAAATTTATTCTGGCATGCTCTCTACTATCTCTTGTCTAGTAATTCTTTGCTTTCAACATTAGCTTTATGGCCTTTGGTGTGTCCAAATCAAAGCCTCTCCTTCTCTGAGGGATAGTGATAGTTGCTCCGGTGAATATACCCCTATTTGGTTAATTTTGGTGATGAAGGTGGGCACCTCGATTTTTTTGTTGTTGACGGAGTAAATGTATGCCCCTTTGGTGAGGTTTTGAGTACCTAATGTGGAAAATATTAAATATTAATGTACTGCTTATTGAATTTGGCTTTTTTTTCTTTTGTATCTTGTCACTATTATTATCATTATCTTCATTTTTTCATGAAATAGTTATTTATAAGTTATCACATTCATTTGATTTCTAAGCATAGAAAGCATCAATAAAATGAGACATCAATGACAAAATAAATTATATACAACTCCATTTTTATATCCATCAAAAATTTAATTAAGTATACTCCTTAAATACAAAAATAAATCACTGTGAGGGGCCTGGCCCTGATGCTCAATGATAAGCTAGCCTTGATGGTGGTCTGATTGCTAGTAGCCTAGGAGGTCTGGCTAGGGCCATAGCTTGAGGTGCTGGAGGTGGCTACTCGCCTACCTGCTCAAATACAAACTAAAAGCTTAGCAACACTGATGTCAAAGGTTGTAAGATTTGTGTAGCCTTTCTGATCCTTACCCTACCTGGAAGACTGCTTGGGAATGTTTCTATAAGTGCCTCATTAAATCTCCTCTCAAGTACCCGATGTACCTCCTTAACTGCTCGTCGGTCTCAGTCACCGTCTGTCTAGCTCTAGGGACCTTTATCTCGATGCGAGTGCCCTAATCTTTAAGCCTAGTGAAGGAGTCATCAACCACCTGTAAAGACTCATCAAATCTATGCCTTGTAACCTGTATGTCTGCTCTGAGCCTCTGTACCTCTGTCTATAATGTTAGGATGGCTATTGATAGTGCTTGCAAGGACTGCACTGCTATGAGTATGGTCCTCCGTGTCTCCTCTAATGCTGCCACCCGCCCAGATATATCATTTGATGGAGAGGCTAAAGGTGTTTGGGTTAGAGATGATGGACGATATGGTGGGAGTGCAGTCAAGGTGGATGCCCATAAGGTGAAGGAATGGTAGAGAAGGATGCTCTTAGACATCTATAAGGGGAACATCTCATACTCGGCAAGCTCTGCTATCTGACAGGAGATCTAGGATGTGCTGGCATTTGGGGTGACCATCGAAAAGGTCTTGCAGGTCAATCTATATATTGAAGGCATAATTAAAATCTGGCTCTGCTACTTAGGACCCCTCTGCCTCACGAGGCTCATATGCTCGATCATCTTGCTGGGGAGGCTGCTTTGGTGGCCCTTGCAGCTTTGCTGGTCCCTCATCTACTGCCTAATTCTAGTCACCCTACTCTGTCACTGCATCTTGTATTATTAGATTAAGGCCACATCTATCTTAAGTCTTAGGCATTGTAAGCAATTTATTTTAGCCCTCCTACCAATCTATAGGCTCCACCATGCTCATAGTAATAGCTGCTTGTAGGTTTATGTATATACTCTCTGGGATAGACTCTCTAAAATAGCTCTTGTCTAACCCAAGGGATAGTAGTAGTCTAGTAAGGACTCCTCCCATCCATATCTGTGTCTTTAGCGTAGTGCTCACACTAGTTAAGGTTGCGACGATCGTATGGGTGATTTCTATATGATGGCTTTCTTGGATCCCCCATAAATTGGCAATATCTGTCGAATTAACATTACTTGGACTTCCAGTGCATTTAAGTTAAGAGGCAAATAAGACTCTTTGCAATTACTTGTAAATCTGGAGAGCTAACATCATGTTCTTTGGCTTATCCAAGTCATAAATTGCTTTGAATGATGTCACAGCCCTCTATTTATCCCTGTCCATCAATTTGGTTGGTGTAATAGTACTTGGCCCTCTGAAAAGCCATATGGCCTCTACGAATCTACATCTGGTGATGCTATATGGTATTCCCAAGGCTCTGAATCATACTGCCCCTGTCGGGTGCCTGACCACTGACACCCTCTATACCACAGGGTGGCAAGGACCTCTCTAGTCACATCTGCCTATGTCTTATAAGCTGGGGTGAAGAAATCAGTCCAGCCAATATTGGCTAAAAGCATGTCAGCCTCCTGTAATAAACCAAAGTCCTCGAGGAACTATCTGGATATATACCAGCTCGCCTTATACTAGACCTAGCCCAGAGCTTGTTATCTCGCAACTTGCTTGGGCATCATGTATGCCGGTATTAGCTGGGAAGGCTAGGGATGCGCTATCCTATGAGGCATCATGTGAAAATATTACATGTTACTTAGTGTTTGACTTAAACTATAAGCAAATCAAAATGTCAGAATTTATGAGAATTTTGATATCATTTAAACTAAATAATTACAACTAATCTACACACAGAGTTCTTGACACATATGTAATTCTAACAATTATGCACGAAAAATGAGGTAAAAACACACATTACACATTTTACAAGAAATTAAATTTTTGCAGTATTTTAGCTAGCAATGAGACTACCCCTTACATAAAAGACATATTTAAAGAACACATAGGCTGTCATAGCCACTAATACTATATTTCATACTTTTTGAGAAATTTTAACAAAATTTTGGTAGCATTTCGGCTAGGAATGTGACTATCCCCTGTACAAAATACATATTCAAAATAACAGCAACATAACATAGGCCCTTTGGGCCACCAAACAACACAGTTATTAACATGTCATGCCTTACAAGAATAATAAAATAAGACAAAAAATTTGATAGCATTCCGGTTAGGAATGATGCTACGCCCTACACAACAAGAACCAAATAATAAGCCGTAGGCCATTAAAGCTGCCAAACAACACAATTATCTCATTTCAGACTTGGTGTAAAAAGAATGCTCCTAGAAATTCAAAGTTCACATACATTGTTACCTAAGAAAGAATGCTACAAATTTATGTGCTTATAAATAAGGCATAAGGCATTTTATTGTACATAATGTTATGCAAAGAAAATTTGATAATTTCATGACATTACTTAGACTACAAGGCATTATTTATTTTCAAACTAAGGAAATAAAGCAAAACAAAAAATAACACTAAATACAAATAAAACAGCAAGTGCTCGCACCCATCGTGCCTAAAACTAAAGTTTTGTATTGTAAGTTATATTCTAACTTAAGAGAAGACTAAAAGAAAGAGAGAAAATATGAACTTATTAAATTATACTTACTTGAAGAAAATAGATAGAAAAGAGATAGAAAAGGTAGAAAAGTTGTATTGCCTAAAGTGCACCTTGCTTCCAGGAGTCTGTACAAATGGATTGAAAACCGGACATTGGATGAGAGAGAAAAGCTAGAAAAACCGTTAAGAGAATTCGTATGTCGAAAGTTAGGGAGTTTGGACGAAAAATTAAGAAAATGGCCTTTATATGTTTAGAATCACACAAGGGACGGGAAGCCCGTCCTTCGCCTAGCGACAGACAGGACGGATAGGTGTCTTGTTCCTCAAGTTAAAATGACCATAATGCCTTTTATTTTTAATTTTATCCTATTTTCACATTTAACTCCATTTAATAATTTTTTATTATTTTTATCAATTTTTCATTCTTTATCCATTTAAAATTAATTTACAACATTACTGACATTATTTTTAAGAGTTTTAACAACATTTATAGGTTTTAATTACATTTTACTACATACAGGTGTCCAAAAGTCTGAAAACCCCATGAATTTAGTCATTTCTTTATGAAATATTGATTTTTATGTTTTAGAAATTTTAGATCTTCCAAGCTTGGATATTCAGGTCATCAAGCCTTTTAAATCACCTATAAAATGCAAATAAAGGCAAATGCACTAATATGTATGTACAATGCATGAAATATGCAAATGTGTGACTTTTGGCCTTCTAGAGGTAAGGGATGGGCAACCCATGGCTTGCCCCTTGTGAGGGATAGCTGTCCCTCATCACTTTTCTATAAATAGTGCTTGATTTTCTTGGATTTTATACCTTTGACTTTTCATTTTCCAGGAAGCTTCTATCAGGCATTCTTCTCTCTCTTCTTTTTCTTTTCCTTTTTTTCCTTTCTTGTCTATTTTTCTTTCAGTTATTTAATTTCTTTTATTATTCTCGCACTGTAGACTACTTAGAAATCCTATAACCATGATCAATGGGCTTATGAAATTGCATCGGTTACTAAACGACTCAAAAACTTGAGAGGATCCCCTTTTGGTTCCTTATTTGAGTTTGAAGTTCTTGAGAAGAACTTCTCCAGATAAACACCTTTTGTTTGTTGCCTTTCGATTCTGGGACCAACGATTGCATGTTTTTTGGTTCACTTATTAGGAGTTGTGTCCTTTACTTAAAAAGTTTGCTGCCATAGTCGGTGTTAAATTTGATCTTGATGTTCGGCCATACTTGCCCTCTCTTGTGGTCAATTATCTTAGAGAGGTGGTCCATGCTTTAGGTATTCTTTCTTTCGAGGCCAAGGGTTTAGTACCTCATAGGGAGACCTTTTTACTAGAGTGGCTAATAGATCTTTTGACTAATTTTGATGACATCCCCACCTTTCATTTTGGTGTGGTACTACTTTGATGCCTGGCTCGATGTCTATTGATGCATGCTAATGATCCTATGACTGCAAATTATAGGTTGTTTAGTGTTGTTGATGGCATATGCTGGGGGCACAATCCATTTCCCCTGATCATGGTAGAGACCATCATCAGCTTGGATGACTTTCACCATAGATCTTTTACTCAGCATGCCTTTTCTTCCTTTTTGATAGGCAGTCCTATGCTCTTTTAGGTACATGCTTATTTTTTAAGATAGTATGCCCTTTTTTGGTTTTCATATTGGCTTGTTAAAATGCATGTCCTTTTGGATTTTCACACATTTTTATGCCTTATTTTTGCTTGAGATGAACCCAACTCACTACAGTAGCTCTTTTTTTTCAAGTATGGCTTCATGAGAAGTTGTAGCTATTGTCTGAGCCTTCTTCTCGAGTTAAAGTTACATTAACCTACCCCATAAGACATGTCATGACTAGGCATCTTCAATGCGAGTTTTAGTCAGTTCAGGATGCAGTTGATTGGCTCGATTGCTCAATAGATGCTGACATCAGATTCAAGTGTCCTTAGTTGCCTATTGCCTCTGTGGTTAGGGATGGAGAGTGGAGATGCATTCCTCTCTGTGGAATTTATCGAGCCACTTTTTATGTTTCTGTTTGTTGTGTTCACCAGTTCAGGGATTGGTAGAAAATTGTTAGATGTCCATTGGGCTTTTGTGGAGGCATTCTTGTCACTCACTTCATGAGAAATATTATCAGAGAATCTGGACTCAGCTTTCAATAAGGACCACTATTTCTGACATGGGTGCTTGTGATTTCACCACATCTGACTCATATAAGCAGTGGATCATAGACTTTATCACTTGAGGCACCTAGATAGAGAGAGAGATATGATATTGATAGATTAGATTAGACAATTTCATAAATGACGTTTTTGCTTTTATTGAACATAGGATAGAAAACTATTACTTTCAGATACTTAGATGACATCTATTAATATATACATGACATTTATTTCTAATTTTGATACACATGATTAATATTTGACCTCATCTTAATGACACATATTATTCAATCTCGAAATGAAACTTTACAAGCATCATAACTCCTATCATCAATAAGCTCTTTTGGGTTTTCTTGATTGATTATTTTCTTTTAGCCTCTAATTTTTGCCTAGGATGCCCTTTTTCAGTGTTTATCTTGGCAAGGCACCCAATTTTAGCAAGGCTACATTTTTTTTGGTTTTCGACCCATGAAGCATTTATTCTCTTCTTTTTCTCTTTTTGTCTTTAGCCATGGAACATTTTCAATCTGTCGACATTCACAAGTTTTCAAAACTTATTGCCATTATTGTCTGACAAAATAATAGTACCTTTGGATAACAGTTTCTTAAGTACATAAGGTCATTCCCAAGTGGGGTTGAATTTGCCTCGAATATTTGAAATCCTCGGTGTCATCTGTTTGAACACTAGGTCTCCTTCTTTCAAAGGGTAATTCTTAACTTTCTTTCCAAATGAATGGGTCAACCTCTTTTGATAAACTTGATTGTGAAAATATGCCCTCCTTCTATCCCCATCAAGCAAATTAAGCTATGATAATCTCCGCCTAGCCCACTCTACTTTTGTTATCTCAGCCTCTAGAGCTACTCTTAAAGACTGATGCTCAATTTTTACTAGCAATATGCTTCTGTTCCATAAAACAAAGAGAATGGAGTAGCCCTTGTTTAATTCCTGGTTGTGGTCCTATAACCCCATAGTGTAAAGGGGAGCTTATCGGCCCAATCCTTGTAAGTCTGCACCATTTAGGCCAGACTCCTTTTTACATTCTTATTAGCTGCTACTTCTACTTCATTTGCTTGAGGTCTATGAGGAGAAGACTTGTGATGTTGAACCCCATACCTAATAATAAGTATTTGTCTAGTTTTACTTGAAAATTGTAACCCATTGTCTAAGACAACATGATGAGGCAAGCCATATCTGCATATCAGATTTTTCTCGATAAACTTGGCCATATCCTGTGCATCTACCTTTTTGAAAGATTTGACTTCTACCCACTTAGTAAAATAATCAATAGCCACTATGATGAATCTATGCCTATTTGAGGTAGGTGGATGGATCATTCCTATAATGTCTATTCCCCAATACAATAAATAGCTATGGCAATATGAGGTTTCATAGCTCAGAGACGGGTAAATGTCTTAGATCTACATACTATTAGAATAATTGGCACTCTTTGACATACTTAGAACAATCAGCATCAATTGTGCGCCAAAAGAAGCCTTCCCTTATAATCTTCTTTACCAAGGCTAATCCATTCATATGGGCTCCACATACTGTCACACGTACTTCCTCCATTACCTTCTTTACTACTTTTTCATCTACACCTTAGCTGGATTCCATCGGACTATCTTTTATAAGGCACTCCTCCTACAATAATAAACTGGGTTGATAGCTTACGAATCGTTCTCTAGTCCTTTTTAGTTGCTTTCTTAGGGAACACCGACTTTTCTAGGTAATTCTCAGGGCTTTCCATCATCCACCTCAATATCCATGATTTGCTCCTTTTCAAAGCATGGATTATCAAAACTCAAGACTAATAAAGGCTTTATAATTATTCTCTTTGGATAGTCTCGTAAGGACACTAAGGTAGCCAAGGCATCTGCTAATTGATTTTCTTCTCTGGGCACATATCCAAAAGTGCAAACCTTAAACTAGTTGTTTGAATCCTTCAGGTATCTGAGATAAGGTAACAAGAGTTCCAAACACTTTTGCATATTTTGAATAGAGATAAATCTCCAAACACTTTTGTATATTTTGCTTTTACAGCCAATAAAGCTTTTAAAAATGCAAGCTTCATACTCTGCTTTATTGTTCGTAACTTTGTATCTTAGCTTTTTGGCAAATGGCATCCTTTCTCCTTTAGGGACAACCAAGATCACTCCTGATCCTGCTTCTTTATTATTTATAGCTCCATCAAAGCACATCTACCAACCTTGGACCGTTATGGTTGCTATGTTCTTATCGAGCAATTCATAAGTCATTTCTTGACCTTCTAAAGGTTGCTCAGCTAGGAACTCTGCCCTTGCTCTTACCTTAATGGTTCTCCAAGTGATGTATTTTATGTCAAACTCTTTCAGGAGAATCAACCATCTTTCCTAATAATGAGGGGGTTTTTTGTATGTATCTAAGGGGATTTTGTTTAGCCCCAGCTTGCATCCTGTAAGAATGAAAATAATGTCTCAATGTTTTGCATGCCCATATAATTACTAGAAAAATCTTTTCAACTTCTACATACTTTACCTCATAAGGGAGAAATTTCTTACTAAGAATACTGTGTACTTGATCTCGAATCATTTATTTGTGCCATCATAGCCCCTACTAAACTGTCTTCTATTGCTAGATAAAAATCAGAGGTTTACCTGTTTGAGGCGATCTCAATACTGACGGATGTAACAGGTATTTCCTAATGGTATCAAACACTTTCTAACAATCCTCATTCCAGACTACAGGCTAGTCTTTCCTAAGTAACTTAAAGATCGATTCATAGATTAAAGTTAACTTGGCAATAAACCTACTTATATACTGGATCTTACCCAAAAAATCTTTAGCCTTCTTTTCCTTCTAGGGTACTAGCATTTCTCTAATGGCCTTTACCTTGTCAGGATCTACTTCTAAATCTCTCTGGCTCACGACATAACCTAAAAGCTTACCTAAAGTGAACTCGAATATGCACTTCTTTAGGTTGAGATGAAGATTGCACTTGCTAATCTTCTAAAAAAACTTCTCTAATGCCTCAAAGCGACCTTCTCTAGTAACTGACTTGATCACCATGTCATCTATGTACACCTCTACTTTTTTATAGATTAAATTATCTAAGATCTTAGTGGCCATTCTTTGATAGATAACACTTGTATTTTTAAGCCCAAAAGGTATGACTCGGTAAACATATGTTCCCCACTTAGTTATGAAAGCTATTTTGATCCTATCCTCTATTTTGTTTAGAATATGATTATACCCAGTATATCCATCCATGAAACTGTACATGGCACAAGCGACTACACTATCGACCAGAACATTTATGTGAGGCAAAGGAAAATCATCCTTGGGACATGCCTTATTTAGGTCTCTGTAATCTACACAAAATCATACCCTTTTATCTTTCTTTGATACAGGGATTATGTTTGCTAACCATCTGGGGTATTGGACTTCTACTAAAAACTTAGCCTCTATTTGCCTTTTGACTTCATCTTTAACCTTTTCAGCCCATTTTGGCCTAAACTTTCTAAGCTTCTACTTGACTGGTTTGTACCCTAGATATGTCAAAATGACATGTTAAATGACTTCTCAATCTATTCCTAGCATGTCTTCATAGGTCTAGGCAAAGATTTTTTTCATTTTTTTCAATATTCTCTCAAATTTTTCTCTCACTTCAGGAGTTATATTTGATGCCAATAAAATTTCCTTTGGATTTTCTTTAGTTCTGAGATTAAATAAACACGTGTCTATTAAGTTAATGTAAAATATAAATGCTTTATGATCATTATAATTCATATTCAACTTAAATCATACTAGCTAGTCTTTGTGTGTGCTAGGCCTAATGATACTTCTAAATATAAAATTTCAGTGCAATCTAACAACTGATAAGAGAATTCGTATGCAAAATTGTACATGCGGTTTCACGCTGAAACTTAAGAGATGCCATAGGCCTCTCCTTTAGCACTGGAACCCAAAGGTTATCTCTACGAACAATTATAAACAAAACATGATCATTAGGTCTTAATAGGTTGCAAAATTTGTAGGATAAGGCTAACAAAAAATATATAGGATAATTCAATACTAGGTAGGTCTAAATTCTTTGTAGAGGCTTACAAAGAACACTTGCCTAAATCATTTCAAGTTCTAGATTTGAATTGCTATAGACGCTTTGAAGGGTGATGAGGAAGGTTCTAATGCTCTAGAATTCCTATTTGATCACCTTTATGCACTAATTTTGTTTTTTTATTTTTCTAAGAATAGGCCTAAAGTGCACATTATTTTAGGAGATCCACTAGTATTAATCTAATTAAACTTAATTCAAAAAAAGCAAATAATCAATAACTAACTACTCTCCGATCATACAACTACCCTATGCATGCTTTTCTCAAACTAAGTTTAGAGTGTCCACAATAGGAACAACTAAGGGCAAACTAAGTAAAAGTGCAAAAGTCTTTGGTAACAACTAAAAATAATAACCTAAAAGAAACAAAATAACAACTAATGCAAAGTCAAACCAATTAACTAAGGTAAAAATTAAAACTAAAATGTGAATAATAGATACCAATATAAAAAAACACATTGGACAAAAGCAAAATAAAGTTTAAATATAAATGACAAGCTATAACACATAAATAAAAAAAGACTTGAAACATGAACAAAATAACAAGAATTAAAGAAACTTAAGCAACTAAGTTAACAAGCTACTATTAAGAACAAAAAGTTGACAACTTAAATTAAAATGATAAACAAAAATATTAAAGCAGTAACTACTGTGGTGTTAAAATTAACAATCTAAGTATCTAAAATTCTAAAAATAAACAGGAGTTCTAAAAACATCTCCAAACTACACCCTCACCTCACACTTAAAATTTTGCTATCCTCAATAAAATACATATAAAAAGTCACAAAATAATGGAGGTTAAGGAAAATCCCTAAAAATATTTCATTCTTGAGTAGGTGGTGGTGGAGGGAACTGGGCATCAAACCGGGATTGCAAAGTCCCCAATGCAGTGACAATGTCATCCATCCTAGCTATTATGGTTTTAAGATGGGAGGTGATGGTAGTGTACTATTCATTTGACAGGATGATAGTTCCTGACTTCTCTGAAGTTCAGTAGCTCCCTTTTTTACATCGTCCCTATATTGCAACTTGGTGGAAACCACAATGTATTCTTGCCTTGGAAATTGCTGGTCATCAATAAGAACCGATATATTATTTAGCATTTTTCTGTCAATGACAATTGGATTGCCAACAGACCTCCCAAGGTTGGTGTAGTTGACAAAGTGGGTCAAAGTGGTTACAAAACATCTAAAGGCTAGTTCCGAATCCCTCTTCTTATAATTGCGCAAGTTATCAATTTTAGCTGATAGAAAAAAAGCTCAATTTAGGTGAATTCCATGTTCCATGGCATAGAGGATGGTTGCTTCATTTGCATTAACATTGCCTAACCTTTCATGATGTTTGAAGAATGCCAAGGCCAAAAACTTATGCATGATTCTCAAGGGGTGGTTCTTCAAATGATGTGCCTTGGTGTTGCTAAAATCAAAGATGGTAGGCTCTTATTCGTCACAAATGCCATTCCATATGTCCTGCTTGTTTAACTTCTTAATTTCTCTTATAGCCAGCGGATCGAGCCCCAACACTGTACAAAAATCATGGAAACTCAATTGATAGGAGGAGCCATTAAGCCAAAAGCTTACATGACCTACATCATTAAAGCAATCCTTCCCCAATCGAATTTTGATAGTGGCTAGGAAATCCCTCACCAAATTGGGGTAAACCTATTCCTTGCATTCTATAAAAGTTCTCCAGCCCACACCATTAATGAGGTGATCAATCTCATCCTTCATCCTTAGCTCTTGTATCAAGTCTATATTGATGGAACGAGAAGCAAGATAGTCTTGGCAGTTGAATAGTACCCACTCATCCTTGAATTCATTAAGAACCCATGTTGGAGTCTTTAGTTTTGGAGGCTCTTGTGGAGCAAATGATGATGATCCCATCTTGGTTCTAGTTCGCTTAGGTGCCATTGCAAAAGGAAGAAATTTTTCGTTAACATTTGACATGTGAAGCTTAACTTATATGGCAAGAGAGAATTGAACCATACAACACAAGAAGACACATATAAAGTTTCTCATTAGGAATGACACCACAAACAATTAAGTATACCAATAGCAACAGGAAATGAACAGGGAGCAAAACTTTTACTACAAGGTACACAATGCCTAAAATAGGGAAGAGGTTTGATGTCTCCTATAATAATAAATAACACAATCCTAACTAATCAACAAAGTTTACTAGTAAAACATTATGCTAACAAAATAACCAAAATCAAAGACATGAAAATGCAAAAATTGAAGAAACAACAAGCAATAATAAGAACTCCTAAATACAGACATGGTACTAAAACATGGAAAACTACCTAACTTGTAAACTCTACCTTAGCACTATATGTGACAAAGGCATCAAGTTTAGACCCATATATGGCAGAATTGCACATAAGTCACCAAATTACACATAGCATACACACTTGCTCCAAAGAGAAATTATGCATTTAAGAAAGAAAGTTAGGCCTATTACCATTTCTACTTTTTTGAGGCAAATTAACAAACAAATGGCATGCATAAAAAAGATTTAAACTACCATGCATAAATTTATATGAAGCATAACCCATTTAGTGACAAAAATTCATTAAAAGGACAAAGTATAAAACATGCCTCTAAGAAAAAGAAGTAGATTGAGACAATTTTAAACTAAACATGACTTTACACATGTTTTAGTCATTTAGACACTCAAAAACATAGCAAACATAAAGAAACCACAAATGCTCATTAAAAGAAGGATTTTTAATTCAAACATATGCATTAAAACAACAAAATTCAATGGATGAAATATAAAAGAAAAGGTATTGGATACTTACTTGGTTTTTGTTTGAACAAAAAGAGAAGAGTGCACACAAAGAGAGAAATGCAGAGAAAATGCCGGATTGCACAAGAAATTTGAGGGAAAAATGAAATAGGAGGTGAAAAGTCATGTCTTTTGGGTCTATTTATAAGTGGACACGACAGAGTGCCTTAAGCACACGGCTAAGACCAATTGGTCTCGGCCGAGTCAAACACAATACATAAAATGCACAATTTTGAAAAATGATTGGACACGAATGAGACCAATAGGTCTTGGCTAAGTCCAATGACTAGTGTCTAGCAAGTGTACTAAATCTGCTAGTAATATAGGAAAATATAATTATGACCCCAAAATATCAAACCTAAGGGAACATGGATTGTTAAGAATAATATCTATATATGAATCAAATTAATCTAAGATTGTTTCCCAAGTTTTTGATTTAAAGGCAAGAACTAAGCAAAACAAAAACTAAAATTAAACTAACATGAATCAAACACAAAACAATAGCTGAAATTCTCTTGCTAAAGGAACTATCCACCTTAACTTATATTATAATGACTTGATCAAAAAGAGAACACAAGTGATTATAAAGAAATCATATGAATAAAGCAAGATAACTTAACTCAAGATTATAATTCTAAGCATCAAACCTTTCCTGTTCAGAATTATTCGACACTTAACATAAAGATATGATTTTAGCCTCCTAGATGTCTATTAACCTCTTTTGCAAAAAAAATTAACTTCCATCTATTCTTGATTTTAACTTTCTTAAATTTAATCTATTATTACCAACACACAACTATGTCTTAATTCAGAATATAATCATGCATTAATACCAATAAATTAACCTAAGAACATGAAAACCTATAATCATGCATAAGTTAATCATCAACTATTTATTTAAATAAGTTAATAATTAGCACAAAGCCAAGAAATAATCAACTTGTATCACATTAAGCACAAACTAAGTCATTACAATTTAAAGTTAAAGATTCAAGTATCCTTTAACAAAAGAAAAGAAAACTACTTACTGAATATGATTAAAACAAAAGGAAAATGAAAATAAAGAGATATAATGCTCCTGAACCTTCAAACTTGCTCTTGATGAGTTAACCGCACACTAGTAGAAAGCTTGAGTCTTTACAAGGATTGTAAACTAAGAAAAAATAGAAAAACTAAGCTAAACTACTGTACAAAATTAACGAAAGAAAACTAGGTTAAAAACTCAGTATATTTATAATTCTCATCCCTTGGTCTCTCCATCTCTGATGTTTAGGAGTGCTTATATAGCTGGATTATGCCTCTCAAAAGATGAAGTTTTGTGCCTTGTGACTTCCTAAACATGAGAAGAATTTGTGTTTTAGTAAAATAAGAAGTAGAGTCATAATCTAATTCTTTAATGAGCTTCCCACTCTGTAGAGTAAAAATTCACTCCATAGAGTGATTTTTTGTCTTTTCATACTCAGTAGAGTGAAAAACTCACTCTACCAAGTGAATTTCTTCTCTTTTCCTCTTTAGGTGACTCGATAGAGTGAGAATCTCACTCCATCGAGTGGGTAGGCTCTGGATTACACAATGAAGTTTGTCTTCATAAAATTTCTTTAAATTCTGAAATTACAATTTTGTCCTTGTAATTTCTCATTTTCTTTAATTACACATCAAAAAACACCAAATTAACTAATTAAGCTCAAAAAGTACTAAATAAGAAATTTAAACACTAAATTAACCAAATTACCCTTAAATTAACATAATAAACACATTAAAACACACTAATAATATAGTATAATTCATACTTATCATCCAACACACAAATTTGGAAAACTCCTATAGCACTCGGCTGATACCAATTTGTCTTGGCCAAGTGACCCCTTCTGTATCAAAAATGAATTAACTAATTAAGCTCAAAAAGTACTAAATAAGAAATTTAAACACTAAATTAACCAAATTACCCTTAAATTAACATAATAAACACATTAAAACATACTAATAATATAGTATAATTCATACTTATCATCCAACACACAAATTTGGAAAACTCCTATAGCACTCGGCTGATACCAATTTGTCTTGGCCAAGTGACCCCTTCTGTATCAAAAATGATTTTTGAAGCACAAGGCTGAGACCAAAGAGTCTCAATTGAGTGGTCTGAAAGTATATAATTCACTCTTCAATGCACTCGATTGAGATCAATTTGTCGTGGTCAAGTGACCCCTACTAGACTAAAAATTCAATGAGCACACGGTTGAGACCAATTGGTCTCGGCCGAGTGGTACCTTCTGTATTCGGTCTATACTATTACACATGGCTGAGACCAATTGGTCTCGGGTGAGTGGTACCTTTTTTTTTTTGGATCTATGCTATTGCACAAGGTTGAGACCAATTGGTCTCAGCTGAGGGCCCTGTTCTGGAACACTCATGCTAAAGAGGGCATGGCTGAGAACAATTTGTCTCAGCCGAGTCTAACATAATTCTTGCACCATCTTTGAAAGTTTTCTCTACTCTCATACATGCACAATGTCAAGTCAACTTTAGTAATATAGAAACAACATTCACAATATTTGATTACTAATAGAAAGACATAAAACAACAGTGGACAAGAAATAAAAACAACAAATTAAAATAATTAATTATTGAGTTTTAAGGTGAGAGGTAAAGTTCTGGGTTTAATAAGTCGCCAGCTTGACTTTTGAATTTCTCATAACACTTCCTCTAATGTGATGACCACTTATACCACTTTAAATCTAAAGTCAAAGTAAGGCTTGAGACAGTGACTATTGACCTTAAATTCTCGACCATCTCCTAAATGTTTAATGGTGACTACTCCGTAATGAGTAACATTCACAACTTCGTATGGTCCCTTCCATCTGGATTTGAGGTTTCCTAGAAAGAGTAAAAGATGGCTTTCATACACCAACACTTTCATTCTCGGGACAAGTTCCTTGGGTACTAGCTTGAGATCATGTTATTTATTTGTCTTGTCCTTATAACCCTTTGCATTGTTGTATGCCTATAGAAAAAATTCCTCTAGCTCATTTACCTACAAAAGATGTTTTTGTCCAGCACTTTTTAGATCAAAGTTCAGAAATTTAGTTGCCCAAAAAGCCTTATGTTCTAATTCTACAGGTTAATGACATGACTTTCTATAGACAAGCCTAAATGGGGGCATTTCGATTGTAGTTTTGAAAGTGGTTCTATAGGCCCAAAGTGCCTCATCTAACCTTAAAGACCAATCCTTTTAGACCCATTAACAATTTTTTCCAATATTGCCTTCAATGTCCTATTAGAGACCCCTACTTGGCCATTAGCCTGAGGGTGATAGGGTGTCGTGATTTTGTGCTTTACGTAAAATTTCTTTAGCAATTCCTTAAATTGGTGGTTCATGAAATGTTTCCCACCATCACTAATGATAGCCCTAGGTGTACTGAATCTAGTGAAAATATTTCTACATAAAAATTATAGCACTATTTTAGAATCACAACTCCTAGTAGCTATGTCCTCTACCTACTTACTTGCATACTCAATAGCTACTAGGATGTATTCAAATACAAATGAAACTGGAAATGGTCCCATAAAGTCTTTGCCCTAAACATCAAACAACTTTACTTCAATAATATTGTTCAAAGGCATTTCTTCCATTTTAGAAGTATTTCCTACCCTTTGGCATTTATCACAATTAAGTACAAAAAATTTTACATCTTCAAACTTGGTTAGTCAATAAAAACCTGATTAGAGAACCTTTACTGTTGTTCGATTGGCACTATAATGTCCTCCTACTTCACCCTTATGACAAGCTTGCATAATCAATCCTTGCTCTTCCTTAGGGATGTACCTCTTGAGTACTTGATCCGTGCATAGCTTAAACAAATGTGGATTATCCCAAATGTAAAATCTGGCATCGACTTTTAACTTCTTTTGTTGTTGCCACATTAAGTCCTTTGTAATAAAGCCACCTACAAGATAATTTGCTATGTCAGCAAACTAAGGAATATCAACATTACATGCATAAATAGCATAAATCAACTCATCAGGAAAGCAATCATCAATTTCCTCCTTATTGATGTACTCATGCTCCAAGTGAGAGAGAAGGTTTGCAACAAAATTTTTTGTGCCCTTCTTATCCTTTATCTCCAAATCGAACTCTCGCAACAGCAACACCCACTGAATCAATCTTGGCTTTGATTCTTTTTTCGAAATAAATGCTGCGATGCTGTATGATCAGACTATGATATCACTTTAGAGCTAAGAAGGTAAGGTCTAAACATTTCAAAGGCATATACTATCGCAAGAAGCTCCTTCTCGGTTGTCATGTAATGGACTTAAGTTCCCATCAAGGTGTGGCTTGCATAACAAATTGTATAAAAGACCTTTTCTTTTCTTTTTCCAAGCACAACTCCCAGTGCAAAATTTCTTGCATCACACATTAATTCAAATAGAAGATTCCAATATGGAGAAATGATCACCAGAGCTAAAATCAACCTTTATTTCAATGTGTTGAATGCTTGCAAACATTCTTCAGTAAAAAAAGGAGCACCCTTTATTAATAAATTTGATAAAGGTTTTGCAATCTTGGAAAAGTCTTTGATGAATCTACGGTAAAACCCTGCATGACCTAAAAAGCTCCTAATACCCTTGACATTTGTTGGAGGGGGAAGTTTTTTGATCACTTCTACCTTATCTCTATCCACTTCTATCCCTTTCTCCAAAATTTTATGCCTTAAGACGACACCCTCATTTACCATAAAATGGCATTTTTCTCAATTCAATACTAAGTTGGTCTTCTCACACCTCCCTAATAAAAAATCAAGATGCCTTAAATAGCTATCAAAATCTCTCCCATATATGGTGAAATTGTCCATAAATACCTTTATAAATATCTCTATGAAGTTATGGAATATGGCCATCATGCATCGCTGAAATGTAGCCAGTGCATTGCATAGTCTGAAGGGCATTCTCCTATGGGCAAAGGTACCGTAAGGGCAAGTAAAAGTCATATTCTCTTGGTCCTTAGAGGCTATAGGGATTTGTAAATATCTTGAATACCCATCTAGAAAACCATAAAACCTATTGCCTGCCAATCACTCAAGCATTTGATCTATTAATGATAAAGGGAAATGGTCTGTCCTAGTTGCACTATTTAGCCTCCTATAGTCAATAGATAGCCTCTAACCTGTAACTGTATGAGTTGGAATGAGTTCATTTTACTCATTCTTTATCACTGTCATCCCCTCTTTCTTAAGAACATGCTGAACCGGACTTAACCCAACTACTATCAGAGATAGGAAAGATTATACCTATGTCGAGCAATTTCAAAACTTCCTTTTTTACAACCTTTTGTATTATCGGGTTCAATCTCCTTTGGGGTTGCACAATTGGTTTGCAATCTTCCTCCATTGGGATATGGTAAGTGCAGTAGCTTGGATTAATTCCTTTTAGATCTACCATCTCTCATCCAATGGCCCATTTGTGTTTTCTTAGTACTATTACAAGTAATTCCTCTTCAATACCTATCAAAACAGAAGATATAATTACTGGTTTTGATCCATTCTTTAAAAATACATACTTTAAATGAGATGGAAGGGGCTTAAAGTTCAGTTTTTATTTCTCCTTTTTGTAACTCCGCCCCTTTCTCAGTGCCATCTTCCTCTTTTTACTCTTTTTCTAACTCTTCCACAACTTCTTTATCCCTTTTGGTGAAGTCTTCCTCCTTAATTTCATTCACTAAATAATGTCTCAATGGATCATCAAGTAGGATTTTCTCTTGTATTTCCTCCTTATAGTCTTCTATTAC
The DNA here is from genome assembly GCA_037975025.1 of Excoecaria agallocha. Lineage (NCBI taxonomy): Eukaryota > Viridiplantae > Streptophyta > Magnoliopsida > Malpighiales > Euphorbiaceae > Excoecaria > Excoecaria agallocha. The sequence continues at coordinate 13,175,027 of CM075807.1, forward strand.
ATCCACGAAGCATATTGACACCATAAACTCACACGATGGGTGTTTCATCACTTTGTTAACGTCAAATACCATTTCCTCATCATTAAACCTTAGAGTTATGGTCTACCCATGCACATCTATAAGAGCTTTGGTTGTATTTAAGAAAGGTTTTCCCATAATTAACGGGACCTTTTTATCTTCATCCATGTCCATCACCTCAAAGTCAACTGGAAAAATAAAGTTGCCCATTTTAACTAACAAGTCTTCTATAATCCCCTTGGGATGCTTGATTGAGCGATCTGCTAGCTGAAATGTCATCCTCGTTTCCTTGTATCACCTAGCTTCAACTTCCTGCATATTGAGTATGGCATCAAATTTATACTTGCCCCTAGATCACATAGTACATTACCTATAAAATTCCCTCCTAATTCACAAGTTAATGTAAAACTACCAAAGTCCTCTAATATTTTAGAAATTTTATTAGTGAGAATAACACTACAATTTTCAAAAAGTTGGAAGTGCCTACCCCTTCTACCTTCTTTTTGTTTGAGGAAAGATCTTTCATGAATTTGTTATATTTTGGCATGTGAAGTAAAGCCTCAGCAAATGGCAAATTTACATGCAATTTCTTGAACATATTCAAAAATCTCTCTAATTACTCATTGTTTTTCTCTTTCCTAGCTATTGATGGATATCGAAAATATGATGCATCAAAAGGAAAATCAGAGTTTATAATGTTTTTACTCTTATCTTTTTGCTTTGAAACCTCCTCTACATTCTTAAGATTAAAGTTACATGCCTCTATTGTTGATTCCACCTCTTTAGAAGAAGATGATGGTTGATTACCTTGTTCAGCCCCTTAGACTTGCTTATCGCTCCTCAATGAGATAGCTTTAGCTTCTTCCTTCGGATTTCAATCAAATTTGAAGGAGATGCACCCGGTGGCTTTATTGAGATAGAAGTTAAAATTAGGCCAACTTGAGTTTCCAAATTCCTCATTGCCATATCTCGGTTCCTATTCCACTGCTCTTGAATCTTCCACCTTGCCTCTTGGCTTGTCATGAATTGATTTTGACTAGTCATAAAACCAGCGAACATTTCTTTAAGGTTTGGTTTCTTCTCTTGTGGTGGGGTTTGTCTATGTTGAAATCCAAGAGGTTGGTAAGGTGCTTGGTGAATTTGTGGTGGTTGATACGGTGTTTGATAGTGAGTATTTACTGTTGTGGGTTGGTGTTATTGACTGTAGCCATGGTTATGGTTGGCTTTGTTATGTGAAGGTTGGTTAATGGGACTTTTGGGTTAGTGTTTGAGGTTGAGGCTTGATTTCCATCTCTTCATGAGAAATTTGGATGATTCCTTCATCTGGGGTTGTAATGATTGCTAAATGGATCATTTCTCTTATAATCATTCAAGGCATATACTTTTCTCATTACTGGAGTGTATGGCTCAATTGTCCTTACATCACTACTCGAATTTCTTCCTTTAAATGTATTGCCCTCTTGGCTAATCGCTAACACATTCTAAACCTTTAGTCCATTCAACTCTTTCTTTAATAGCTCCAATTAAGCTTTTAACATAGCCATTTCATCTACCATATGGACTCCTTGCCTTTTTGTCAAAGCTCTTGAACTAAATCACTAAGCTTCATTCATAGCCATTTCATCAAGAAGCGAGAATGCTTCTTCTAGGACTTTGTTCATGAATCTTCCCCCCTAAAGCGGCATCCCATAAAGACCTTGTAGTCAAATTACATGCTGCATAAAATATTGACATCAGTTAGTGTATTGCGATCTCACGGTGAGGAAAACTCTTCAACAACCTCCTAAACCTCTTCCAAGCTTCATGGAACATTTCATCATTTAATTACTGGAAGTTACAGATGTTATTACTTATGCTCGCCATCGTAGTGGGTGGAAAAAATCTTACAAGAAAATTCTCTTGCATTTGTTCCCATGAATGAATGGATTGGCTCAATAGCATAGACAACCAATCTATTGCTTTCCCTATGAGAGTGAAAGGAAAGAGCTTTAATCTTATGACATCCATCGACACGCCTTGAATTTGGATCATATCATTGAACTTCAGGAAAATGTCTAGATGTTGTGTCGGATCCTTTATATCCAATCTCAAAAATTAGTTCCTTTGAACCATAGTGATTATTGTCGATTTTATCTCGAAATTTTATTGACAAGGAAGCAACACTATTCTATGGTCCTCATTCCATCTTAGAGTGGCATAATCACAAATAATCCTTGGTTTTGGATCATCATGATTCCCTTGATGCAGTTGTTGTTGCCCTACTCCTTTTTGATCCTCATGAGGCACTTTCGAATTTGATGATTCATTAATTTCTTCATTTTAATCTTATCTTCTTCTCTGGTGTAAGGTCCTTTCAATTTCAGGATCAAACAGTGCTAGATGATGTGGATAAAGTTGTCCATACACCAATTTCACTTGAAAAAGAATAAAAAAGAAAAATAAATAAAGAAAATAACACATAAAAATAATCAATTAACTTGAAAACACGCCAATGTTATTCCCTAGCAACGATGCTAAAAACTTGATCGATTAGTAGCAAGTGTACAGAATTGACAAGTAATAGAGTGGGATATTTTGAAGACCATAAGTGTTGAAACCAACGGAAACAAATTGGTGCAATAATTATTGATTTATTGATTATATATGTTTAAAGAATTTCTCAATTGTTGTTGGTGGTGTGTAATTAGCAATAAAAACAACTAACAGTAAAGGTGAATAACTTACAAGGTGTATATTAACAAGGAATTTCAAAACAGGAAATATAAGATGTGTGAATTAACAATTACAAAAAGCGTTGTTCAGATATCTAATCCTCCCCGTTCCCATGCAAGGGTTATTTTAACATAAAATTCATACATTTTATATGTGGACAATCTATCTAAACCCATAGTATCCTATTTCAGAGCCTACTACTGTAATTACTTGGTATCCCATTTCGGAGCCCACTGATAGCCAGCATAAGCACGGGTCCTAAGACCTAGATATGACCTAATATCCCATTTTAGAGCCTATTAGTTCAAAACCCATTCATTTTTATCTCTTTTTCTAAAATTATAACGCATAAACCCTAGATCTAATAGCTCCTATTCCGAAAATGCCATTAAAACTACAACAAATATGAAGTAAAATAGAGCATACATGATATAAACACTAAATAAGCATTCATCTATCAATTTGAATAAGATTGACAAAATAAATCCTTGTAAAACATGCATATCAAAATAACCATAAGGGAAAAAGAAACATTTGAAATATATATATAAGGTAAGTAAGTTCATATCCCTTACATGGTTGAGGGGATTCAAAGATTCCCAAATAGCAAAACAACTACTCATTACTCATAATATAAATAGCAAAGAAAATAGGAAAAGAAATCATAAAACCCATTTGAGAGTCCGGATCTAAAGTACAATAACTCCTCTTCTTATTCTCCAAGCCTTCACTTGATTCAAAACTTAAACTTTAAATTGTAACACTAACTACAGCTATATATCTTTGTATTTTAAAGGTAAAACTATAATGAAAGAGTGATTTTTACAAGTAAATCTATGTGAACTAAGTGTAAAAACCTTAATTTATGAAAAACTATGAGCTAAACTAAAGAGAATACTCTTAAAAACATTAAAACCTAAAAATCTCTCATTTAAAACTAGAAAAAAATAGCTTTTATAATGGTCCAAGATAGCACTCAGCCAAGACAAAATGGTCTCAGCCGAGTCCAATCGGTTAATAGAGTACTATAGCTCAGCACATGATTGAGACAAAATTGTCTTAGCCAAGTGCACCCTTTTGGATTGAATCATCTTTGAACTTTACATTGGACATGGTGGAGACAAATGGTCTCAGCCGAGTCCTTTGGTGAAACGGTGTATTTTCCTGATTTGTAAGGCACACGATAGAGACAAATGGTCCCAGCCGAGTGTTAGCCCTTCTTTCTACACAAAATTCAAAACTACACCATTAAACACTCAAAAACTTGATAATCATCAAAATGATCCTATTTGGCATAAAAAGAGAAATTTAACACTTAAAACAAGCAAAACACACAAAATGAGACACAAACATAGACAAAAATATACTAAAAATAAACACTAATTCGACATTATTAGTCAATAAAAAACACACACAAGCATAACAATAGCCTTCCAACCTTATTACTCCCACACAAAAGGTTGTGCAGTCTCTTTACTAGGTGCGCTTAGCTTATAGGTCAGCAATGTACCCAATGGATGCGTATGGTGCACAACAAAAAATCAGCAGCATAACCTCTCTAATTGAAAGTGCTAGCATATATGTTTTGACAATTATGTATTTTGACTAACTCATACAGATCGAGTAGGGCCCATCGGGGCATGGTAGCCATTGATTGGTACCCTTATAATTTTTTTTATGTTTGGTCAATACACAAAGGTCCACATAGCAGGTAAAAATTATTATGGTTGTACAACTTAGGGGAAGTTGCTATTTTCATTTACATAGGGTTGAGTTAAAGGTGATGAAACTTTAAGGCTATCGAAGCATGGTCCCTACCAATAGGTCTAACTCATCACGAGCATAACGATCGATGGGTCACCATTCTATATACCATTTGGTACTAGACTTGGGCTGGTGGGTCTCCTTGACACCTCCCTACATTGAGTGAACGTAGGCATGCTTTAGGATAGCACCAGGGCTGAAAAGGGATGCCTAACTTAATTCTAAAGCTCTAAGCTGAATGTAGGAAATGAAATTTAAAAAGGAGATAGGATTCACGAATAAAACTCAATTATAAATAACTTAACCGAAATGTTTTTTAGAGCAAGGTCTCTTTGGTCTCCAGTGGAGTTACCACTATGACACGAGCTAAAGCCTGCCCTTCACTTTTGGGTTCGCTCTCGAAAGCTCATTTTTAGAGCCCGAGATCAGAGGAGGCTTACTTTTAATCATGAACTAGTTGTTTTGCAATAATGAGGATCAAGCCCTAATCATTGCTAATGGTCAACCTATAAAGGCATCTACTAGTGGGCTAAAAAAGGCAGGTGTCATGGATTCACCACCCAATAGGATGTTAGGAATTGAATCTCGACCTTATTTTGATGCCTAAACAAAGACTGGTATTCGAGACATCCCTCTTATTAGGCATTTTGGTTAGGTGTTAATTTATAATTGAGTTTTAGAATCAATCCCCTCTCCTCTCTCACATAATGTATTTTTAAGATAAAATTAAGTAAACACCCTATTCAAGTAAATAAAGCAGTAAAAAAAAATAAAACAAACCTACTTAATTATTACAAAAGCAAATTATCCCAAAGAATAATTCAAGGCAAGATCAGTATACATATATAAAATGGGCTATTGATTTAATTTGGAAGCATTGACTTCCTCATGCATTTTTACAAAAAGGCTTTTATTACATTGCATGGATTTGGGTTAAAAATTTGACATCGGTTTATGTTTTGCAAAAATACCCTATTTATTTGCTAAAAAATGCTTTAAGTGTCCTTTTATATTAACGTACTTAGAAAAACCCTTTTTTACTAGCTATTATAATTCCAAAAAAATAATACATTTAAAATTAAAATAGCCAATAATGGCAAACATAAATAAATAGACAAACAACACCATAATAAATAAATAAAATAAAATGTGAAATAATGATGTAAACAAGGAGTGGAGATAGTGACCAATGTGAGATCACGACTTCTCATGCAAAAATCATAAGCCCTCCATAGCCATAAATGTACCAATTACTCAAAAATTACACAAAACAAACAAACAAATTAGTATTTATAATAAAATAATTATATACTCATTTGTACAAACAGATTAATTGCAAGTATAGGAATATATGTACAATAACAAAATACATCAAATAATGCATAAATATTGTAGGACATGAATAAGCGATTCAAAAAATACATAGAGGCCTAAAATAAATGTAACAATATCATAAAATACCCCTAAGGTGGCCAAAAGGTGTGAGGGACAGCCACTAAAGGAGCAAGGGATGGACAAAAAGGTGGAACTGAGGTATCCCATCCATCAAATAAGGGATGACTGTTCTTTAACCCATTTTTCTATTTCTTACCTCTGTATAGAACCAAAAAATGCAGAATTTCACAAATGCAAGAAAATCATACAAATCACATTCTTACCTATAAACATGCAATATTAAGATCTAAATCATACCAAAAAACATTAAAAATACCTAAAAATACATTATGCTATATTAAAATCACAAAATTAAGGCATATACAAGAAAAGGGAAAAGCTTTACGTATACAATAATGGATGAACCTTAATAAATCTACCATGCCTCTAGCATATTTAAACGAATTAAAAATGAATCATACTCTGATAAAACATGCATATTATTCAAATATCACAATTAAAATGAATCAAATCAATGTTCAATAATCATGAAATCATATAAATGAATTGTAGAGAGATAAGTGAGAATAAGCCTAAAATATTATGCTCAAGAGATATTCCGACTCTATGAATTATGTAGTCCATATCTTTACTCTGAATCATGCTCTTTGATTCTTAAAAGAAAGTATGAAATTCATTTTGAATGAGTGTGTATTTGAACAGGACTTGCTAGAGTAAACTACCTTAGAGAGAGAAAGAAATTAATTTTCTTTTTCTCTAATGGTGCCTCTAAAAATAATGATTCCTCTCTAAAAAACCCTAAATTTTAGTTTCTATACCTAAGAAAGAGTTTTAATCCAATTCAAACTCAAAAATCACCAAATTTAAAGATAAAATCCCCCAAATTCAGACTTGACCTTTTATAGATTAACTTCCTCTTTTGAAAATCCAGGAAAACATAAGAAAGTTTGAGTTTCGAGCTAAGGATGGGCGTCCCTTAATGATGACAGCCATCCATCATCACTAAACCCGATTTTCTCGAATTACCCCTAGTTTACATTACACAGAAGAGAGGGGCTTATAGACGGGCACCCCGCAGGTGATAGACAACCATATGTTTGTCACCACTAGAAGTCCAAATTAGGGTTTTTTATATATTTTTTAAAACACTTGGAAATATTTGAAAACATTTAGAAAATCATGAAAATCTTTAAGAGAAAATGATAAATTCATGATCGGAGCTTCAAGATTCGAACCTGCTATCAGCAATATACTATTTCCTTATCATTGGGCAACCATGATCTAGGCTGCGTCAGGTCACGATGTCTACACCCCTTGAAAAATAATCTAAAAAGAAAAGAACGTAAAGAATAATAGAATGAAATAAAGTTCTGATTTGTAGATTGTAAAAGGTGTGAGGTAACTTGCTGAATTTAGAGAATAAACTTTAGTGCTTATAGTAATTGAGCGACGACACTATCAATCGAACATTTTAGTGTAATCCTTCTCATAGAAATCTCATTTTGGAGCAATCACATTCCACATTATAAGTAGCCTAGCATTTAGAAACATTTTGGAATTGAGAAAAGGGTAAAATTTAAGTTGAAAATTTTTTTAAGTGTTATTAGGGTGAGTGGCGTTATTGAATAGTTGTTTTAACTTACATATCTTCTTATTTTCTTTGTGAGCCATACCCCAACTATGTTGCAACCCACCTAAGACCTAATAATCTTACTTTGTTTAGAGTTATTTGCGGAGATGACCTTCGGATTTTGGTGTTAAAAGAGAGGCCTATGGCATCTCTAAAGTTTCAAGTGCGAAACTGCATATGCAAAATTTATCATGTGAGTTCTTTTCGGTTGTCGAATTGCACTGGAGTTTTATAATTCAAAAGTTATCATCAGGCCTAACATACACACATCGGGAGACTAGCTAGTATGATTTGAGTTGAATTCTTTTTGATTCATATCAAGAGACTAACATAAACTCATAGAAGCCCATCCTTGGGCTGAAACCCAGATTTTCCCATGTTTTCCTAGAATTTCAAAAGAGGAGGGAGTTTGAAAAAGATTCAGGTTCAGATTTTGGGGATTTTATCTCCTAATCTAGCTATTTTTGAGTTATAATCAAATTAAAACTCTTTCTTAGGTATAAATACAAAAAGATTAGGGTTTTGAAGAAGGGGGGAATCATCATTCTTTTAAAAAAATCCATTAGAGAAGGAATAAAGTTAATTTATTTTCTCTCTCTAGAGTTCAAGCCTAGCAATCTTTTGACAAAAACACACACAAATTTAATATTTTCTTTAAGGATTAATGAACATAATTTGGAGCAAAGATCTAGACTTCAAAGATCATAGAGTCAGAATATCTCCTAAGGGTAATATTCTAGACTCATTTATTTCTCTCTCTTTACCATTTATTCATTCAATTGCATGATTATTTAGATGCTAAATTGATTTATCATAACTATTGAGAACTGAATAATATGCTTATCTTGTTGAAATGTGATTCATTTCTGGTTTATGTGACATATTAAAGGCATGACTATCAAAGAGTTCCTCTATTGTTGTTGTTTTGAAGTTCTTCTCTTTTAACATATAATGTGACATATTCCTTCAATTCTAATTCAATTTTTTGTATGTTTTAGTGTTTTAAAATGTTCTAGCATGATTTGATGATTAATTATTACATATTTAGGGATACAATATTTATTTATATAATTTTTTATATTTTTCCTCTATTCTATAAGTTACAGTTCTGTTCTATAAGTGATGGATGAGAATAAGATATGAGGGATGGTTGTCCGCTATTCGAAGGTTGGGACGTCCTTCTGCCTCTTTTCTAGCCATCCCTCTCTCCATGGTTGACGGCCCATCGCTTCCTTTTGGTCGTCCTTAGAAAATTTGTTAGGTTTTTTTATGTGTTTTAGGTCTTTTATGCCTTTTTTATTTCTAATATTTATTCTATACATTTACGCAACATTTTATAGACTTTTTTTCTGCATATGTACTGTTACACCTATGACCAATTTTTTTATAGGAGTAAATTGTGTAGATATTTTATCACTAATGTTAATCAATATGTTTTTGTTTGAGTAATTGGTATATCTATGGTCATGGAAGACATATAGTGTTTGCATGGGAAGTCATGCTCCCGCTCTAGCTGCACTCTTCATCCGAGTTATCTCATTTTTTTTCTCTCTTAGTTATTATGGTTAATAGGTTATCTATTTATTATCTTTCCTTGTAATTTTCTTATTTATTTTGGATGTATTATTTTTGAGAATGTAATAGGTAGTAGTAAAATGATTTTTTTATGTGTTAAATGATAAATTTCACTTAAATCATTTTTACTAATTAACTGGGCTTTCTTTAATAAAAATGGACCAATGTCCAACTTTTAACCTAAAAATTCACACAACATAATAAAACCTTTTTTTGTAGATGTGCATGAGGGAACCAACATTCCCAAACTAATTAATGACCCATTTTATGTATGATATTTATCTGTCTTTCTTTTGTATATTATTTGGGATGATTTTCCTATGTAATAATTTTTAAGTAGGACTTTATTTAGGTATTTATTTATTTCTTTTTTTGAATGGGATGTTTACTTAAATTCTGTTGCTTGTATCATGCGAGAGAGGAGAGTGATTTAATTATAAAACTCAATTATAAAACAATACCTAACCAAGATGCCTAATAAGAGTGATGTCCCGAATACTAATCTCTGTTTGGCCATCAAAACAAGGTTAAGATTCAATTCCCAATGTTCTATTGGGTGGCAATTCCATGACACCTGCCTCTTTGAGCCTAGTAGTAACACCTTTATGGGTTGACTACCAATAATAATTTGGGCTTAATCCCTTCATATTGCAAAGTAGTCAATTTATGATTAATAGTAAGGCTCTTTCGGTCTCAGACCTTAAAAGTGAGCCTCCAGAACATATCTAGATATGAGTGGGCTCCGACATATATCACAATGGCGACTCTACTGAAAACTAAAGACACCTTGCTCCAAAAAGCACCTTAGTTAAGTTTTTTGTAATTGGGTTTTATTAATTAATCATTTCTCCTTTCTAAACTATATTTCTTACATATATCTTAGAGCCTTAGAATTAAGTTAGGCATCCTTTTTTTAGCTCCAATGCTATCCTGAAGCACGCCTTACATTCACTCAGTGTAGGGAGGTGCCAAGGAGACCCACCAGCCCAAGCTTAGTACCAAGTGATATATAAAATGATGACCCATCGGTCGTTAAGCTTGTGATGAGCTAGACCTATTAGCAGGGACCTTGCTTAGGTAGCCCTAAAGTTTCACCACCCATGACTCAAACTTATGTAATGATAGTAGCAACTTCTCCTAGGTTGTATAACCATAATAATACTTTTCTTGCTATGTGGACCTTTATGGATTGGCCAAACTCAAAAAAATTAAGAGGGTACTAGTTAAAGGCCGCTATACCCTGGCTGGCCCAACCCAATATGTATGAGTTAGTCAAAATACATAATGGTCAAAACCTACATGCCTGTTCTATCAATTAGAGAGGTTATGCTACAGGTTTTCCACTGTGCACTATACACATCCAATGGGTACCCTGCTAACCCATGGACTAAGCCTACCTAAGAAAGAAACTACACGACCTCCTGTGTAGGAGTAACAAGGTTAGAAGGCTTGATATATGCTTATGCGTGTTTGTAATTGATGTCCAATAAAATAATGCATTGCATTCATACATTATGTATATACCTCATACATACATCATTTATCATGTATCATCCTTAACATCTAATTCTTGCAGCCATCATAGACTCATCTAAGTGTTTTTAAGGGTCGGATGGGTGCCTGGTTTAAAGATCCATATCCAATCTATTGAGGTTAGATTTTGGTTCAGATTTAGGTTTAGAGGTCAATTCTGAGTTGGGTTTCAGTTAGTTTTCAAAAAGCATATAAGAAATAAGTTTAGAAATGGAAAATAACGAAATGAATAAGGCTAGAAGAGGAAATGAAACTGGGAGAGTTACTGAGGATACTATAGCAAGGTTTCCATTCTTGAGGGAAAGGGCAAATGTCACTCCTACTAGGCCTTCAACAGTAAAAGGTGACTTGGACCAAAGGATGGATAGGCATCTGCAAGAATTTGAGGAGAAAATAGTAGTTATAATTGGTGGAATGGTGGTTTTTGTGGCACCTAATGCTAAGCCTCAACCTGTAGCACTTACTCGTGAGACAACGGAGCTATCTTATGTCAAAAATGCTATTTCCAGCGATGCTACTGTGCTTCGAGATCTACATAGGAGGGAAAGGAGGCATGATCCTAAGGATGATTTTATAGAGGAAGAGGACAAAGAATATGTTCCTTCGGCGATGAATATGAGAATAAGGGGTCCTAATGCTGAGGATTTGGCTTTCAAGAAAATAGAGGAGAAGATAGAAGCTATATCTAGGCTGTTGTCCATTGGTAAGGGGATAAACCCCGAAGATAGGAATCTAGATAGAGATAAGCCACTACCCTAAAGGTTCAAAATGCTGGACTTGCCCCAGTTTGATGGTACTTCAAACCCTTTAGCTCACATTAATCAATATATGTTAATCATGAAAGGGACTACTTTGTCCAAGAAATAGAAGATAAAATACTTTTCCCCGAGCTTAACTAGGACTACAATAGACTGGTATTATAGTTTGGATAGGAGAATTAAAGAGGATTAGGACCTATTGATAGAGGAGTTTCTTACGCAATAAGACTGTAGTACGAGGATAAAAGTCACCCTGAAGGACCTTGAATTACTCCAATAAAAGCATGATGAATCTTTCCATGATTACCTCATTAGATAGAGAAATAGGGTAATAGAGATAAAGAGGAAACCCAGCACAATTGATTAGATTAGGTTGTTTATCCAAAATACAAGCCCATATTTGAGAGATGGTTTGAAAATGAAGGGTTTGAAAGATTGGGAATCTTTGAAGGATATAACTATAGAAGCTGAAGGAGAGTATTTAGCTAGAATGGCAAATAGTGAAAATGTGAGAAGGAATTTTAGTGGCAATAAGGCTTTTAGGAGTAATAGTGGGTATAATAGAGTTGGAAAGACTGCAGAAGCATCCGCTATGGAAGTTAGCCAACAGAGGCATTATTTTGACCTAAGAAAGTCACTATCTTGGGTGTTAAATAGGCTAGTCAAAGAAGGAAAGCTTCAAGCACTATTGTTAAGGCATGCAAAGAGTTAGAGGCTTCCCTACTATAAGGGGGGATCAATACTGTACGTACCACCAGCACCCCAGACATTTAACTGATTATTATCATACTCTAAGGAACAAGATTCAAGAATTGATAAATAGCAAGTACATTTCAGACCTTGAGAAGAGGGATAAGAAAAAGAAAGAAGGATACAATGTTGTGCCCCCACTTATGTACATGATCAGGTCCAGCTTACCTGAATGGTATGTGATGAAAGACCTATATGAGAATGAGTATTTGGCCGTTACTTGCTCCAACCTAAAAGTAACAAAGCCAGTTGAGGAAAATTGGCCAGTATCTATGATTGACTGTTGGGACACCCCTACGAAGAGTGAAAATAAAGGGGCTTTGGTGCCCATAAACATCTAGAGTTCAGCCAGTGAGGATGAAGAAAAATCAGAGGAAAAAGAGGGGGTCCAAGTAATCACTAGGAGTAGGAGAGCAGCCCTGAAAATCGAGAGGCAGCTAACTTATACCGTAGTGCCAATAGAGAAGGAAGTTGAAGATTATTGGATAATCAGGCAGTTGGGGAAGAAATAGGCTTAAATATGTATTTAGGATTTATTGAGGTAATCTACTTTACATAGACAGAAATTAGTAGAGGCTTTACGAAAAGCTACTATTGCTACTACCATATCACCCTCTGAGTTGTTGGATTTGGTTAGGGGAGGAACCAGGAAAAATGTAGTGTACTTTGATGTTGATTTACCCACAGAAGGAAGGAGTCATAACCATCCTCTTCACATTAAAGCTCAAGTTTGAGGGAAACACATGGCTTGTGTGATGATAGATGGTGGATCTTTTATTGACATTTATCCCCTGGTAACAATTTTGGCCTTCGAATTGAATGAACACATGCTAAGTAAGTCTGATTTGACCATTTTTGCATATGATAACTCTAAAAGGCAAGTTATTAGGACCTTTAAAGCTATAGTGAAGATGGGACCCATTGAGACTGAAGCTGAATTTGTGGTTTTTCCCATCCCAACAAACTTCTCTGTACTGTTTGGGAGACCATGGTTTCATAAGCTAGAAGGAGTGCCCTCCACATTGCACCAAATGATTAAGATTCCTTATAATGGTTAAGTAGTCACCATCAAGGCAGCAAAAGAGAACCAGTCGTCAATACTAGAAATAGCCAAACAACCATTTAGTGGGTTTTATATAGTAGTTATTAAAGATGAAGAAAATAAAGATGACTTTCCTGATGGTCCCCAAGTGATCAATATGCTCTAGAGGATGAATTTCCTGCCTGGAGCTAGTTTAGGCAAGAATTCCCAAGGAACTTAGATCGTTGTAACTACCAAGGGTTAGAAGGATAAGAAAGGGTTAAGCTTCACAGGTTTTAGTAAGAAAAGGGAGGAGAAGAAGGCAGAGGAAATCCCCCACATTTCTTAGAGTTTTACACCAATTTTGGGTCTGTGCCTTTATTATGGGGAGAAGGAAGCTTAGATGATAGATGGTGAGTTAGTATCGAGACTTGAGTTATTTAATAATATATTCGACTAGAAATAAGGGATCATCAAGCCAGTTGAAGGATTCTGGGATAAGGAGATCCTACCGCACAATTCAGCTAGGGATAAAGAAGCAGCAAAGAAAGTTATAATAGAAAAGCTACTTGCTACTAAGTTAAAAGGCAAGGAGAAGATATAGGCCCAATAACCACCCAAAGCGGAGCCTGAGATTGGAGAAGCGCTTGATGCTAACAAGATTGAAGAAGACACTTTTATTGATTTTGTTTATGTTCCTGAATTATTTGATGAGAACAATGTTTACTCTTTTGATTACACTAATGAGATGAACAATTTTGCTTACTTGTGTGATGTTACTTCTGATTTCAATATTTATGATCATGATTATAGCGCATTCATATTTGATATTAACTCAAATGAACAAATGTTCATTCAATCTCGAAACTAAAGAAAATCCAAAAGAAATTTTACTAGCATAAGATATAAATCCTGAGGAGACAGTAAAGATTGAGAGAATATTAATAAAATATGAAAAATTCTTTGCCTGAACCTATGAAGACATGCCAGGGATAGATTGAAAAGTCACTGAGCATGCCATCCCAACATACCTTGGCTATAAACTAGTTAAATAAAAACTTAGAAGACTTAAGCGAAAATGGGCTAAGAAAGTTAAGGAAGAAGTTAGAAAGCAAATAGAGGCCAAGTTTTTATTGGAAGTTCAATACCCTATATGGTCAGCGAATGTAGTTCTTGTGGCAAAGAAAGATGGAAGAGTGAGAGTCTGCATGGACTATAGAGACCTAAACAAAGCTTACCCCAAGGATGACTTTCCTTTGCCTCACATAGATGTTATGGTTGATAATGTTGTCGCTTGCGCCATGTACAGTTTTGTGGATGAATATACAGGGTATAATTAGATCCTAAACAAAATAGTGGATAGGATTAAAATGGTTCTTATAACCGAAAGGGGGATATATGCTTATTGGGTCATGCCTTTTGGGCTTAAAAATGCAGAAGCCACCTATCAAAGAATGGCCACTAAGATTTTAGATGATTTGATTCACAAGGAAGTAGAGGTGTATGTGGATGATATGATGATCAATTCAGTTACTAGAGAAGGTCACTTTGAAGCATTAGAAAAGTTCTTTTAGAAGATTAGTAAGTACAATCTCTGACTCAACCCGAAGAAGTGCATATTTAGGGTTACTTCAGGAAAGCTTTTAGGTCATGTAGTGAGCCAAAGAGGTATAGAGGTAGATCCTGACAAGGTAAAGTCCATTAGAGAAATGGTAATGCCTCAGAAGGAGAAAGAGGTTAGGCGATTCTTGGGGAAAATTCAATACATAAGTAGAATCGATCTTTAAGCTGTTTAGAAGAATTAGCCCATGGTTTGGAATAAGGATTGTCAGAAAGCATTTAATACCATCAGGGATTACTTATTACATCCACCATTGTTGAGACAACCTCAGGTAGGGAGACCTTTGATTTTGTACGTAGCAATAGAAGATAGCTCGGTAAGAGCTATGATGGCACAAGAGGATGATTTTGGGATTGAGTATGCAGTATAATATCTTAGTAAGAAATTCCTTCCTTATGAGGCAAAGTACGTAGATGTCAAAAAGATTTGTTTCCCAATCATTTGGGCATCTAAGAAGTTAAGACACTACTTCCATTCTTATAGGATACAAGTTATGGCTAAACAGAATCCCTTTAGATACCTATAAGAAGCTCCTTCATTAATAGGAAAGATGGGAAGATGGTTGATTCTCTTGCAGGAATTTGAAATAGAATACATCACTAAAAAATCATTAAGGGGAGAGCAGTAGTAGAATTCCTAGCTGATTTGCCCTTGGAAGGCGAGGATATAACCTATGAATTCCCGGTTGAAAATATAACGACCATAACAGTGCAAGGGTGGCAAATGTATTTTGATAGAGCTATCAACAATAAAGAAGTATGTGTAGGAGTGATCTTGGTTACCCCAGAAGGAGAAAGGATGCCATTAGAAAAAAAGCTAAAATATAAAGCCATAAACAATAAAGCAGAGTATGAAGCTTGCATTTTCAGGTTAAAAGCTCTACTGGTCGTGGGGGCAAAGTTTGCGAAAGTATTTAGAGACTCATTTCTTATTGTTTATCAAGTAAGGGGTGAATGGTAAGTGAAATAAAAATGCTTACTGCCTTATCTCAGATACCTAAAAGTTTTAAGCGATCAATTTAAGGTTTGCAATTTCGGATATGTGCTTAGGAAGAAAAATCAGTTGGCAGATGCCTTAGCAACCCTGGTGTCTTTGTATGATAATCTAAAGGGAGTGACTATAAAACCTGTAATGATTTTGAGTGTTGATAGGCCATGTTTTGAAAAGGAATAGGTTATGGACATCGAAGTAGATGACGCAAAACCTTGGTACCACGATATTTAGAACTACCTAGAAAAGTCAGATCCCCGAGGAAGAACCTAAAAAGGACCAAAGAATGGTTCATAAACTGTCAACTTAGTTTATCACAATAGGAAGAGTGCTTTATAAAAGATAGCCTGATGGAATTCAATTAAGATGCTTGGATGAAAATGAATTAGAAAGGGTGATGATGGAAAAAGTACATATGGGAGTATGCAGAGCTCATATGAATGGTTTAGCCTTGGCGAAGAAGATTATGAGGCAAGGCTTCTTTTGGCTCACGATGGATACTGATTTCTCTAAGTATGTTAAGGAATGTCAATTATGCCAACAATATACAGACCTAAGATATCTGCCCATTTTTGAATTATGTAACCTCACATCACCGTGGCCATTCGCTGCATAGGGAATAGACATTATGGATTGATCCATCCGCCTGCCTCAAATGGACATAGATTCATCATAGTAGCTATCTTCACTAAATGGGTGGAAGTTGAATCTTTCAAAAAGGTAGATGCACGGGATGTGGCCAGATTCATCAAGAAAAACCTGATATACAGATATGGTTTGCCTCATCATGTGGTCTCAAACAATGGGCTACAGTTCTCGAGTGAAACCAAACAAATGCTTGTTAGATATGGGGTTTAGTATCATAATTCTTCCCCTTATAGACCCCAAGCCAACGGAATGGTTGAAGCAGCTAATAAGAATGTAAAGAGAATCTTAGCTAAGATGGTGCAAACTTACAAGGATTGGGTTGACAAGCTACCCTTTGCATTATAGGGATATAGGACCACAAATAAAACTTCAACAGGAGCAACTTAGTTCTCTCTGGTTTATGGAACAGAAGTATACTGCTAGTAGAAATTGAACATTAGTCCTTAAAAGGAGCTCTGTAGGCTTAGATATCACAAATAGAATGGGTTAGGCAAAAACTATCACAGCTTAACTTGCTTGATGGGGAAAGAATGAGGGCATATTATTACAACCAAGTTTACTAGAAGGGGTTGGCTCGTTCATTTGGGAAGAAAGTCAGGAAACACCCTTTGAAGGAAGGAGACTTAGTGTTCAAACATATGAGGCTTGATGTTCCAGACATTCGAGGCAAATTCAAGTCGACATAGGAAGGACCTTTTATGCTTAAGAAATTGTTATCCAAGGGCACTGTTATTTTGTAAGACAATAATGGCAATGAGTTTTGAGAACTTATGAATGTTAATAGATTGAAAAGGGTCTATGGCTAAAGACTAAAAAGAGAAAAAGAAGAGAATAAATGCCCTGTGGGTTAAAAACCGAAAAAATGGTTGCCTTGCTAAAATTAGGCACCTCGCCAGGGTGAAAACCAAAAAAAGGCATCCTGGGCAAAAATTTGAGGTTGGGAGAAAATAGTTAATCAAGAAAACCCAAGAGGGTTGATTGGCGATGGGAGTTAATGATGCTTGTAAAGTTTCATTTAAGATTGAATAGTATATGTCATTATAATAAAGTCAAATACTGATCATGTGTACCAAAATTAGAAATGAAAAGTCATACATGTATTCATAAAGGTCATCCAAATGTCTAAAAGTAACATTTTCTATCATATGTTCAATAAAAACAAAAGTATAATCTATGAAAGTGTCTGATCTAATTTATAAGTATTATGTCTCTCTCTATCCATGTGCCTCAGGTGAGAAAGTCTATTGTCAGTAGCCGGATTGGTTACCCACCACTTGAAAGAGTCAAAGAAAGTGAAATCCCGGGTGCCTAAATCGGAAATGGTGGTCCTTATTAGAAGCTGAGCCCAAATTCTATGATAATATTCAGTTATAAAGTAAGCAGTAAGGATGCCTCCACGAAAACCCAAAGGTCACCTAACAATGTCCTGCCTACCTCCAAACTGGCAGACACATCAAGCAAAAACATAAAAGGTAGCCTGATGGAATCCATAAAGAGGGACACATCCCGACTCTCCATCCATAACTATAGAAATAATAGGTAGCCATGGACACCTAAACCTGATATTCGCATCTATGAAATGACCAAGCTAGCCAATGGCATCCTGAACCAACTAAAACTCACATTGAAGTTACCGAGAAATGACTCATGGAGGAGGCTCAAACAATAACTGTAACTTTTCATGAAGCCATACATGGAAAAAAAGCCACTGAGGTGAGTTGGTTTATCTCAGGCAAAAGTAAGGTATGAAATGTGTGAAAATCCAAAAGGACGCGTATTACAATAAGAAAAGCTAACATGAAAACCCACAAGGGGCATGTTACCTTTAAAAGACCAGGACAAACTTGTAGGAGCAAAGGACTGCCTATCAAAAATGAAGAAGAACCATTCATAGCAGAAAGCCTATGATGAAAGTCATCATAACCTATAGCAGTCTCTGCCACAATCAAGGGAAAGGGATTATACCCCAAACATATACGAATGACAACGTCGAACAATTTGTAGTCCGTAGTCATAAGATTACCATCATGCATAAGCAAATAGCAAGAAAGACAACAGAGTAGCACCACACCAAAATGAAAGGTAGGACATCATCAAAGTCAAGCAGCACATCTATCAGCCACTCCAAAGGAAAAGTCTCTCTTTGAGGCACCAAACCCTTGGCCTCTAAGGGAAGGACACCTAAGGCATGGACTAACTCTCTGGGATAAGTGACAACACGAGATGGTAAGTAGGGTCAAACATCAAGATCAAACCTAACACCCACCATAACAGTAAATTCTTCAGGTAAAGGGCATAACTCCTGGTGAGTGAATCGAAACACATGAAATTGAGGGTCCTAAAATCGAAGTGCAACAAACAAGAGGTGGTTATTTGTAGAGACTCTTCTAAAAATTTCAAATTGGAATAAGGGGCTAACAGAGGGTCTTCTTAAGTTTTTGAGTCATCCAGTAACTGGTGTAATTTTATAAGTCCAGTAGTCATGATTATGAGATTTTTGAGTAATTTAAAGATGCATACATGATGGGAGAAAATAAATAAATAAAGAAAAGACAAAAAAAGATAAGAAAAGAAAGAGAAAGGAAGAGAGAGAACTACCTAACGGAAGCTTCCTGAAAGTTAAAAAGTCAATGGCACAAAATCTAAGAAAAAGGGTACTATTTATAAGAAGTAGTGAGCCATGGCCATCCATCACCCTAGAGCAAGCCACGGCCAACCCATCCCTCACTACTGAAAGGCTATAAATCATATTTTTGCATGTCCCATGCATTACATGTACATATTAAAGCATTTGTCTTTATTTGGATTTTATAATTGAGATAAAATGAATGATGACCTGAATGACCAAATTTTGAGGATTTATGATTTTTGAAGCATAAAAATCAATATTCTATAAAGAAATAATTAATTTCAGGGAGTATTTCAAACCTCGGACACTTATGTATAATAAAAAGCAATCAAGGGCTATAAATATTGTAAAAATAATGTTGAAATCTATAAAAAGAGTGTCAATAATATTGTAAGTTAATTTTAAGTGGATAGAGAATGGAAAATTAAGAAAAAAAGGTTCAAAAATCGAAGAAAACAGAGTTAAAATGCCAAAAATATGAGAAAAATAAAAACGAAGGGCATAATGGTCTTTTTGATTTGAAGGACGGGACAACCTGTATGTCTCGTTTGTTGCTAGGCGAGAGATTGCCAGCGCATCCCTCACTCGATTCCAGCAATATAAAAGGGTTTTTCTTTCATTTTTCATTCAAAACTCCATTTTTTCGGTGAATGTTTCCTCTCAATGGTTTTTCAAGCATTTTTTCTTTGTCCGACATTCGATTTGCGAACCATTTGCATTTGCAGACTCCTGAAAGCGAGATGCACTTCAAAAAGCCTAAATTTCCTACTTTTTCCTATTTTTTCTATCTATTATTCTCAGGTAAGTATATTTTAAGAATTTGATATTTTTTTACCTTTTTCTTAAGTTAGAATAAAACTTAAGCTAGTAGACTTTAGTTCTAGGCGTGATGGAATCGAGCACTTACTGTTGTATTTGTATTCAATATATTTTTCATGTTATACATGATTTTTTAGTTAGAAATAAATAATATCTTGTAGTGTAAGTAACATAATGTATATGACTTTTTGCATGCTACCTTGTGTATGAGCACTTGGAATCTATAATGTAGGCAATAATGAACATAAGTTTTAAATTCTTAGAGATATTCTTTTTATCTTTGCTATTACACCAAGCATTAGTATCGAGAAAGTGTAATTTTTTGGTAACCTTAATGTTATGTGACTTGTTGTGTGCCTTTTAAATTGATATATGTACAGGGAGGCAGTGTCATTCCTAGCCGAAATGCTACCAAATTTTTGTCATTTCTTGACACACATAAAATATTAATAGTAATATTTGTACTGTTTGCTAGCCCTAAAGGTCTGTGTTGTGTTTCCATTACTTTAGATGTATATTCTTGTGCAGAGGGCAGTCATATTCCTAGCCGAAATACTGCCAAAATTTTATCAAAAGTTCTCGAATAATGTGAAATATGTTGTTAGTAGCCATGATGACCTATGTATTGGTTAAGTGTGTTTTTTTGTAAAGAAGACAACCATATTCCCAATTAGAATGCTGTCGAAATTTATAAAAAAGCATGTAACTAATATATTTTGCTTTATTTTTCGTGCATGTGTGCTAAAACTCTATTGTTATTTTGTTTGTGGTGTGAGTTAAGCACAACTTAACACATCATACTTTGCAGGATGCCTCATAGGACTGCATATCCTCAGCCTTTATAACCTGTGCCTAATTACATGATAGATAAGCAGGCTACCATATATAGAGCTTTAAGCCATGTTCAGTTCAGAGCTAGCCGATATATGTCCAGGTAGTTCCTAAAGGAGTTTGGTTTATTAGAAGAGGCTAACAGGCTGTTAGCCAACACCAGATGGACTGACTTCTTTGGTCAGGCATTCGGGACATATGCAGGCATGACCTAAGAGGTACTTATCGCCCTATAATATGGAGGATACCAATGGTCTAACACATGGAAGGGAGTAGTACAATTTAAAGCCTTGGGGATACCATTCAGTATCACCAGAAGCCAATTTATAGAGGTTATGGGGCTTCCTTTTGAACCAAGCACGGTCACACCTCCTAGGCTAATAGGTAGAGATAGATGGAGGACTGTCACACTACTTGAAGCTATATATGACTGGGATAAGGGTAAGAGCATGATGCTGGCTCTTCATATTTATAGGTACTTATAAAAGGTTTTGTCTTTTTCTTACCTTGGACGTACTGGGAGTCTAGGTAATGTCAACTCAGCAGACTTTACCAGGCTTTAGGGGATACAGGAGAGACATCGCATAGACATCTCTCATGAGATCATCTTAACCTTGACCAGAGTCAGCACCATACCAGGGACACAGGTATGTATAGGCGGTGTCATTACGAGGCTGCTCATATAACTCAGGTTAGAAAAGGATTGCTTCAGGGATCACATTCAAGAGTGTTTGTACATTAACCTATAGGCAGACATCACCATGAATATGGTAGAGCCTGTACAGGGCTAAGAGGGCCGATACAGATTACTGACAATGCTTGAGACCCGAGACAGATGCATGCTTCACCTTATTATGCTAGATTATGAGGCAAAGCAGGATGCTCAGGGCTAGGTAGCCAAGGGAGTTCCGATGGAGCATTAGGAGTAGCCACCCCAGTAGGATGCATGAGTTAGTAGAGAGTTTCGAGGGAGCAGAGTCAAATTTTAACTATGCTTTTGATATAAAACTTGATTTACACGAACTCCTAGGTAGTTTAGCTCCACTACACTAGCTCACACTAGATCTCCACTCAAACATCATAGATCCTCGACCATGAGGTTTTCTCTATATAAGTGCCCTAAAGTTTTATCCTCTACCACTTCTTTACCTTATAGACACCCAAGGGCATCTACATTGATGACAAGCTCGCTATAGGCTTCGTCACCTTCTACTCAAGCACCTCTAACTTTAGATGATATATCTAGGAGAATGGCCATGATAAAGGAGGCATAGAAGACTATGCTTGTGGTGATACAGTCTTTACAGACACTACCAGTAGTCGTGCAGATGCTACAGACAAAGGTGAGAGGCCTTAGGATAGATATGTAGGCTATAGGGCATAAGTTTGATAAGTCCTTGTAAGTGGTAGATGACTCCCTTACCCAGCTCAGGGATCAGGGCACTTGCATTGAGGCATAGGCTCCCAAGGCTAGACAAATAGTATTGAGACTGATGAGCAGCTAAGGAGATATATTGGGCACTTGAGAGGGGACTTGATGAGATATTTGGAGGGTCACTCTTGAGCAGTCCTATAGGTGGGGTAGGGATCAGAGAGACTGGTTAAGGTGACATCGCAGATATTATAGCCACTAACTTTAGTACTACTAGGTTTCAAGTTTGTGTTCAAGTAGGCAAATGAGCAGCCACTTTCAGCACCTCAGGCTATGGCTCTAGCCCGACCTCCTAGGCCATCAGTATTCAGATTGCCATCAAGACTGGCATACTGTCGAGCGTCAAAGCCAGAGCCCTCACAGTGATTGATCATTTATTATATTCAGGGAGTTATACTCTATCAATATTTTTGATGTATACAAAACAGGATTGTATATAACTTATTTTGTTTTTATATGCATTATTTATATGTCTTATATTATTTATGCTTTCATTTGCTTAGAAGATGAATGAGTGTGAATTTCATGTAATTAATAATAACTATGTCATCATAAAAACAAAGGTAATAAATAATAAATGATAACAATAACACGACAATGATAAAGACAATAATAATAAAAATGAGTAAAATTCAATAAGCAATGTATTAACAGCTAATGTCTTTTACATTAGGTACTCAAAGCCCTACCAAGGGGGCAAATATTTGCTTCATTGACAAAAAGAAAAACCAAAGCAATTATCATCATCTCTCAGAATAAGAGAAACTTCAATATGGAAATAAAGCTGATGTTAAGAGCAAAAAATTGCTGATCAAGGAACAACCATGATGGGTTTCACCACCCTGGTAGTATCTCGCAAAAATATGCCCAGTGGGTTTAACTCTAGATATTCCAAATGATTCCTTAATGGACAAATGCATATATGCCAATAACATCCCTAGTGGAATATTAACTCAGATAGAATAACTTAGTCTCTTATAAAGAGCAACCAACAAGATAACTCTAGCATTCAAGCATGACATATTGTCTTGACTATGCATGCCTCAAGTGTTGGTCATGACATGTTTTCAACAATTTGATTCTGCATGCCCCAGGCGCTAATCAAATGCAACCAAGTCAACCTGATTCTGCATACCTTAGATGCTAATCAAGGAAAACCTTTTTTTTTGTCTCGATTATGCATACATAAGGTGCTAATTGAACAAGTGGAGACTCACCGCCTTCAATGGAATTAGTCTCAAATTGTCTTGATTCTGCCTCAGGAACTAATTAGACGTATTCAAAATAACCTAATTCTGCATGCTCCAGGTGCTAATCAGAGTTAATTAATTTGTCCTGATTCTACACGTCCCAAGCATAAATTAGACAACCAACTTAAGGTTAACAGATCGACAAGCTGATGTTTAATATCAAAATTCAGGGCTAATATGTCGACAAGAAGACAATAACGACCCAATCAAGAGACTCACTACCTCTAAGGTACATGTTGCAATCAGATATTCGCTGCCTTAGGTATGCATATTTTTCCTTTTTTATGAATTTTGGCTTACTTCGGCACTAATGCACTAGCTCCCTAAAATTAGGGGCAGCTATAAACACCATGACCTGAGGTAGCCTAGATTAGGGTTACCTGATTATGAGGAAACAATGTATTATTGATAGCAAGTTTGGATTTTGAAGCTCTGATTGTGGATTTATCACTCTCTCTCTTAAATATTTTCATGATTCTCCAAACACTTTCAAAACTTTTTTGAGTATTTTAACAAAATAGGCAAAAAACCCTAGTTTTAGACTATTGATTGTGATAGACGGTCGTCTGTCACTTGAGGGGTAGCTATCTGTAAAGTTTCATCTTTAAAATAGTGTAAAATAGAGGCATTTTGGGAAATCCGAGGTCTAACGATGAGGGACGATCGTCTGTCACTTGAGGGATAGCTATCTGTAGATTTTCATCTTTAAAATAGTGTAAAATAGAGGCATTTTGAGAAATCCAGGGTCTAGTGATGAGGGACGGCCGTCCTTCACTCACAAACACCCATCCCTATGCTGGAACCCAGATTTTCCCACATTTTCCTGGAATTTCAAAAGAGGAAGAAGTTTGGAAAAGATTTAGGTCCAAATTTTGGGGATTTTTGAGTTATAATCAAATTAAAACACTCTCCTAAGTTTAAAAGTAAAAAAATTTGGGTTTTGAAAATGGGGGAAATCATTATTCTTTAAAAAAAAAGCCATTAGAGAAGGAAGAAAGTTAATTTCTTTTCTCCCTTTAGAGGTTCAAGCCTAGAAATCTTTTGACAAAAACACAAATTAATTTCATATTTCCCTTAAGGATCAAGGAACATGATTCGGAGTAGAGATATAGACTTCAAAGATTATAAAGTCAGAAAATCTCCTGAGGGAATATTCTAGGCCTATTTATTTCTTTTTCTCTCCACCATTTATTCACTCAATTGCATGATTATTTTGACGTTAAATTTATTTATCTTAACTTTTGAGAATTGAATAACATGCTTACCTTATTCAAATGTGATTGATTTCTGGTTTGTGTGCCATATTAGAGGCATGACTACCTAAGAGTTCCTCTATTGTTTTTGTTTTGAAGTTATTCTCTTTTAACATATAATGTGATGTATTCCTTCAATTCTAATTCAATTTGTTGTATGTTTTAGTGTTTTGATATGTTTTAGCATTTTGATATGTTTTAGCATGATTTGATGATTAATTATTACATATCTAGGGATACAATAATTATTTTATATAATTTTTTGCATTTTTCCTCTGTTATATAAGTTACGGCTCTATTCTGTAAGTGAGGGATGGGAACAAGGTGTGAGGGATGGCGGTCCCTCACTCGAAGGATGGGACATCCTTCTACCTCCTTTCTAGCCATCCTTCGCTCTATGTTTGACCATCCCTCGCTTCCTTTTGACTATCCCTGGAGTATTTATTAGGTTTTTTTTAATATGTTTTAGGTTTTTTATGCCTTTTTTTATTTCTAATATTTATTTTATACATTTATGCACCATTTGACATACTTTGTTACTGCATATGTATTGTTATACCTGTGACCAATTTGTTTGTAGGTGTAAATTGTGTAGATATTTTATCATCAATGTTAATCAATTTGTTTGTTTGTTTTGTTTTTTTTTGAGTAATTGGTATATTTATGGTCATGGAAGACGTATAGTGTTTGCATGGGAATTCGTGCTCCCGCTTTGGCTGCCCTCTTCATTTGGTTTATCTCATTTTTTTCTCTCTTAGTTATCATGGTTATTAGGCTATTTATTTATTTATTTGCTTTCTTTTTAATTTTCTTATTTATTTTGGACGTATTATTTTTGAGGCTGTAATAATTAGTAATAAAATGATTTTTTGTACATTAAACTATAAAATTTCAATTAAATTATTTTTCCTAATTAATTGGCCTTTTTTTTAATAAAAATGGACCAATGTCTAACTTTTAATCTAAAATTTCACACAATATAATAAAACCTTTTTTTTGTAAATGTGTATGAGGGAACCACCAACATTCCTAAACTAATTAATGACCCATTTTATGTTTGATATTTATTTATTTTTCTTTTGTATATTATTTGGGACGATTTGCCTATGTAATAATTTTTAAGTAGGACTTTATTTAGGTATTTATTTATTGCTTTTTTTGAATGGGATGTTTACTTAAATTCTGTCACTTGCATAGTGTGAGAGAATAGAGTGATTTAATTCTAAAACTCAATTATAAAACAACACCTAACTAAGATGCCTAATAAGAGTGATTTCTCGAACACCAATCTTTGTTTAAAATAAGGTTAAGATTCAATTCTCAATGTTCTGTTGGGTGGCGACTCGATGACACCTTCCTCTTTGAGCCTATTAGTAGATGCCTTTATTAGTTGACTACCAATAATAATTTAGGCTTGATCCATTCTTATTACGAAATAGCCAATTTATGATTAATATTGAACCTTTTTCAATCTCGGACCCTAAAAGTGGGCCTCCGAGAACCCAGTTGAAAACGAGCAGGCTCCAGCGCGCATCATAAATATGAACTTATTTTCTTAAATGTATGTTTCAGATGTTTATTTTCCTTTGTGTTTATCTTGGTATGGTTGATATACAAGTGTTTATGCTATTAATCTTATTCAAGTTGATGGATGGATGGTTGTTTAATAGTTATATCATGCATGCTCTATTTTTCTTCATATATGCTACAGGTTTGATGGCATTTCTAAAATGAGAGCTGTTAGATCTAGTGTTTTTATGTTGTAAAAATCGAAGAAAAAAGAGAGGAAAATGAATAGGTATTGGATTAGTAAGCTCCAGAATGGGATATTAGTTCATACCTAGGTCTTGGGACCCATGTTTATGCTGACTATTAGATGGCTCCAAAATAGGATATCAGGTAGTTAGAGTAGTAGACTCCAAAATGGGATCTAGGGGTATAGATGGGGTATCCACATCTGAAATATATTAATGTAAAAGAACCTTGCATAGGAATGGAGAGGACTAGGTTCCTGAACAATATTTTTAGCTATTGTTAATTTTATTCATTTCACAATTTCTGCTTTTATCATTTTAATTATTTTATACTTTGTGTTCAATTTACCTTTGTTAATTATCAATAGTGCTAATTACAACATAACCAATAAACAATTGGGTAATTCTTAAAGCACATAACTCCAATTAATCATTTTTTCTTATGCAAATCTTGTTCCCTAGGGTTTGATACTTACGGGTCTTAAAAATACCTCACTTTATTACTTGTCAATTCGATACACTTGCTGATTACCGACCAACACACACATACTAAAAGAAGCATTCAATTTTTTGAAACATAAATAATACAATCAGGGAGGAGATATGGACTTTAAGAAATTCAGAGTCAGAATATCTCCTAAGGGTAATATTCTAGGCTCCCTTTTTATTTTCTCTCTTTAAAATTACCATGCATGATCATCTTAATTATTGTTGAAATAATTGTGTTTATATGTTGTGTTCCATTGATTTACATGTTTAAAGTTTGTTGATGTACAAATTTATATCAATGTGCATGCTAATGATGTGATCTAGTAAAGATTTCCTCCATTGTTATATAATTTCAAGCTTTATTTTTATTATGTAATTATGTAATTTAATGATTTTTTAGTGTGTTTAATGTATGATTTAGGGCCGTAGTCTTATTTTGGCATGTTCTAGGCTTTAATATTTGAGTATTTATGGTTAGTTGCAATTTTGTGTAATTTTTAGGTATATTTCTGCATTTTTCTATATTCTGTGAGTGATGGATGGGAAAAAGCTCCCATGGATTGCCACTTATCAAAGCAATAGACGGGACATCACCCAAGTTCTTTCTCGTCCCATCTTTCATTCAGCCATGGCTATCCGTCACCTTTCTAAGGGCATCTGTGGCTGATCTTTTAGGCATTTATACATGTATTTTATGCACTCTATTACATTTCAATTATTTCTTTGATTCCTAAAATATTTATTTGTCATTTTGTATAATATTTAATTCTCTGCATACTTTTATTCTATAATGTATGACTAAATAAATGATTCTTTTTTCTGTATTTTATTATTTACTTGTGTAATTCTAATTTCTTTACCTTTTGTGGTTTTTTGTGAGTTTGTGACTTTATTTACTTTTAGGAGATTTCACAAGGCATTTTTCATTGGGATTCATGCCCTAGTTGGTTGATGATCATCACCTATCATTCGGTTACTCCTTTTATTTATTTCATTTTGATTATTAGTTATTTTATTACTTTTTTGCTTATTTATTATTTTGGTATGTTTAGATATATTCTATTTTGGAGATGTAATAGTTAGGAAAAAAAGGGCTTTTTGTGCACGTCTAAAAGGAAAAAGGCACTTAAAATGATTTTAATTAGATAACTTGGATTTTCCTTCAAAACATTTGACTAGTGTCTAATTTTCTGTCTGTAAAATACATACGAGGGAACCAATGTTCCTAATTCAAACAAATATCTCGATTTATGTGTGTATATCATTTTATTCTTATTAATTGTTGGACGATTTGCTTTTGTAATAAGTTTAAGCAGTTGAAATTTATTTATTCATTTATTTACCATTTTATTATTTGCTTGGGATATTTATTTAAATTCTATTATTTGCATTGTGTGAGAGGGGAGAATGGATTAAATTTAAAACTCAATTATAAAACAACACCTAAGCAAGTTGCCTAATAAGAGTGATATCCCGAATACCAATCTCTATTTGGGCATTAAATGGTCGATAATCATTTCCCAACATTCTGTTGGGTGGTGACTCTATGATGCCTACCTCTTTTGGGCTCATTAGTAGATGACTTCATGGGTTGACTACCAATAACAATTTGGGTCTAATCCTTTATTTATTATGAAGCAGCCAATTTATGATTAAAAGTGGGCCTCTAAAAACCCAATCGAAAGTGAGTGCGGCTCCAACGCCCATCATAGTGGTGACTCCACCAGGGACAAAATAGACCTTGCTCCTAAAAACATATTGGTTAAGTTCTTTATAATTGGGTTTTATTACTAATTATTCCTTTCTCCTTTCTATATATCTTTTCTTGCATACATCTTAAAGCTTTAAAATTAAGTTAAGCATCACTTTTTAGCCTCGGTGTTATCCTGAAGCATTCCCTACGATCACTTTATGTAGAGAGGTGTTAAGGATACCCACCAGCCTAAGCCTAGTACCAAATGGTATATAAAATGGTGACCCATTGGTCGTTATGCTTGTGATGAGCTAGAGCTATTGGCAAAGACCATGCTTCGATAGCCCTAAAGTTTCATCACCCTTAACTCAAGCCCATGTAATGACAATAGCAATTTCCCTTATGTTGTGTAGCCATAATAACTTTTACTTGTTATATGGACCTTTATATTTTGACCAAACTCAAACAAATTAAGAGGGTATTAGTCAAAAGCTGGAATGCCCTAACGGGCCCAATCCGATATATATGAGTTAGTTAAAATATATAATTGTCAAAATCCATGCGCCTGCTATTTCAATTAGAGAGGTTATGCTACCAGTTTTTTGTTATGCACTATGCGAGTCCATTGGGTACCCTGTTGACCCATATACTAAGCTCACCTAGGAAAGAGACTGCATGACCTCGTGTGCGGGAGCAATAAGGTTGGAAGGTTATCATTATGTTTGTGTGTTGTTGTGATTGATGCCTAAAAAAACATTCATTGCATACATGTATCATTGTATATACCATGCTTATGCATTATCATCATGCATCATTCCTAACGCTTGTTCCTTGCAGCCATTATAGATCCATTTAGGTGGTTGAAAGGGTTAGACGATCACCTAATCCAGAGACCAATATTCGAGTTCCCAAAACTGAGCTTAAGTTTAAAGTTAAGTTCAAAGGTCAGTTTAGTGTTAAGTGCAAGTAGTCAAAAAATGAGCTCAAACATAGAATAAAAATAGCTAAATGAAATCGAATGAGTTATTAAGGAGACTGGGAGGTTGCCCTTTTTAAGAGAAAGGTTAGTCCAATTTATAGTTGAGACCTTGATGACAAAGGATGAGTTGGATAGGAGGCTAGATAGGTATCTTTAAGAGTTTGAGGAAAGAATGCTGGTTATGATTGGTGAAATGATGGCCTTTGTGACACCAAATGCTAGAACTCGGCCTATAGCAATCACTCGTGAGACAGTAGAGCTGGCCCATATCAGGGATGCTGTCGCAGTAGATGTTATTATGCCTCGAGATCCATCGAGGAGGGAGAAGAGACATAAGCTTGAAAATGATTACATTAAAGAGGAAGATAAAGACTATGTCCCTCTTATGATGAATATGAGGAGTAGAGGTCCTAGGGCTAATGATCTAGCCTTTAAAATGATGGAGGAGAAAGTTAAGACTATATCTAGGCCATTGTCTATTGGTAGAGGAATAAACCCTGAGAACGGGGATTTGGATGGAGATAAGCCATTGCCTAGAGGTTTAAGATGCTTGATCTACCAAGGTTTAATGGTACTTCAAATGCTTCAATCTTTGTTAAACAATACACACTAATCATAAAAGGAACCACCTTGACTAAAAAGTAAAAGATCGAGTATTTGTGTCTGAGTTTGATAGGGCCTACAATTCATTGGTATTATGGGTTGGATAGGCACACTAAGGAAGATTAGGATTTGTTGATCGAAGAGTTCCTTAAGCAGTATGACTGCAGCACTAGAATGGAGGTTACCCTAAAAAACCTTGAATACTTTAGCAGAAACATAATGAATCCTTCCATTAGTGCCTTGCTAGGTGGAGGAATAGGGTAATAGAGATGAAAATGAAGCCTAACATAGCTAATCAAATTAGGTTGTTCATTTGAAATGCAAGCCCATACTTGAGGGATGGCTTAAAAATGAAGGTTCTGAAGGACTAGGAGTTATTAAAGAACATAGCCATAGAAGCTGAGGGAGAGTACCTAGCCAGAAGAGGGAACAATGAGTGTACTAGAAGGAACTACAATAATAACAAGGCAGTTTGGAATAGTTGTTGGTCGAACAAAACTAGAAAGATTGCAAAAGTGTCAACTACAGAAGCTATTTAGCTAGAGGCATTATTCCAACTTGGGTAAATCACTATCCTAGGTGTTGGATCATTTGAGCAAGGAAGAGAATCTCCATCTATTGCCATCGAGGCCTGCAAAGAGTCACAGTTTACCCCAACATAAAGAAGATCAGTATTGTCTATACCATCAGCACATCGGGCACCTAACTAACTATTGTTACACCTGGACTAATCGAATTTATGATATGATAAACAACAAATAAATTTCAAATCCTGAGAAGAGAGATAAGAAGAAGAAAGGAGGTTGTTACCATGCCATCTCTAGTGTTTATGATCAGGTTTAGCCTACCTGAATGGTATGTTATGAGAGACATGTATAGGAATGAATACGTGGCCGTTACTCTCTCCACCCCCAAAGTAATAGAGCCAAGTGAAGAAAATCGGTCAGTTTCAATGATTGAATGTTTGGATACCCCTACAGAGAGTGAGGATAAAGGGGCTTTGGTGCCCATTGATATCTAGAGCTCAGCTAGTGAAAGTGAAGAGGAGATAAAAGAAGAGAGGTATGTAAAGGCAATCACTAAGAGTGGAAAAATAGCCCCATAGATTGAAAAAATTCCAACTCCTACGATAGTGCTTATGAAAAGTGGAGCTAATGATGACCAAATAATTAAGCAGTTGAAGAAGATACAAGCATAGATTTCTATTTAGGATTTGCTGAGACAGTCTCCCTCGTATTGGTAGAAGTTAGTGGAAGCATTGAGTGAATCTACTATCACCATTACTATTTCACCATCTAAGCTATTGGATTTGGTTACGGGAGGGACATGAGAAAATGTTGTATACTCTGATGTTGACTTACCTACTGAAGGAAAAAACTACAACTGCACTCTATATATCAAGGCCCAAGTGAATGGTTAGCACACGACCTACGTGATGGTAGACGATGGTTCTTTTATTGTTATTTATCCCTTAGTGGCAATTCCTACTTTTGGGCTAACTAAAAACATACTGAGTAAGTCTAACTTGAACATTTCTGCATATGACAATTCTAAAAGGCAAGCTATTAGGATATTTAAGGCTTTAGTAAAGATGGGACCCATTGAGAGTGAAGATGAATTTGTGGTGCTGCCTATTTTAGCCAACTTCTTTATGCTATTAGGAAGACCATGGTTTCACAAGTTAGGTAGGGTGCCTTCCATGTTGCATCAGATGATCAAGATCTCCTATGATGGTCAAGTGATAATTATTAAGGTTACAAGGAAGAACCAAGTTTTTGTGCTTGAGATAGCCAAATAGCCCTTCAATGGACTTCATGTAATAGTTATCAGTGATAAAGAAGGTGAGAGTAGTTTCATTGACAACCCCTAGGTGATCAATTTGCTAAAAAAGATGAACTTTTTACTAGGTGCTAGGTTAAGTAATAACTCCCAAGGGCCTCAGACTGCTATAGCTACTAAAGGTCAGAAGGATAAGAAGGGGTTAGGCTTTACTGGCCCTAATTAAAAAGGTAAAAAAAGCAATGAAAGGGATCCCCCACATCTCCTAGAGCTTTGTACCAGGTTCAGATATTTGCCTTTAATGTGGAGAGAATGAACCTTAATTGATAAAGGGTAAAATAGTGCTAAGTTTGAGTTGTTTAATGATGTCTTTGACTAGGAGGAAGGGATTGTCAAGCTAGTTAAAGGTTTCAAGGATGAACAGATTCTTCTACACCATTCATCTTAGGACATAGAAGTGCCTAAGTAGGTAATGATAGAGAAGTTGCTTGCTACTTAGCTGAAAGGGAAAGGGAAGGTAAAGGTTGAGGATCTACCTGAGGCCGAGTTTGGAGAGACATCTAATGTTACAAAGACTTAAGAAGATACTTTCATTGATATTGTTTATGTTCCTGAACTTTTTGATGAGAACAATGATTACTCTTTTAATTATATTAATAAGATGAACAATTTTTCTTAATTGTGTGATGTTTCTTCTGATTTCAATATACATAATCATGATTATAACCCATTCATATATGATATTAACTCAACACATGTTCATTTAATCTTGGAATAAAAGAAAATCTAAAAGAAATTTTACTGGCATCAGATATGACTCCTGAATAGAGAAAAATTCGAAAGAATATTAATAAAAAATGAAAAAGTCTTTTTTTGGACCTATGAAGACGTGCTGAGAATAGATCGGGAAATTGCTGATCATGCCATCCCAACATATCTAGGGTATAAACTAGTCAAGTAGAAGCTTAAAAGGCTTAGACTAAGTTTTTAGTAGAAGTTCAGTACCTTACGTGGGTGGCAAACATAGTTCTTATGGTAAAGAAGGATGGATAAGTTAGGGTCTATGTGGATTATAGGGATTTAAACAAAGCTTGCTATAAGGACGGTTTCCTTCTGCCTCACTTAGATATTCTGGTTGATAGTGCAGCCGCTTGTGCTATGTACAATTTTATGGATGGATATGTTGGGTATAACTACATTTTGAACAAAATAGTAGATCGAATTAAAACAACATTCATAATTGAATAAGGTATATATACCTGTTAGGTTATGCCTTTTGGACTTAAAAATGTAGGTTCTACCTATTAGAGGATGGTGACTAGGATACTAGATGATTTAATTCACAGGGAAGTGGAGGTATATGTGGATGACATGATGATCAAGTTAGTTACTCAAAAGGTCATTTTAAGGCATTGAAAAAGTTCTTCTAGAGGATTGACAAGTACAACCTTCACCTTAACCCGAAGAAATGCATATTTGGGGTCACTTTAGGTAAGCTTTTAAGGCATGCAGTGAGCCAAAAAGGTATAGAGGTAGATCCTGATAAAGTGAAGGCCATCACGGAGATACCGGTACCCCAGAAGGAAAAGGAAGTTATAGGGTTCTTAGGGAGAATTTAATATATAAATAGGTTTATCACCAAACTAACTTTGATCTGTGAGCTCATATTGATGCTATTTAAGAA
Organism: Excoecaria agallocha; assembly: GCA_037975025.1. NCBI lineage: Eukaryota > Viridiplantae > Streptophyta > Magnoliopsida > Malpighiales > Euphorbiaceae > Excoecaria > Excoecaria agallocha. The sequence continues at coordinate 13,208,637 of CM075807.1, forward strand.
AGATCAGCCGATATTCTGGAATGGGGATTGTCAAAAGGCATTTGATATCATCAAGGAATATCTATTGCATCCACTAGTATTAAGACCTTCTCAGGCAGGTAAGCCTCTGATTTTGTATCTGGCTATAGAAGATAGTTTAGAAGGGCTAATGATAGCTCAAGAGGATGACTTTGGGGTTGGGTATACAGTGTACTACCACTGCAAAAAGTTTCTCCCTTATGAAGCAAAGTATATAGAAGTTGAAAAGATTTGTATAGATGTCATATGGGCATTAAAGAAACTATGACACTACTTCCACTCATATAAGATACAAGTCGTGGCTAAGAAGAATCCTTTTAGGTATTTATAAGAAGCACCCTCACTTTTAGGGATAATGGAAAGATGGATGATTCATCTACAAGAGTTTGATATAGAATACTTCACTAGGAAGACTATTAAAGGAAAAAACAGTGGTAGAAAACCTAGCTAATCAACCGGTAAAAGGTGAAGAGATGACCTATGAATTCCTTGTTGAGAATATTACAGCCATAAATGTCTAAGGGTGGCAAATGTATTTCGATAGGGTGTTAACAATAAAAGAGTAGGAGTAAGAGCGATCTTACTCACCCCATAAGGAAAGAAAATGTTGTTAACCAAGAAACTGAGATACAAGGTCACAAAAGATAGAGCTGAATATGAAGCCTGCATCTTTGGGTTAGAAGCCTTGTTAGCCATAGGGGTAAAGTTTGTGAAAGTGTTTGGAGACTTATCTTTGGTTGTTTATCAAGTGAGAGGTAAATGGTCGGTTAAAAAAGAGTGATTATTACCTTACCTTAAGTGCCTGAAAGCTTTTAGTAACTAATTTGAGTTTTATACTTTTAGGTATGTGCCTAAGTAAGAAAATAAACTTGCAGATGCCTTAGCCACCTTGGTATCAATGTGGGTGTAGACCTGTGACCCGAGGTAGCCTAGATCAAGGTTACCCGATGATGAGGAAATAATATATACTAACAATAGGTTCATATCTCAAAGCTCCGATCATGGATTTGTCATTTTTCTTAAAGATTTTCGTGATTCTCAAAATACTTTCAAAACATTTTTTAGTGTTTTAAAAGATGGGCAAAAAATCCTATTTTTGGACTGATAATGGTGACAGGAGGTTATCTGTCACCTAAGAGGCGACCGTCTATAGGTCATTACCTTCAGAACAGTGTAAATCAGGGGACATTTTGGAAAATATGAGGTCTAGTGATGAGGGATGACCATCCCTCACTCACAAACGCCCGTTCCTGGGTCAAAACTCAAATTTTCCTACGTTTTCCTGGAATTTCAAAAGGAGAAAATTTTAGATAAAGATCAGGTCAAAATTTTGGGGATTTTGTCTCCTAATCTAGCTTTTTTTTGAGTTGTGATTGAATTGAAAATTTTTTTAGGTATATAAAAAAAATTAGGGTTTTGAAGGAAAGGAATCATTATTCTTTGAAAGAAAACCATTAAAGAAGGAAGAAAATCAATTTCTTTCTCTCTCTAAAAAGGTTTATGCTTCTACAATATTTTTAACTCACATCATAAGAATTTCATACTTCTTTTTAATGAATTAAATACTGTGATTCAGAGCTGAGATATGGACTTCAAAAATCACAGAGTTAGAATATCTCCTAAGGGAAACATTTTAGGCTCATTCACATTTTTCTCTCTACAGTTTATTGACCTGAATTTCATGATTATTTGGATGGTAAATTGAATTTTTTGACTGTTAAAACTAAATGATATGCTTGTTCTATTGACGTATGATTCATTTCTAGTATATGAGATGTATTAGAGGCATGATGATCAATAGGGATTCCTCCATTGTTGTTTTGATGTTTTCTTTTTTTAACATGTATATGTGGTGTATTTCCATAATTTTAATGGAATATGATGTATATTTTGGTGTTTTAATGTGTTTTTGGCATGACTTAATGTTCAATTATTGCATATTTATGACTAAGGCATTTTTTGGGTCCTTTTCTACATTTTTTTTCTTGTTTTACAAAATTTTTGTTATGTTCCAAAGGTGATGGTCGTCCTTCGCTTTCTTTTGGCCGTCCTTGGTGTCTTTTTTAGGTTTTTTCAAGCCCTTTTAGGTTTTTCATGTCTTTTCTTTTAATCTTTATTCTATGAAGCATTTATGCAATATTCTGATGAGTTTTGTTACTGTTCACATGTTGCTATAATTAGTTTCTTTTATGTATACAAATTATGTAATTTTTCATCATCCATGCTAACTAATTTGCGTATTTATTCTTTTTGAGCAATTCATATATTCATGGCCTTGAAGGATATATAACATTTGCATAGAAAGTCGTGCTCCTGCTCTGGTTGCCCTCTTTATCCAGGTTACTTCAATTTTATTTTGTTTGGTTATTATGTCGTTATTTATTTATTTATTTATTTTCTTTGTATTTTATTGTTTATTTGGATGTATTATTTTTGGGGATGTAATAGGTAGTAATAAAATGATTTTTACACGTTAAATGATAAAATCCCACTTAAATTATTTTTACTAATAAATTGGGTTTTCTATAAAAAATGGAGTAATGTCCAACTTTTAACCTAAAAGGTTCATATAATATAATAAAACCTTTTTGAAGAACATGCATGAATGAACCAATGTTCCGAACCTAAATGAATGTTCTGATTTATGTATGTATATTTATTCGTGCTTTGACGTTGTGGATAATTTGCTTATGTAATAGTTTTTAACATTGTGGATAATTTGCTTATGTAATAGTTTTTAAGTAGAATCTTATTTCAAGTATCTATTTATTGCTTTATTTACTTGCTTGGGATATTTACTTAAATTTGATTGCTTGCATTATATGAGAGAGGAGAGTGGATTAATTCTAAAACTCAATTATAAAACAACACTTAATCAAGATGTCTAATAAGAAGGGATGCCCCGAATACCAATCTTTATTTAAGCATCAAAATAAGGTCAAGATTCAATTCCCAACGTTTTATTGGGTGGCGACACCATGATACCTACCTCTTTAAACCCACAAGTAAACACCTTTATGGGTTGACCGTTAATAATAATTTGGACTCAAGCCTTTTTATTATAAATGACCAGTTTATGATCAAAAGTAAGCCTCCTCTAGTCTTGGGCCTTAAAAGCCGACCTTCGATAATGAACCCATAATGAAGGGCGGGCTCCAACGCGCTTCACAGTGATAACTCAACTAAGGACTAAAGAAACCTTACTCCGTAAAGCATTTTGGTTAAGTTTTTTATAATTTGGTTTTATTAATTAATCCTCTCTCCTTTCTAAACTGCATTTCTTACATACATCTTTGAGTATTAAAATTAAGTTATGCATCCTTTTGTAGCCCCGATGTTATCCTAAAGCACGCCCTACATTCACTCAGTGTAGGGAGGTGCCAAGGAGACCCACCAGCCCAAGTCAAGTACCAAATAGCATATAAAATGGTGACCCATTGGTTGTTATGCCTATGATGAGCTAGACCTATCGGCAGGGACCATGCTTGGGTAGTCCTAAAGTTTCATCACACTTGACGCAAACCCATGTAATAACAATAGCAACTTCCCTTAGGTTGCATAACTATAATAACGTATGCTTGCTATATGGAACTTTATGTATTGACCAAACTCAAACATAATTGTTGAAGTCCATATGCCTATGCCTTCAATTATAGAGGTCATGTTGTCAATTTTTCACCATGCATCATGCACATCCATTAGGTACCCCGCTGACCCATGGGCTAGGCCCACCTAGGAAAGAGACTGCACGACCTCTTATATAGTAGTAATAAGGTTAGAAGGCTTTGTATATAATTGTGTGTGATTGTAATTGACATCTAACGATGACATGCATTGCATTTATGCATTATTTATATATTTTATGCATGCATCATTTATCATACATCACCCTTAACATCTGATTCTTGCAACCATCGTAGACTCATCCAGGTGGTCTAGATGGTCGGACGGGTGCCTAGTTTGAAAGTCTATATCCAATCTATTGAGGTCTGATTCAGGCTGAGATTTGGGTTCAGAGGTTAGTTTTGAGTTGGGTTTTAGCCAGTTATGAGAAAGTAGCCAGAGGATGAAGAAATGAAACTGGGATAGTTGCTGATGATACTTCAGCAAAGTTTTCATTTTTTGAGGGAAAGAGCAAATGTCACTCCTTCTAGGCCTTCAACAGTAAGGGATGATTTAGACCAAAGGTTGGATAGACATTTGTGGGAATTTAGGGGGATGATGCTAGCCATGATTGGTGGAATGGTGGCTTCTATGGCACTTAATGCTAGGACTCAACCTGTAGCACTAGCTCACGAGATAGTAAAGCTGACTCATCTTAGGAATGCTGCCACAACTAATACTACTGTGCTTCGAGATCTACTTAGGAGGGAAAAGAGACATGATCCTGAGGATGATTTCATAGAAGAAGAGGATGAAGATTATATCCCTCCAGAGATGATCTTGAGAATAAGGGGTCCTAGTGTGAAGGATCTTGCTTTTAAGAAGATAGAAGAAAAGATAGAAGTTATGTCTAGACTACTATCTGCTAGCAAAGGGATAAATCCTAAAGATAGAGATCTAGATAGAGATGAGCCACTGCTCTAAAGGTTCAAAAAGCCAAACCTACCCAAGTTTAATGGTACCTCAAACCCTTCAGCTCGCATTAGGCAGTACGCATTGATTATGAAGGGGACTATCCTATCTAAGAAGTGGAAGGTATAATAATTTTGCTTGAGCTTGACTGGGACTGCAATAGATTGGTATCATAGTTTGGATAGGAGAACTAAAGAGGATTGGGACCTATTGATAGAGAAATTTCTCAAGCAATACCACTACAGCACGAGAATAGAAGTCACCTTGAAGGACCTTGAGTTACTCCAATAGAAGCATGATGAGTCTTTCCATGAGTATCTCACTAGGTAGAGGAATAAAGTGATGGAGATGAAAAGGAAACCTGACATGGCTGATCAAATCAAGTTGTTTATTCGAAATGCAAGTCTATACTTGAAAGATGCTTGAAAATGAAGTGTTTGAAAGACTAGGAATCCTTAAAGGATATAGCTATAAAAGCTAAAGGGGAGTATTTAGCTAGAAGGGTAAATAGTGAAAATGCAAGGTAGAATTTTGGTGGTAACAAAGCTGTCGGGCATAGTAGTAGGAAGAACTAAGCTGGAAAGACTGTAGAGTTATCCGTTATAGAAGCTAGCAAACAAAAACGTTATTTCAACTTGGAAAATTGTTGTCTTGGGTGTTAAATAGGCTATTAAAGAAGGGAAGCTTCAGCCACTACTGTCAAGGCCTGCAAAGAGTTAGGGGCTCCCCTACTATAAGAAGGATCAGTATTGTGCATACCATCAGCACACGGGGCATTTAATTGATTATTGATGTATGCTGAGTAGAAAGATCCAAAACTTAATAGATAGCAAGCAGATTTCAGACCCGAAAAAGAGGGATAACAAGAAGAAGGGAGGATACAATATTGTGCCCCTGTCTGTGTACATGATCGAGTCTAGCTTGCCTGAGTGATACGTGATGAAGGATCTATACGGGATCAAGTACTTGGCCATTACTCGCTCTACCCCAAAAGTAGCAAAGCAAGTTAAGGAAAATTGACTATTGGGACACCCCTACGAAGAGTGAAGATAAGGAGGCTTTGGTTCCTATTGACATCTAGAGTTCAGCCAACGAGGAAGGCAGTCACAAGGAGTAGGAGAGTAGGCCTAAAAATTGAAAAGTAACCGGCTCCTACTGTAGTGCTGATGAAGAAGGAAGTTGAGGATGATCAGATAACTAAGCAATTGAAGAAGACACGGGCTCAAATATGTGTTTGGGATTTGTTGAGGCAATCTCCTTTGTATAGGCAAAAATTAGTGAAGGGTCTGAGCAAAGCTACTGTTGCTACTACTATATCGCCCTTCAAGTTACTAGACCTAGTTAGGGGAGGAACTGAGGAGAATATAGTGTACTATGATGCCGACTTGCCTATAGAAGGAAGGAGTCATAATTGTCACTTTTACATGAAAGCTCATGTTAATAAGAAGCACACAGCTTGTGTGATGATACATTATGGCTCATCCATTAATGTCTATCCATTGGTAGCATTTCGGCCTTTGGGTTGAATGAGCACATGCTAAGCAAATCTTGATTTGATCATTTCTGCACATGACAACTCTAAAAACCAAGTCATCGGGACCTTCAAGCTATAATGAAAACCGGACCCATTGAGATTGAGGCTGAGTTCGTGGTTTTGCTTATTCTAGAAAATTTCTTTATACTCCTTGGAAGACTATGGTTTTATAAGCTAGGAGGGGTACCCTTCACGTTGTACTAAATGATTAAGATTCCTTACAATGGTCAAGTAGCTACTATTAAAGCAACAAAGGAGAATTAGGTGTATGTGCTCAAAATAGCCAAATAGCCATTTAACGGGTTTTATGTGGTAGTTATTAAAGATGAAGAAAATGGGGATGACTTTCTTGACAACCCTCAGGTGATCAATATGCTAAAAAAATGCATTTCTAGCTTGAAGCTAGTTTAGGCAAGAATTCTCAAGGACCTCAGATGGTTGTAGTTGCTAAGGGTCAGAAGAACAAAAAGGGTTAGGCTATACAAGTACCAATAAGAAAGGGAAGGAAAAGAAGAAAGTGGAAAGAATCCATCACATTTCTCAGAATTTTGTACCAGCCTTCGGTCTGTGCCTTTATTGTGGGGAGAATGAACCTCAGATGATAGGAGGTGAGCAAATATCGGGATTTAAGCTATTTAATGATGTCTTTGACTGGTAGAAAGGGATCATTAAGCCAGTTAAAGGTTTTCGAGATGAGGAGATTCTGTTGCACCATTCAGCCTGGGATAAATAAGCATAATAGGAAGTTATGATAGAGAAGCTACTCACTATTAAGCTGAAAAGCAAAGAGAAGATGCAAGCTAAGGAGCCACCCACTGAACTTGAGACTTATGAGACACCTGATGCTAACAAGATTGAAAAAGACACCTTTATTGATGTTTTTGTATTTTTGAACTGTTTGATGAGAACAATGTTTGCTTTTTTGATTACATTAATGAGATGAACAATTTTGCTTACTTATATGATGTTTCTTCTGATTTCAATATGCATGATCATGATCATAAAACATTTATATTTGACATTAAGTCAAAGAACACATGTTCATTCAATCTCGGAACTAAAGAAAATGTAAAAGAAATTTTAGTAGCATTAGATATAACTCCTAAAGAGAGAAAAATTTGAGAGAATATTAAGAAAATATGAAAAAGTCTTTGCCTAGACCTATAAAGACATGCCAAGGATAGATGAAGAAGTCATTGAACATGCCATTCCAACATACCCATGTTACAAACCAGTTAAACAGAAGCTTAGAAGACTTAGGCCATAATGGGCTGAGAAAGTTAAGCAAAAAGTCAAAAAGCAAATAGAGGCTAAGTTCTTAGTGGGAATTCAATACCCTATATGGCTAGTGAATATAGTTCCTGTAGCAAAGAAAGATGGGAGGATAAGAGTCTGTGTGGATTATAGAGACTTGAATAAAGCCTATCCCAAGGATGACTTTCCTTTGCCTCACATAGATGTTTTGGTTGATAGTGTTGCCACCTGTGCCATGTATAGTTTTGTGGATGGATATGTAGGATACAATTAGATCATAGACAAAATAGTGGATAGGATCAAAACGGCTTTTATAACTGAATGGGGAACATATGCATATCGAGTCATGCCTTTTGGGCTTAAAAATGCGGGAGCTACCTATCAAAGAATGGCCACTAAGATCTTAAATGATTTGATTCATAAGGAAGTAGAGGTGTATGCAGATGACATGATGATCAAGTCAATTACTAGAGAAGGTCACTTCAAAGCATTAGAGAAGTTCTTTCAGAAGATCAGTAAGTACAATCTCTACCTCAATCCAAAGAAGTGCATATTTGGGGTTACTTCAGGTAAGCTTTTAGGTCATGTCGTAAACCAAAGAGGTATAAAGGTAGATCTTGATAAGGTAAAGGCTATTAGGGAGATGCTAGTACCCAATAAGGAAAAAGAAGTTAGGGGGTTCTTAGTAAAAATTTAGTACATAAATAGGTTTATCGCTTAGTTAACTTTGATTTGTGAACCGATCTTCAAGCTGCCCTGTGGTTTGGAATGAAGATTGTTAGAAAATATTTGATACCATTAGGGATTACTTGTTACATCCACCAATGTTGAGACCGCCTCAAGTGGGGAGACCTTTGATTTTGTACCTAACAATAGAAGACAACTCAGTAGGGGCTATGATAGCGCAAGAGAATGATTTTGGTATTGAGTATGCAATATACTACATTAGAAAGAAATTCCTCCTTTATGAGGAAAGTACGTAAAGATCAAAAAGATTTGTTTGGCAATCATATGGGTATCTAAAAAGCTGAGGCATTACTTCTATTCTTACAGGATATAAGTTGTGGCTAAATAGGATCCCCTTAGATACCTACAAGAAGCTCATTTGCTATTAGGGAAGATATAAATATGGCTAATTCTCTTGTAGGAATTCGATATAGAATATATCACTAAGAAAACCATGAAGGAAAAAGCAATAGTAGAGTTTCTAGCTGATCAACCTCTAAAAGGTGAGGAGATGACCTATAAATTCCCCATTGAAAACATAATACCCATAACAGTGTAAGGGTGGTAGATGTATTTTGATAGAGCTTTAAATAATAAAAGAGTAGGATTAGGAGTAATATTGGTTAACTCGAAGGGAGAAAAGATTCCATTAGCTAAAAAGTTGAGATACAAGTCACAAATAACGAACTTGAGTACAAATCTTGCATTTTTGGGTTAGAAGCTATATTAACTATAGGGGCAAAGTTTGTAGAAGTGTTTGGAGATTCATCTCATATGGTTTACTAGATAAGGGATGAATGGTTAGTAAAGGAAGAATGCTTACTGTCTTATCTCAGATACCTAAAAGTTTTGAGCGGTCAGTTCAAGGTTTGCACTTTCTGATATGTACCTAGGGAGAAAAATCTGTTGGCAGATTCCTTAGCTACCCTAGTGGTGTCAATGTGGGATAATCCAAAGGGATTGATTATGAAACCTGTGATAATTTCAAGCTCTAATAGGATATGCTTTGAAAAAGAACAGGTCATGGATATTGGGTAGATGACGGAAAGCCTTGGAATTGCAATATTCAAAATTACCTGGAAAAGTTAGTGTTCCCTGATAGAGCAACTGAAAAGGGACCAAATTATGATTTGTAAGCTCTCAACTCAATTCATCATTATAGGAGGAGTGTTGTATAAAAGAAAGCTCGATGGAATTCCATTAAGAAGCTTAGACGAAAAGGAAGCAAAAAGGGTGATGGAAGAAGTACATACGGGAATATATGGAGATCATATGAACGAGTTAGCCTTGGAAAAAAAGATTATGAGATAGGATTTCTTCTTTCTTATGATGGATACTAATTTCTCTAAGTATGTCAAAGAGTGTCAATTGTTCCAACAATATGTAGATTTGAGAAATTTGCTCATTTTTGAACTATACAACCTAACGTCACCATGGCTATTTGCTACATGGGGAATAGACATCGTGGGAATGATTCATCCACTTGCCTCAAATGGGCACAAATTCATCATATTAGCCATTGATTACATTAGTAAATGAGTAGAAGTAGAATCCTTTAAAAAGGTGGATGCACGGGACATGGCCAAGTTCATCGAGAAAAACCTGATATGCAGATATGGTTTGCCTCATCATGTGGTCTCAGACAATGTGTTACAGTTATCAAGTGAAACTAGACAGATGCTTATTAGATATGGGATCCAACATCACAAATCTTCTTCTTATAGACCTCAAGCAAACAGAGTAGTCAAAGTAGCCAATAAAAATGTAAAGAGGATTCTGGCCAAAATGGTGCGAACTTACAAAGACTAGGCTGATAAGCTACCTTTTGCACTCTAGGATTATAGGACCACAACCAGAACTTCAATAGGAACAACTCCATTTTCCCTATTTTATAGAATAGAGGAATACTGCTGGTAGAAATCGAACATCAATCCTTGAGAGTAGTTCTGGAGGCTGATATACCAAAAACATAATGGGCTAGGTAAAGACTATCATAGCTTAACTTACTGGATGGGGAAAAATGAGAGCATATTATCACAATCACATTTATTAGAAGAGGTTGGCCTGTTCATTTAGGAAGAAGGTCAGGAAATGCCCTCTAGAAGAAAAAGACAGTGTGCAAATAGATGAGGTCCGAGATTCCAAATATTCAGGGCAAATTTAGGCCCATATGGGAAGGACCTTTCATGCTTAAGAAATTATTATCCAAAGGCACTGTTATTTTGTTAGATAGTAATGGTAGTGAATTTCGAGAACCTGTGAATGTCGATAGCATAAAAAAGCTCCATGGCTAAAGACTAAAAATTAAGGAAAACCGCTGGTTGAAAATAAAAAAAATGGCCGCCTTACTAAAATTGGGCAACTCACCAGGGTGAAAACCAAAAAAAGGCATCTTGAGAAAAAAATTAGAGGCTGAGAGAAAATAATCAATCAAAAAAACCCAAGAGGGCTGGTTGATGGCAGATGTTATAATGCTTGTAAAGTTTCACTTCGAGATTGAATAATATATGTCATTGAGATAAAGTCAAATACTGATCATATGTACAGAAATCAGAAATGAAATATCATGCATGTATTTATAAATGTCATCCAAATGTCTGAAAGTAACATTTTTCTGTCATACGTTCAATAAAAATAAAAACATCATCTATGAAAGTGTCTGATATAATCTATCAATATCATGTTTCTCTCTCCATCCAAGTTCCTCAAGTGAGAAAGTTTGTTGTCTGTAGCTGGACTGGTGACCCAACACTTGTATGAGTCAGAGGTAGTGAAATCATAGGCACCTACATCAGAAATAGTGGTCCTCACTGGAAGTTGAGCCTAAATCCTTTGATAATATTCGATCACAAAATAAGCAATAAGGATGCCTCCATGAAAACCTAAAGTTGCCCTAACAATATCTTACTTACCTCCAAACGACAAACACATCGGGTAGAGATATAAAAGGTGGCTTGACGAAGCCCACAAAAAGGAATGCATCCTAACTCCCCATCCATAACCACATAAGTGACAGGTAACCAAAGACACCTAAATCTAATATTGGCATCCATGGAACAACCAAGCCAGTCGATGGCATCGTGGACTAATTAGAACTCACACTAAAGACACCTAGACGTGACAAGTCTCATAAGTTAAATTCATATGGTTCTGACTTGAGGAAAAGGCTCAAAAAATAGTTGTAACTTCTCTCAAAGCCATACCTAAAAAAAGAAGAGAAAAAAGAGAAAAAAGAAGCCGCTGAGGTGAGTTAGGTTCATTTTAGGCAAAATTAAGGCATAAAAATATGTGAAATTTTGAAAAGACATACGTTTCAACAGAAAAAGTTAACATAAAACCCCACAAGGGGCATATTACCTTTAAAGATGAGGACATACCTAAAGGAGTAAAGGACTTCCTATCAAGAATGAGGAAAAACCGCTCTAAGTAGAGAATCTATGATGAAAGTCATCTAAACCTATGATGGTCTTTTCCACAATCAAGGGAAAGGGATTATACCCTCGATGGATGCCAACAACAACATCGAATAACCCATAGTCTGCAGTCATGGGATTGCCAGCATGCATCAATAAACAACAAGAAAGGTAGCATAGCAACATTACACCAGAATGAAAGGTAGGGACATCATTAAAGTCAGGCAATACATCTATTGGCCACTCTAGTGTAAAAGTCTCTCTATAAGGCACTAGACCCTTGGCCTCAGAGGGCATGGACTACCTCTCTGGGATAAGCAATCATGGGAAAGGGTAAGCATGGTTGGATATCAAGGTCGAACCTAACACCTATAATAATGGCAAATTCTTTAGGCAAGGGACATAACTCCTGGTGAGTGAACCAGAATACGTGAAACCTAGGATCTCAAAATTGAAGCACAACAGACAGAAGGTGTTTATCTAGAGGGACTCTTCTTAGAAACCTCAGGCTTGAATAAGGAGCTAAAAGGGGGTCCTCCTAAGTTTTTGAGTCATCCAATAACTGGTGTAGTTTCATAAGTCCAATGGCCATGATTATGAGATTTTTGAGTGATCTAAAGATACAAAAATGATGAATAAATAATAATAAATTGATGGAAAATAGGCAAGGAAGACAAGAAAAAGAAAAGAAGAGAAGAGAGAATATTACCTAATGGAAGCTTCGTGGAAGTTGAAGAGTCAATGACATAAAATCCAAGAAAAGAGACACTATTTATAGAAAGTAGTGAACCACAGCCATCCCTCATCCTAGAGTAAGCCACAGGTTGCCCTCCCTCACCACTAGAAGACCAAAAGTCACATTTTTGCATGTCTAATGCATTGCATGTACAAATTAGAGCATTTGCCTTTGTTTGGATTTTGCAGGTAAATTAAAAAGAATGACGATCTGAATACCCAAACCTTGAGGATTTATGATTTTTGAAGCATAAAAATCAATATTCCATGGAGGAATAATTAATTTTAAGGGCTATTTCAGACTTTTGAGTACTTGTGTATAATAAAATGTAATTAGAGTCTATAAATCTTGTGAAAATAATATTGAAACTTGTAAAAAAAAGTGTCAATAATATTGTAAATTATTTTTATATAGCTAGATAACAAAAAAATATTGAGAAAAATGGTTTAAAAATTGAAGAAAATAGAGTTAAAATGTGAAAAATATGAGAAAAATAAAAACAGAGGGCAAAATGGTCTTTTTAACCTGAGGGATGGCACATCCTGTACGTCCCATCTATCACCAGGAAAAGGATGGGATACCCGTCCCTCACTTAATTCCAACCATATAAAGGCTGTTTCTTTCCTTTTCCATTCAAAACTCCATTTTTTCCGGCAAACATTTCCTCTCAATGGTTTTTCGAGCTTTTATTCTTTATTTTACATCTTATTCACGATCCATTTATGCCTACGAACTCCTGGAAGCAAGGTGCACTTTAGTAAGCCTAAGTTTATGCTTTTTTCTATCTTTTTCTATCTTTCTTCCCAAGTAAATATAATTTAAGAATTTGTTATTTTCTTACTTTTTTTTTCTTAAGTTAGAATAAAAATTAGGTTAGTAAAATTTAGTTCTAGGTGTAATAGGCGCGAGCATTTGTTGTTATATTTTTTATCTAATATATTTTTGTTTTTATACATGTTCTTTAGTTTAGAAATAAATAATATATTGTAGTGTAAGTAATATAATGTGTATGACCTTTTGCATGCTACCTTATGTATGAGCACATGAGATTTATGGCATAGGCAGGAATGTACATAAGCTTTAGGATTTCTAAAAGCATTCTTTTATCTTTGCTATTACATCAAGCATGAATATAAAAATATTTATGTTGTTTTGCAACCTTGATGGCCTGTGGCTTGTTGTGTGCTTTTAAATTTGATATTTGTATAGGAAGGCCGTATCATTCCTAGCCAGAATGCTGCTGAAATTTTGTCTTATTTCTCAATAAGCATAAAATATTATTATCTGTGCTGTTTGGAGACCCTCAGGGTTTATGTCATATCGCCTTTGTTTTAATTGTGCATTTTTGTATAGGGGGCAATCATATTCCTAGCCAAAATATTGCCAGAATTTTGTTAGAATTTCTCAAAAATTGTGAAATATGTTGTTAGTAGCCACAAGGGCATGTATGTTGTTTAAATGTGTTTTTGTATAAGGGGCAGTTGTATTCCTTGTCGAAATGCTGTCAAAATTTATCTATAAAAAAGCATACAACCAATGTATTTTGCATTGTCTTTCATACATGTATACTAAACTCTACTTGTACAAAATTATCAAATTCTCGTTTTGATTGTGGCATGAGTTAAACATGAACTAACGTTTCATATTTTGCAAGATTCCTTGTAGGACAACACGTCTTCAACCCTCGCAGTCAGTGCCAGCATATATGACGGATGAGTAGGCTGCCAGATACAAAGCTTTAAGTTAGGTTTAATTCAGAGCCAACCAGTACATGTCCAGGAAATTTTTGGAGGAGTTCGATTTGCTATAAGAGGCTAACAGACTATTAGCCAATGCTGCTTGGAGTAACTTCTTCGCTCCAGCCTTTAGGACATACACAGGAATGACTTAAGAACTATTGGCCACCTTATGGTACAGAGGATACCAGTGGTCTAACACACAAAGGAAGCAATCCAATTTAGAGCTTTAGAGAGGCCATTCAATATTACAAGATGCAAATTTGCAAAGGCCATGGGGCTTCCCATTGGACTTGGCACAGTCACACCCCCTAAGCTGATGGACAGAGATAGGTGAAGAGCTGTCACATTGCCTGGAGCAATATATGACTCGGCTCAGGCAAAAAGCACAATGCTGGCTTTTCAGATTTATAGGTATCTATAGAGTGTTTTATCTGGTTCTTACCTCAGATGTACTAGGAGTCTAGGTAATGTCAACTCGATAGACATTACCAGCCTTTAGGGGATACAGGAGGGGTAGCATATAGACATCTCTTATAAGATCATCTTGACCTTGACTAAAGTCAGCACCATGCTATGGATATAGGTATGTGTAGGCAATGTCATTACAAGGCTGTTAATATCGCTTGGATTAAAGGAAGGCCACTTTGGGGAGCATTTTCAGGAGAGTACATATATAGACCTGTAGGCAGCCATCACTATGAGTATGGTAGAGCCCATAGAGAGGCAGTATAGATTACTTACAGTGCCAAAGATTCGGGAAAGATGTAGTTTTGACACCATTATACTAGATCAGGTGGCAAAGCAGAATGCTCAAGGTCAGGCAGCTGACATGGTTTTAATAAAGCATCAGGAGTAGCCACCTTAGTAGGATGCACGAGCAGATGAGCCTCACAAGGCAGAAGGTTCTCGGGGGCAGAGTCAAATTTTAATTATGTTTTTAACATGTAAATCGACCTACACTATCAGGAGGCTCACTCTAGACACCGGCTCACCCTAGGTTTCCACTCAGACATCATAGATCCTCAGTTGTGAGGTTTTCTCCATATAGGTGCCCTAGAGCTTCATTCTCTACCATTCCTCTACCTTATAGACATCCAATGGCATCCACATTGATAACATCACTGCCAAAAGCTCAATCACCTCCTGCTCAGGCACCTCCAATTTCAGATGATATATCTAAGAGACTAGCCACAATACAGGAGATACAGAGGGCTATGCTTATAGTGATACAGTCTTTACAGGCATTACCAGTAGCTATACAGATATTACAGTCGGAGGTGTAGAGCCTCAGGATAGACATGTAGGCTATATGGTGCAGGTTTGATGAATCCTTACAGGTGGTAAATGACTTCCTCACCCTGCTTAGAGATCAAGGCACTCATATTAAGGCAAAGGCTCCTAGGGCCAGACAAACGGTGATTGAGACTGATAAGCAGCTGAGGAGGTGAATTGGGTACCTGAGGAGGAACCTAATGAGGTATTTAAAGAGCCACTCATGGGCAGTCTTGCAGGTAGGGCAGGGATCAAAAAGGTTGGTTGAGGTGATATCATAGATATTGCAGCCATTGACTTTGGTATTGCCAAGTTTCAGGTTTGTATTTGAGCAGGCAGGTGAGCAGTTGCCTCCAGCACCTCAAGCTTTGGCTCCAGTCCGACCTCCCAGGCCACCAGCATTCAGACCGCCATTAGATCAGCATACCATTGAATATCAGGGCCAGGACCTTCATAGTGACTGGTTATTTATTGTATTCAAGGAATTATACTCTATCAAAATTTGATGAACATAAAACCAAGTTGTATATAACTTATTTTATCTTTATATGTCTTATATTATTTATGCTTTCCTTCATTTAGAAGATGAATAACTGTGAACACCATATGATTAATGATAACTTGTAAATAACTATATCATTATAAAATAAACAATAATGACAATGACACAACAAAAATAATGACAAAAAATAATAAAAAAAGGTCAAATTCAATAAGCACTATATTAACATCTAGTTTTTTTTTACATCAGGTACTCATAACCCCACCAAGGGAACAAATATTTACTTCATTAGCAATAATCTCTTACAGCGAGAGAAACTTCAATTTGAAAATAAGGTTGATGTTATGAGCAAGGAATCATTGAGCAAGGAACAACCACAATGGGTTTCACTATCCTAATGGTATCCCATAGAAATATCCTCAATGGATTTAACTCTAAGCATTCCAAGTGATTCCCTAGTGAACGAAGGTATACCTACCAAGAACATCCTTGCTGGAGTATTAACTCAAATAGAGCAACCCAAATCTCTCAGAAAGAACAACCAATAGGATAACTCTAACATTCAAGTACAATGTATCATCTTGACTCTGCATGTCGACAAACTAGTGCTAGTGATGACATGTTTTCAGCAATTTGATTCTGCATGCCCTAAGCACTAATCAAATACAACCAATTTAACTTGATTTTGCATGCCTTAGAAGCTAATCAAGGAAGACCTTTTATTTTTGTCACAATTCTGCATGTCCCAGGCACTAATTGGACAAGTGGAGACTTACTGCCTTCGATGGAGTTAGTCTTAAGCTACATTGATTTTGTATGCCCCAAGTACTAACTAGATGCATTCAAATAACTTAATTCTGCATGCCGTAGGCACTAATCAAAGTTAATTAATTTGTCCCGATTCTGCATGCTCCAGGTGCTAATTGGATGATTAACACAGGATTAACACATTGATAAGTAGATGTTAAATATCCAAATTCAGGGTTAACACATCGACAAAAGGACGATAACTACCTAATCCAAAGACTCACTGCCTTAAAAGGTATGTGATGCAAGTAAGCAAGAGATTTGCTCACTTTGGCACTAGTTCCCCAAAATTAAAGGCAGCTATAGACACCATAACCCGAGGTAGTCTGGATTAGGGTTACCCAATGATAAGAAAATAGTATATCACTAACAGCAGGTTTGGATCTCAGAGCTCCGATCGTGGATTTGTCATTTTTCTTAAAGATTATCGTGATTCTCTAAATACCTTCAAAACATTTTTGAGTGTTTTAAAAGATAGGCAAAAAACCCTATTTTTGGACTAATAGTAGTGACAGGCGTCTGTCTGTCACCTAAGGGGCGGCCATCTATTGGTCCTCACCTCCAAAATAGTGTAAATTATGGGGGGCATTTTGGCAAATCTGAGGTTTAATAATGAGAGACAGTCGTCCCTCACTCATAAATGCTCTTCCCTAGGTTGAAACCCAAATTTTTCCATGTTTTCCTAGAATTTCAAAAGGAATAAAGTTTCAAATAAAGATCAAGTCCGAATTTTGGGGATTTTATCTCCTAATCTGTCAATTTTTTGAGTTGTGATTGAATTGAAACTTTGTTTTAGGTATATAAAAAAAATTAAGGGTTTTAAAGGAAAGGAATAATTATTCTTTGAAAGATAACCATTATAGAAGAAAGAAAATCAATTTCTTTCTCTCTCTAAAAAGGTTTGCACCTTCACAATCTTTTTAAATCACATCATATGAATTTCATACATCTTGTTAAAGAATCAAAGACTTTAATTCGGAGCTAAGATCTGGACTTCAAAAATCATAAAGTCAAAATATCTCTTGAGAGTAACATTCTAGACTCTTTCACATTTTCTCTCTCTATAGTTTACTCACCTAAATTTTATGATTATTTGGATGGTAAATTGATTTATTTTGACTGTTAAAACTAAATGATATGCTTGCTCTATTGAAGTATGATTCATTTCTGGTTTATGCGATGTATTAGAGGCATGATGATAAAAAAGGAGTCCTCCATTATTATTTTGAAATTTTATTTTTTTAACATGTATATGTGGTGTATTTCTTTAATTTTAATGGAATATGATGTAGATTTTGGTGTTTTAATGTGTTTTTGGCATGACTTAATGTGTAATTATTGCATATTTATGACTAAGGCATTTGTTTGTGTCATTTTTTACATTTGTTTCTCGTTTTGCAAAATTTCTACCCTGTTCCAGAGGTGACGGATGGGAAGAAGGTGTGAGGGACAACTGTCCCTCAACCAAAGGATGGGACATCCTCCTACCTTCCTCCTGGCCATCCTTCACTTCCTTTTAGCTGTCCGTAGTTTTTTTTTTTTGGTTTTTTAATGCCCTTTTAAGGTTTTTCATGTCTTTTCTTTTAAAATTTTTTTGTGAAGCATTTATGAAATATTCTAATGAGTTTTTTTACTGTTCATATGTTGCTATAATTAGTTTTGTTTGTTTATACAAATTATGTAATTTTTCATCATCGATGTGAATTAATTTGCTTGTTTTGTTCCTTTCGAGCAATTCATATATTCATGGCCTTAAAGGATATATAACATTTGCATGGGAAGTCGTGCTCCTGCTTTAGTCATCCCCTTTATCTAGGTAACTTCAATTTTATTTTGTTTGGTTATTATGTTGTTATTTATTTATTTTCTTTGTATTTTATTATTTATTTGGATGTATTATTTTTAGAGATGTAATGGATAGTAATAAAATGATTTTTTTCACGTTAAATGATAAAATACCACTTAAATCATTTTTACTAATAAATTGGATTTTCTCTAAAAAATCAACCAATGTCTAACTTTTAACCTAAAAAATTCACATAATATAATAAAACCTTTTTGGAAAACATGCATGAAAGAACCAAATCTCCTAACTTAAATGAATGCCCCAATTTATGTATGTATATTTATTCGTGCTTTGACATTGTGGATGATTTGCTTATGTAATAATTCTTAAGTAGGATCTTATTTCAAGTATTTATTTATTGCTTTTTTTACTTACTTTGGATGTTTACTTAAATTCTATTGCTTGCATTATGTGAGAGAGGAAAGTGGATTAGTTATAAAACTCAATTTTAAAACAACATCCAACTAAGATACCTAATAAGAGGGATGTCCCGAACACCAGTCTCTGTTTGGGCATCAAAATAAGGTTGAGATTCAATTTTCAATGCTTTATTGAGTGGTAGCTCCATGATACCTGCCCCTTTAAGCATACTAGTAGACGCCTTAATAGGTTGACCTTCAGTAATAATTTGGACTTAATCCTTTTTATTGCGAAACGACTAGTTTATTATCAAAAGTGAGCCTCCTCCAATCCCAGGCTCTAAAAGCAGGCCTTCTAGAATGAATCAGGAATGAAGGGCAAGCTCTGACGTGCGTCACAGTGGGATAATCCAAAAGGGGTGAGTATAAAGCCTGTGTTGATTTTAAGTTATGATAACCCATTTTGAAAGTGAACAGATTATGGATATCGAGGTGGAAGATGGAAAATCTTGATACTATGACATCTAGAACTATTTGGAAAGGTCAGCGTTTCCTAAAGAAGCTACTGAAAAGGACTAAAGGATGATCCACAAGCTATCAACTCAGTTCATTACTATAGAAGGAATGCTCTACTAGAGACAGCCCGATGGAATCCAGTTAAGGTGTCTAGATGCAAAGGAGGTAAGAAAGGTAATGGAAGAAGTGCATGTGGGAGTGTGTGGAACCCATATGAATGGTTTGGCCTTAGTAAATAAAATTATTCATAAAGGATTCTTTTGGCTTACAATGGACACCAATTGTTCTAAGTATGTCAGATAATGTCAACTATGCCAAAAGTATGCAGACTTGAGGCATTTACCTAATTTTGAGTTATGCAACCTTACGTCACCATGGCCATTCACTGCATGGAGTATAAACATCATGGGCATGATCCATTTGCTTGGTTTGAATAGGCATAGGTTTATTATAGTGGCCATTAACTACTTTACCAAGTGGGTAGAAGTGAAATCTTTCCAAAAGGTAGATGCAAGGGACATGGCTAAGTTCATTAAGAGGAATTTGATATGTAGATATGGTTTTCCTTATCATTTAGGGTCGAATAATAAGTTACAGTTCTCCAGTGAAACCAAGAAAATGCTTATTAAGTATGAAGTTCAACACCATAAATCTTCTCCTTATAGACCTCAAGCAAATGGAGAGGTCGAGATGGCTAATAAGAATGTCAAAAGAATTTTGGCCAAGATGGTTCAGACTTATAAAGACTGGGCTAATAAGCTACCCTTCGTATGATAGAGTTACAGGACCACAGCCAGAACTTCAACAGGGGCTACTCTATTTTCTTTGGTTTATGGGATAAAAGTGATATTGCCAATAGAAATTGAGCATCAATCCTTCAAGGTAGTTTTACAAGCTGAGATATCAGAAGTAGAATGGGCTAAATAAAGGTTGTCACAGCTCAATCTACCAAATGGGGATAGGATACGGGCATACTATCATAACCAGATTTATTAGAAGAGACTAGCTCGCTAGTTTAGGAAAAAGGTTAAAAAGCATCCTCTAAAAGAGAGAAATTTGGTGTTCAAACAGATGAAGCCTGGAATCCTAGTTATCCAATGCAAGTTTAGGCACATATGGAAAAGACCTTTTGCACTCAAGAAGTTACTATCCAAGTGTTGTACTAAATCCACAAGCGCATGGTTCACCAATTATAGTACTTAAGATATCATTCCCACGGGAAAAGGATGAGTGATTACACACTATTACTCAATTCTTAATCTTTTTTACAATATTCAAGATTTGTTAAATTAACTAAAATCTATTTGACAACTAGAAATACTAATTTAACCTAGTTTATTGATAATCAAAGAAGACAATTAAAGGTTGATATTATAAGATAAAAATTGAACTTGAACTAATTCTCTCACTTGTATTCTAATCTTACAATGCAAACCAAGTTGGATTAATGTCCTAATTCATTCTCTCAATATGGAATAGTTAATCTTAAAACATACACATATAATTCTAATGCTTAATTCTTATTAATGTGTAAGTTAATTATAAACACTTATTTTAAGATTGAATGCCAACTTATAGTAATTACCCTAATATCCAGATCTCTCAAGTGATATTTTGATAATGAATCTTTACTAGCTATAAAAGAGAATATATTTCTCAATCATACTCTCACTAATATTAATCATGCATAAAATACTAATAAGAATTCTACAAATAAGACTGTGTATATTACAAAGAACATAAAAGATATAAACATCAATATTTAAGTTCCTAAAGTAAATGTCATTCAACTAAATACAAAAAGAAGTAATAGATAAGAGATAGTAAAAAGAAATCTCTCAATCTTTTTCCACTCTCTAAGTAGATCTCCTTCTTCTTGCTTGCCTTCTTCTCAAAAGATTAAACTAAAAATGTACTAATTACATCAAAAGAAAATTGGAAATTGTTAATTTTTTTTTCACAACTTGTGTGTATATCAAACTAACTACTTCTTGTGTTAATATATAGGATTTCAATCCTTGTGTCATTCAGAAATGCCCCTCCGAATGTATATAATCCTTGGTGGAATGACATGCTCCTTCAAGAGTCCCTTCAGAAATAACCACCTAACATCTTCTTGCTATCGTGCTCGTGAAGGATGTCGCGCCCACGATAGGATGTGCTTCCTCTTGAGTTGACTTTTCACTTCTGCATTGACCTCTTTCTTTGATGCCTTTTTGTATCTCGCTCGTGACTCTTACCGCGCTCGCAATAGAGCTTCTTCTTTCGCTTGATTTATGTCTCTTTTCCTTAGTTCTTGTTCCTTTACTCCCTACATCACAAACACATATAAAGCACCATATTTCACATAAAAACTTAACTAAAAATAGATATTTACTTCACAAAAACATCCACAAATTATGCATGAATCATCTCACATCAATTCCCCACACTTAACCTTTGCTTGTCCTCAAGTAAAACTCAAACGCAAGAAAACAACACAAAACAACAAATAAGACACATAACAACATTCACACAATTATGGAGATTACATTCATATTTGATAGACATTTGGAAACAACATGATATAACCTTTACCTCTCAATAAAGTAGTCTCAATTTTCAAATTCTCAATCAATACCATTGTCTATTCAACTCAACAACTATGTATATTTAGAGAATTAGGAAGTTGCAAAGGACAAGAATATAAACACTCAATAAATTGGATATCTTAACACATTTATAAACTATTTCATACAAAACATTGCCTAAATTAACTCTCACTCAAATACTTTCTTATTTTTTCACTCAAATGTTTAGGGATTAGTGTTTCACTCTTTCCTTTAATATGCCATTGCATACCATAAGCTTGTAAATGAATAAACATCTCCACTACTAGAACACGTCAAATGCACGAAATTAAAAGGTCTTATTTCAGGTTATAACTTGGCTTAGGTAAAGGTACCTTGGCTTAGGTAAAGGTAGGTCAAATCTTTGGTTAAGTAGCTTATAATATATAGAGAAAAGGTGATCACCATATCATAAGAGACTTAAAGTAACAACATAACATGATCAAATGAACTTTTAACTTACTATTTAATCTTCCTTATCATTGTCCAAATATTACACTAGGTCTCTTTTTCTTTAAATCATTTCTTCTCTTTTTCTAGTTCTTTTCTTGCCTTTTTCTCTTTTATCTTTTCTTTTTTTTTAAAACTAGCTTTTATTCCATATTGGACTTATAATAGAAAGTGAAAAAGGGCTCCCACTATTCATCATGCTTACACCTAATAAGAATTTTCTCAAATGATATAGTAATCCTAAACTTCTACACATAAAGGGTGCCAAAAGAAAGGTTTAATGTTCAAAAATTGGATTAAGGCTAACTATGTGCTTAACAACGAAAATTTGCTCATGGCTCAAAATTGGCTACCTAAAGTAAAAGGGTTGGTCTATTTAAGCAAGTCAAAATTGGTTATTCTAATGCCCTTATCATTTTTCATGCAAAACTCACACTAAATGTAATCTTGAAGTTTACTAAAAATAAGTTCTAGAGGATATGATATACTAAAGCTCTCATACAAAGAAAATTGTCATGTACAAGGCTTCAAGAACTCACTTAGCTATAGGTCAAATTACTGTAAGCAATGAATTACCAAAATAATCATATTTACTTTTGAAAAGATAAAAATTTTAAAAAGAACCTATACTAAAGTGCTTTGCCAAATCATAACCCTAACTATGCACATAAAGATGTCAAAGTAAAATAACCAGTAATATACCTTAAATGCTACCAAATGTGCATCAACTACAAAAGCTCCAAAACCATATAGACTCACAAATAACCTAAACAATTAACATGCATATAAGAACAACACACATGTACTAATAATGATAATCATACATAAATATAGCATGCACACATACTAATTACAACCTAACACATAGCATATATAGACACCTTCCCACACTTGAAGGACACAATGTCCCCATTGTGCAAGGAAACAAAGAAAACACAAAATAACACATACAAACAAAAACACCAAAACAAAAAAAACAACATATAAATAAACTAAACACATGCAAATAAAAAAAAAGGAAAAATAAAGAGTAAAGGATATTCCTTATGTAGCTCCATTGGGTGAATCTGGTGGCAAGGGGCTAAAATCCATATTGTTTTTCTTAAAAAATGAGAGCAACCTCCAACGCAAACTTTGATGGCTCTTATGCATGGCTTTCATGGTGACTTCCATATTGCCCACCTTAGCCTCTCACTGCTTGTGGGACTCATCCATTTCATCCAATCTATCTAACACCTTTTGCCATCCAACAGAACTTCGTCCTTCACCAACAGCAGACACATTTGGTGACTCATCCTCACTTGCACTTTCATCATCAGCAGCAACAATAAGGGATTTATTTCTTCCTCCTTCAGGACCACCACATCTTTCCTTATAGGAAAAAAAATGCAGGGGGATAGCCACCATGCTTCAACAATCGGGAATTTCATAAAAGCTTGACATCTATAATAGTGACAACCTCATTCTCCTCAGGCTCAAATCCCTTTAACTTTTCCAAACAACTTAATACAATTCCAGTGACCATATGCCCCATGCCTACACTCTTGGTCTTGGCAATGGAAGCATGGTATAAACTATCCAAAATAAAATCAATAGAATAAGATGTCTTTTTAGCTTGAATAAGGGACAAAACAAACAAATCGTTGGCTTGAATTTTGTTACTCCCTACTCTACCAAATAATGCATGGCATAAAAACTTATGAAACAATAGCAAAGCATTATTCTTAATTTGCCTATTGGTTAAATTCTTATTATCAAAATTAGGCAAACCAGATAGTATTCTCTAAGCCTCAAAAGTAACAAATTGTTGAGGTACAAAAGTTTGTCCATTCAAAGGAAAACCAAATCAGTCATGCATGTCCTCAAAACTAAAAATATATTCAATTCCATCATGTCTAAATTTTATTTTGATCTTCCTATCATCAATATAAGATAAAGTAAGAAAAAACTCAATAGCCCAATCTTTCATAACAGGTAATTTTATGCTAACAAATTGCTCACATTTCATGCATTTAATAAATTTTCCAAAATCTTGACTAAGTCCTAAATCCTCTAACAAAGCAAAGTCTAAATGCCACATACCCACATATTCTTTCTTAGAGAAGAATTTAAATTTCTGACCTTCAACCTCAGTGTAAATTGGAAATGGACAATCATATATATCTTGGTGAATGGTGGTTCCTCTTTCTAGTTGAGAAGAACTCCTAGCAGTCGTCCCTTTTCCCTTATCTCTGTTAGTCATAGTCTTCAATCTCACCATTTTGAATTAAAAAAAAGAGTGCAAACTCATAAAGAAACAAGTTAAAACTGAAGAACTTGGAAAAGATTGAACCCAAAGTGAAAGAAATTAGAAATAAAAGATGAAAAAGAAAGAAAAGGTGAGAGAAATCTAAAGAAAAAGGGACAAAAATTATTAAAAATGATAGTTTAGGGTTCCAAAACCAATTTTTAGTGAAGAAATTAACAATTGTAATGGTTGGAAGCTGCCCTAGAAATTCAAAATCTATGCTATGTCATACCCATGAAAATCATCACGCTTGCGACAGAATGCCATCCAATATTCATTGCACTCATGATACCATTTTCGCTCGCCACAGAACCCGAACTCAAAATTCCTCCTTACATTATCGCATTCATGACATTGGTCACACTCATAACAGACTTTGAATGTTTAAAAACTTGTTAAAAAGAAAAAGAACAACTATTGCAACTTGCAACACTTGAACATTAACAAACATGGGAAACACACCACTACTTAAACTTAAATAACATAAAACATCCAAAAATTAAAAAAATAATAAAAAAATTCAAAATATATATAGATAAATAGAAAGAGTTAGTAAACAAGACTTCAATGATTAACCATTTTGGGAGAGCCACAAGAAACCTCTCTACCATGAAAACTTCCCTCCAAATATACCTTATACCTTTGACCATTAGCTTTAAATAATTCACCTTTATCATTTTTTAATTCCAAATACCCATGGTCAAATACTTGAGTTATAAGAAATGGCCCACTCTAATGAGATCTTAATTTTCCAGGAAATAACTACAATCTAGAGTTAAAAAGTAGCACTTTATCTCCTACTTTAAAGATTTTATACTTAATGTGAGCATCATGCCATTTCTTTGTCCTTTCCTTATTACTTCTAGCATTCTCATAAGCACTAAGTCATAACTTATCCAACTCATTCAATTGTAAACACCTTCGTATGCCAGCTTGTTTAAGATCAAAATTCAAAGCTCTTATAGCCCAATAGGCTTTATGTTCTAACTTTGTAGGCAAATGACATGTTTTTCCATACACTAACCTATATGGAGTCATACCAATAGGTGTTTTAAAAGTTGTCCTATATGCCCAAAGTGCATCGTCTAATTTATACGCCCAATCCTTACATGACTTAGAGACACTCTTCTTTAAAATCCATTTCAATTTTCTATTAGAAATCTCTACTTGACCACTTGATTATGGATGTTAAGGTGTAGTCACTCTAATGCACCATATACTTATGCAACAATGATGCAAAAGAATGATTTATAAAATGTGTACCTCCATCACTTATATTGGCATGAGGCACTCCAAACCTTGGAATTAGTTTCTTCAAGAATTTAACAACCACTTTGGAATCATTAGTTGGGGTAGCTTTAGCCTCAACCCATTTGGACACATAATCCACTCCAACCAATATGTAGGTTTGGCCAAATGATGTAAGAAAGGACCCATGATGTCTATACCCCATACATCAAAGACCTTCACTTCCAAAATATTTGTTAAGGGTATTTCATCTCTCCTACCTAAATTTCCTATACTTTGGCATTTGTCATATTAGGCCACAAACTTATTTGCATCTTGAAACAATGTTGGCCAATATAATCCACATTCAGGAACATGAGCTGCCGTCTTCCCACTACCATTATATCTTGCATACAAAGTTGAATAGCAATGAGATAAAATATCAAGATACTCATTTTTCCTTACACATCGACACAAAACTCCATCTCTATAAATTTTGAACAAATATGGCTCCTCCCATAGATAATGTTTGATATCATAGAAAAACTTCTTCCTTTTTCTGAAAAGATAAACCATAAGGTATAATTCCTGCAACAATATTGTTAGCATAGTCCGTATACCATGGTGTATTAAGATGACTAATTAACATTAATGACTCATCAGAAAACTCATTATTTATTTCATCATCATCACCTATAGGTCCATCCTCATTCTCTAATCATGATAAATGATCAGCCACTAAATTTTCATAACCCTTTTTGTCTCGTATTTCGATGTCAAATTCTTGTAATAAGAGAACCTAGTGAATTAACCTAGGTTTAACATCGTTTTTAGTGAATAAATACCTTAAAATCGCATGATTCATAAAAACAATAACTTTAGATCCTAACAAGTTTATCTAAATTTACCACAAGCAAACACAACAGTAAGCATTTCTTTTTTTTTATGGTTGTATAATTTAATTAAGGAATTGAGAGAGTGTAACTAGCATAATAAATAACATGCAACTTATTATCTTTCCGTTGACCTAAGATACATCCTATAGCTAGGTCACTTGCATCACACACTATTTCAAAAGGTAGGTTCTAATCCGGTAAAGTTATGATAGGTGCAATTATGAGAGCTTTCTTTAATCTCTCAAATGCTACTAAGCTTACATCATTAAAATTGAAAGGAACATCTTTTATTAAGAGATTAGTCAATGGCTTTGCAATTAAATAAAAATCCTTAGTAAATCTTCTATAAAAACCGGCATGCCCTAAAAATGACTCATACCCTTTATTGTAGCAAGTGGAGGTAACTTCTTAATCAATTCGGTCTTAGCCTTATCTACCTCAATCCCTTGCCTTGAAATTTTATGTCCTAATACAATCCTTGATGGAATATGACATGGTATGATAATCATGATAGCACAGCGGAAAAAGAAAAATTTTATCATACATACCATACATATCCAAAGATAGAATCGAAACATGCAATTTTAGGGTTATCGAACTTACAACTTTTGATGCCTTTTAGATTTTTATTCCGATGATGACCAGCAACTAAGATGGCTTTGTCCGCCTTAGATCTCGATCACCAATGCCAAGGAACAGCCTTTTACGCCACTCCCTCTATTCTCACACACACACTTGCACCGTCGGCTTAAAAACGAGATTGCTAGATCTCTTTTTCGGTATTGTGTAAAGGTTATAGTTTGAAGCTACAAAACTTGATTTTGTACTTCTTTAGATTGCTATTACTGCTCAATAACACAAGAGAATGAGGAACAATCCTTTCTCCTTGTGAAAAATTGAACAAAAGAATTAAGAGAGAGAGAGTCACTATTCACGAGTTACTATTCACGAGTTACTATTCATGCTACAAAAAAATTAGGTTTAGGGTTTTATTTCTTTTAATATATATGCTTATCCTTTGGCAAGTCATTAATCTGAATTCAACTATCCTAAGATAATTAATTCAAACTCTATCACTTCCTAAAGATAAGTAATATATTTTGAATTAAACTCCTTTGAATTTAAATTCAAATTTGAAATAAAACATAAGACATTTAAATAAATGAAATCACTTAATTAAATATATAAGTGATTTAATTTAATTTAAATTCCTTTAGGTTTTAATATTCAATTAACTTAATTAACACAAGATAATTAATTAATTGAAATTAAACCTTGTGGGCTGAATTTCTCTCTCATGGACCAAAGCCCAATAGCAATATTATAACCCATTACATACATTAATTTGACTTTAATTAAAAGCCCAAATTAATGTCCAATACTTAATTTAAATATTTTAAGCCCAATGCTTTGTGTGCGATCCTATAGGTCCATTTAATGTTGGCAATGAATTAATAAATTAATTCAAAGGCTATATATATTCTCTAGCAAGATATTATAGCATTCCAAATTAAATGAAAATGCATATGGCATTTGGTGACCTAATGCAATTTCGCATAGTCCCTTACCCATAAATATCAGAATTAATATAAGGCATGGAACTAGTCATCCTTATATACATTAATTCATTTCTTGATATTCCAGTGACACTGAACTCTCAGATAAATAATGATTACTCATTATTTCATCTCGGTATGGCCATACACTTCTCAGTTCACTGATCAAGTGGCCGATGATATTTTTCTCTCTTATCGAGAGGGGTAATCCCTTCACTTCTCTCATGCTCTCTAACATGAATCAGTGCATACCCAATCATACCCGTACTTGTCACTCTGTTACGAGCACGTTAGGTGTATGTCAAAGTACACAGTAATTCATAAAGAGTTTCATAGAGATTTCAGGTCAAAGAACTCCGATACAAAACTTGCATATGAGAAACACTTATGACTTGTACCATGTAGTGTTCTCATGAGCGGATCGAATCCAGATACCATGTTCTTTAACATGTATCTATGATCTCTGATTGACACTCTTGTCCTAATGATCCGTAAGACATAACTCATAAGATCAGAGAGAGCATACTAGTCTTAATTCATTTGTTATTCCCATAACAATGACTGACTAGGGATATTTAGAATGATGTCTCATTTGTTTCAAGGTCTTACAATCCATGTGCCTCACACATGATAACTTAAACCGAAACAACACTCTTGGATAGTTTTATCAATTGATATGCACAGGAATACAAAGGATAAAACAAATGCCTCATTTTATTAATTTCAAGTGTTTCGTTACAATGTATTGGGGCTAGGGCTTACACTAACAATCTCCCACTAGCACTAGTCCCAATTGGGCATAGCCCTAAGACCGAACGCTCTCAAATGAGCTTCGTGCAGATTTGGACGTAACTGTTTCTTCAAAGGATCTGCTACATTGTCTTCACTTGATATCTTGCTAACCTTGACGTCCCCACGATCAATGATTTCTCTGATCAGGTGGTACCTTCTGAGTATGTGTTTGGATTTCTGGTGTGACCGGGGCTCCTTAGCCTGTGCGATGGCCCCGTTACTGTCAAAGAAAATTTCTAATGGATCTAGGATGCTTGGGACCACTCCTAATCCATTAATGAAATTTTTAATCCAAACAGCCTCTTTTGCAGCCTCACTTGCTGCAATATACTCAGATTTTGTAGTTGAGCCGGCAACGGTTTCTTGCTTTGAGCTTCTCCAGCTGACAGCACCACCGTTCAAAACAAAAACAAATCCAGATTGCGATCTAGAATCCTGAGTGCTGGTCTGAAAAGCAGCATCGGCATAACCTTGTATGACGAGCTCTTCTTGACCACCATACACCAAGAAGTGATCCTTAGTCCTTCGCAGGTACTTAAGGATCCCTTTTACAGCAGACCAGTGCTTCTCACCAGGGTCTTGCTGAAACCTACTGGTTATACTCAGTGCATGAGCAACATCCAATCTAGTACATAACATAGCGTATATGATAGATCCAATAGCAGATGCATATGGGATTCTACTCATGTTGTCCCTTTCCTCCTTGGTTTTAGGGCACTGTTCTTTAGTCAAAGGAACTCCCAAAGTCAAAGGTATGTACCCTTTCTTTGAGTTTCCCATACTAAAATGCTTTAGTACTTTGTCTATGTACTTTTCTTGACTTAGTCCCAAAAGCCGATTCGATCTATCTCTATAGATTCGAATACCAAGTATTGTCTCGGCTTCACCTAAGTCTTTCATTGAGAAACATTTTCCCAACCATTGCTTAACCTTTTGCAATGTTGGAATGTCATTCCCAATGAGAAGGATGTCGTCCACATATAGGACTAGAAACACTACTACGCTCCCACTAACCTTCTTGTACACATAAGGCTCATCTTCGTTCTTGATGAAGTCAAATTCTTTGACTGCCTCATCAAAACGAAGATTCCAACTTCGGGATGCTTGCTTTAATCCATAAATGGATTTTTGAAGCTTGCATACCTTCTTAGGATGCTTGGGATTGACAAAACCTTCAGGATGTGTCATATACACATCCTCAAGTAAATTTCCGTTGAGGAAAGCAGTTTTGACATCCATTTGCCATATCTCATAATCATGATATGCAGCTATGGAAAGCAAGATCCTAATGGACTTGAGCATGACTACAGGCGAAAAGGTCTCGTCATAGTCTATACCATGAGTTTGTCGAAAACCTTTTGCTACTAGTCTACCTTTGTAGGTCTTATCAGCTTTTAGTTTGAATAACCACTTGCATTCAATTACCTTAGCACCTTCTGGTGGATCAACCAAGGTCCAAACCTGGTTATCGTACATTGATTGCATCTCGGATTTCATGGCTTCAAGCCAATTATCCGAGTCTGGGCTTTCAATAGCTTCTCGGTAGGTAGTAGGATCCTTACGATCTACTAACTCAATAGTGTCACTGTCAGTGATTAGAAATCCATATCTCTCAATCTCCTGACGTACCCTACCAGACCTTCTAGGTACTTGTGTAATGGGTTCTTGTTCCACAACTGGTTGTGAACTTGATCCCATTTCCAAACCATCCTCTATAGGAGCTTGTGGCACTTGAATTTCTCCAAGTTCTACTTTACTCCCACTGTCTTTCTTGAGAAGGAACTCCTTTTCCAAGAAAACAGCCTTGCGAGCAACAAATACTTTGTTCTCGGCTTGTGAGTAAAAGTAGTATCCCTTTGTTTCTTTGGGATAGCCCACAAACAAGCAGACAGTCGATTTGGACTCTAGTTTGTCAGATGTTAATTTCTTAACATGTGCTTCACAGCCCCAAATCTTGAGAAAAGACATATTGGGTTCTTTCCCAGTCCATACCTCGTATGGTGTCTTCTCAACTGCTTTAGTTGGAGTACGGTTCAATAGAAATGCAGCAGTTTCTAATGCATAACCCCAAAAAGAGATAGGAAGATTAGTTTGAATCATCATAGATCGAACCATGTCCAACAGAGTTCGATTTCTCCTTTCGGACACACCATTCCATTGCGGTGTTCCAGGAGGAGTGAGCTGTGAGATAATTCCACACTCTTTTAGATGATCATCAAACTCTTGGCTTAAGTATTCGCCACCTCGATCTGATCGAATGGCTTTTATACTTTTTCAAGTTGGTTTTCTACTTCGTTCTTAAACTCTTTGAATTTCTCAAAAGTTTCAGACTTGTACTTCATTAGATAGACATAGCCATATCTACTGAAGTCATCTGTGAAAGTCACGAAGTAGCTAAAACCACTTCTAGCTTGTGTACTTAATGGTCCACATACATCGGTATGTATTAGTTCCAATAAGCCATTAGTCCTTTCACCTTTCTTGTTAAAAGGACTCTTTGTCATTTTTCCATGCAAACATGGCTCGCATGTGTCATAAGACTCTAAGTCAAATGACCCAAGCACTCCAGTTTTGTGGAGTCTTGAAATGCTTTTTTCGTTTGCATGTCCTAAACGACAATGCGAAAAGTAAGTAGGGTTCAATTCGTTTGATTTAACCCTCTTTGTATTAATGTTGTATATCGACTCTTTGTTTTGTAAATCAAGGATATAAAGGCCATTTTGCAACATGGCATTGCCATAAGAAATGCCTTGGCGACGAATATGAGCATTGCCATTTTTAATAACAAAATCAAATTCATCATTATCCAAACATGAAACTGAAATAATGTTTCTGCTCATAGCAGGCACATAATAACAATTATTCAAAACAATACAAAGTCCGGAAGGTAAAGTGAGGTGATAGTCGCCTATCTCCATGGCAGCAACTCGTGCTCCATTCCCCACATGGAGGTCCACTTCATTCTTCCCAAGTAACCGCCTATTTCTTAGCCCCTGCACATTTGAACAAATGTGAGAACCACAACCGGTATCCAATACCCAAGTGGTAGAAATAGAAAGGTTAATTTCAACAACTAAAATACCAGAACTGGATGCCTTGGCTCCATTCTTCTTTTGTTCTTCCTTGAAGAGAGCGCAATTCTTCCTCCAATGCCCTATCTTGTTGCAATGGAAGCAAGTGCTCTCACTCTCTTTGAGCTTTGGTGCCTTGGGCTTGGATTGGGCTTGAGGTGCACTCCCAACTGTCTTGGGTTTTCCCTTTCCTTTTCCCTTTCCCTTAGCAGGTCCCTTCTTAATTCCTTTTTGAACCATTAGCACGGGATTGGTCTTTCGAATGTTCTCTTCAGCATTCTTAAGCATCCCATGAAGCTCAGTGACTGACTTGTTCATAGCATGCATGTTATAATTCATCACAAATGGATCATAAGCAGCAGGCAATGATCCTAAGATCAAGTCAGTGGCCAATTCCTTTGGCACTAGTACCTCAAGCTTCTCAAGAGTATCAAGATACCCTTTCATCTTGAGTACATGGGTACTAACAGGTGTACCCTCAGCCATCTTGCAAGAAATTAATGCCTTTGTTGTCACGAACCTCTCGTGACGAGCTTGCTCTTGGAACATCTCCTTGAGGTGCACCATGATCGCATAAGCCTCTTGATCCATAAATTGCTTTTGCAATTCAGGCACCATAGTGGCCAGCATCAGACAGGTCACATCGTTGGAGTCGCTCTTCTTGGTCTCAAAAGTTTCCTTTTGAACCGCAGAGGCGTTCCTTCCTGGTTCTTCAGGCAAGGGTGCATCCAAAACATACGACTTCTTCTCTTGCTTAAAAACTATTCTTAAGTTTCGAGACCAGTCTATGAAATTGGTGCCATTCAATTTGTCCTTTTCAAGGACCGATCGCAATGAGAAATTGTTGTTTGAAGATGCCATTTTCAATCTACAATAAAATTTAGCAAGATTAAATGAGGTCTTATTTATGATCCCATAAACCGAATTAATATCCCTTTAAATAATTCGCGTTAGTGATTTAATGTGGGCCAAGATCCACTTTTCACAACAACTTATTAGTCAAGCTGAGCCTGTACACCTAATAAGTTAAGTTACTTAGGTAGGAAAAACTCCAATCATGTCTCGTGCATGACTCTTGGATCAAATGGGCTAACATCTTAAGATGTTATAGCACAAACCCATTTATAAGTTGCCTAGGTCCGAGCATCCCATTCCATGTTAAGTCCAACCTACATTCACAACCCATGCCTCACAAAGATAATCAGGCGCATCTAGGACTCCTAGTCTACGTGACCGATGATCGATGCCTTGACATGTTTCGAATTAGGAAGGCAACTTTGTGACTTACTATTTTTAAGGATTCATTTTATTACGGCTTACATGGCATACGCTTTGTCATCCATACATAGCATGCATACATATATAATTGCATAAAGTAAAGCGTGACAAACATGGGCCCAAAAACTTACAACTAAGATTCTATACTATTACATAAGAATCTTCGAGTTGGGCTTCTCCACTCCGGTGGGCTTCGTCTTGATTTACAAAGTCTTCAAATAAATTCTATTCTAAGAAATAAATGAAACTTTTACAATAAAATATAATGGCACGCAGGCCATATTTAATTACAAAAACCCAGGGCCCATGAATGCACCATGCATATCCATTCATCATACCAAACAAGCAAATAAATATACATAGCATTCATGGATCAGACAAAGTCCAATTTTAATCAATTTAGCCAAGCCCATTAATGGAAATTGTGTACTTGAACCTTTAAGAGAAGACCCCATGATGGGCCTGGGCCGAAGCCCAATGGACTAAATCCTCTTATTGAATAAGTTCTCTTAAAAGCCCAAAACATAAACTAGTTAGATTTGTGCCATAAATCAACTCTAGTATAATTTCCAATTTTGCCATTTTTAATTTTATGTCATACAGCCCATAAACATTAAAAATACATATAATATGTGCTAACATGAATTAAAAATAAAATCATGAAGAACACATATAATAGAACACGGCATTCATGCAAAAACAAACAAACAACAAAACTAGTTGTTTAATGCTTATGTAATGCCATAAAATGCACAAACATTTAAATCAATTTTATGAGTCATTTAATAATCTAAATAAGTCCATAAATATTGATTTAATATTCTGTACCATTTTAATCTAAATGTGTTTTTACCATTTTAATCAAAACAAAGCAAACAATATTGATTAAACATGTAACAAACACAAACTAGTCATTGTTTTAAGTGATTTTAAAATTAATCAATTAAATTATCATGGACCAGAAATAAAACCAAATTTAAAAAAATGTCTAGACCTGATAATTAATCTTTAAATATCACTTACAAACATGCCAAAAACGTTTTTACATATAATTTTGAAAACTAGTTGTTAAACTAGCAATTTACATGCCAACTAGCACCTAGTTTCAAAATTAACATGTACCATCAGGTATAAATAATTAAATCCGACCATTACCAGCCCTAATAACATCTTAGGACAGTATATTAACATGTCATATTAATTATAATACCTATCTAATCAATTAAAATCGTTTTTACATCAAAACAATGCAAAAAACTCAAAACAGAAAATTTCAGATTTGCATGTTTTCAAAATAACGATTTTTAATTAATTTTTTCATGCATCTAAAGCACTAAAATAAGCATGTCTAGGCTCTGATACCACTGATGGAATATGACATGGTATGATAATCATGATAGCACAGCGGAAAAAGAAAAATTTTATCATACATACCATACATATCCAAAGATAGAATCGAAACATGCAATTTTAGGGTTATCGAACTTACAACTTTTGATGCCTTTTAGACTTTGATTTTGTGATGTCCAGCAACTAAGATGGCTTTGTCCGCCTTAGATCTCGATCACCAATGCCAAGGAACAGCCTTTTACGCCACTCCCTCTATTCTCACACACACACTTGCACCGTCGGCTTAAAAACGAGATTGCTAGATCTCTTTTTCGGTATTGTGTAAAGGTTATAGTTTGAAGCTACAAAACTTGATTTTGTACTTCTTTAGATTGCTATTACTGCTCAATAACACAAGAGAATGAGGAACAATCCTTTCTCCTTGTGAAAAATTGAACAAAAGAATTAAGAGAGAGAGAGTCACTATTCACGAGTTACTATTTACGAGTTACTATTCATGCCACAAAAAAATTAGGTTTAGGATTTTATTTCTTTTAATATATATGCTTATCCTTTGGCAAGTCATTAATCTGAATTCAACTATCCTAAGATAATTAATTCAAACTCTATCACTTCCTAAAGATAAGTAATATATTTTGAATTAAACTCCTTTGAATTTAAATTCAAATTTGAAATAAAACATAAGACATTTAAATAAATGAAATCACTTAATTAAATATATAAGTGATTTAATTTAATTTAAATTCCTTTAGGCTTTAATATTCAATTAACTTAATTAACACAAGATAATTAATTAATTGAAATTAAACCTTGTGGGCTGAATTTCTCTCTCATGGACCAAAGCCCAATAGCAATATTATAACCCATTACATACATTAATTTGACTTTAATTAAAAGCCCAAATTAATGTCCAATACTTAATTTAAATATTTTAAGCCCAATGCTTTGTGTGCGATCCTATAGGTCCATTTAATGTTGGCAATGAATTAATAAATTAATTCAAAGGCTATATATATTCTCTAGCAAGATATTATAGCATTCCAAATTAAATGAAAATGCATATGGCATTTGGTGACCTAATGCAATTTTGCATAGTCCCTTACCCATAAATATCAGAATTAATATAAGGCATGGAACTAGTCATCCTTATATACATTAATTCATTTCTTGATATTCCAGTGACACTGAACTCTCAGATAAATAATGATTACTCATTATTTCATCTCGGTATGGCCATACACTTCTCAGTTCACTGATCAAGTGGCCGGTGATATTTTTCTCTCTTATCGAGAGGGGTAATCCCTTCACTTCTCTCATGCTCTCTAACATGAATCAGTGCATACCCAATCATACCCGTACTTGTCACTCTGTTACGAGCACGTTAGGTGTATGTCAAAGTACACAGTAATTCATAAAGAGTTTCATAGAGATTTCAGGTCAAAGAACTCCGATACAAAACTTGCATATGAGAAACACTTATGACTTGTACCATGTAGTGTTCTCATGAGCGGATCGAATCCAGATACCATGTTCTTTAACATGTATCTATGATCTCTGATTGACACTCTTGTCCTAATGATCCGTAAGACATAACTCATAAGATCAGAGAGAGCATACTAGTCTTAATTCATTTGTTATTCCCATAACAATGACTGACTAGGGATATTTAAAATGATGTCTCATTTGTTTCAAGGTCTTACAATCCATGTGCCTTACACATGATAACTTAAACCGAAACAACACTCTTGGATAGTTTTATCAATTGATATGCACAGGAATACAAAGGATAAAACAAATGCCTCATTTTATTAATTTCAAGTGTTTCGTTACAATGTATTGGGGCTAGGGCTTACACTAACAATCCCTTCCTCAATCATAAAATGACATTTCTCCCAATTGAGCACTAAATTTGTCTCCTCGCATCTAGCCAAGACTCTATCTAGGTTATTCAAGCAAAGCTCAAATGAATCTCCATACACAGAAAATCATCCATGAACACTTCCATTATCTCCTCAAATATCCCTAAAAATGAAAGTCATGCACCTTTCAAAAGTTATGGGTGCATTATACAAACCAAAAGGTATCCTCTTATATGCAAAGGCACCATAAGGACAAGTGAAAGTTATTTTCTCTTGGTCACTAGGGTAAATAAAAATTTAAAAATAACTTGAGAACCATTAAGAAAGCAATAATGAGAATGACCAGCAATCCTTTCTAACATTTAATCTCTAAATGGTAAAGGAAAATGATCCTTCCTAGTGGCAGCATTTAATTTTTATAGTCAATGCAAACCCTTCACCTCATGGTTGTTCTAATAGAAATCAAATCTCCATTCTCATTTCTTACTACAATCATCCCCCATTTTTTAGGAACACATTGAATAGGACTAACCCATTCACTATCCGAAATATGATAGATAATCCCAGTATTTAACAACTTAATGACTTCCTTTTTAATGACTTCTTTCATGTTAGGATTTAATCTTTTTTGTCTATCAGCCTTAGGTTCATAGCCCTCTTCCATATGAATTCTATGCATGACCATATTTGGGATAATTCCCCTTAAATTAGAAATATACCAACCTATACTTCTAATTCTTTTCCTAACCACTTGTAATAACATCTCCTTTTGCTTACTCGTAAGCCTATTATAAATAATAATAGGTAAAGTAAAATTTTCTCTAAGAAATACATACCTTAAATGATTATATAACTCCTTCAATTCCATATTAGGAGCACTTACAATTGATGGAGGCAATGGATCTTCACTCCGACGCAAAATTTCTGGCTTGTGAACCCCTTGATCCACCTCCTTATTGTTCCCTTCATTATGAGATTTTGCCATGGAATCTTCAATCCCTAACACTTTCAGCACACATTCATCAATTACATTAACCTTTATGCATACATTTTCTTCCATAGGGTATTTTGGTCCTTTGTCCATATGGTACTCTACATTATCATTCCCTACTCTTAAGATTAATTTACCTTCCGACACATCAACCAAAGCCCTACCAGTATTCATGAAAGGTCTACCCAAAATTAATGGGCAATTAGCATCATAAGCAAAATCAAGTATCACAAAATCAGCTAGTAAAATAAACTTATCAACCTTTACCAATACATCCTCAATAATACCATATGGTTT
The DNA here is from genome assembly GCA_037975025.1 of Excoecaria agallocha. Taxonomy (NCBI): domain Eukaryota; kingdom Viridiplantae; phylum Streptophyta; class Magnoliopsida; order Malpighiales; family Euphorbiaceae; genus Excoecaria; species Excoecaria agallocha. Next base: position 13,246,597 of record CM075807.1, read on the forward strand.
CTTTAAAGATTGATCAGCAAGTTGTAAAACCATAGAAGTAGATTTCACATCTTCTAAATCTAATTTCTTAAATATTGAAAGTGGCATAAGGTTAATACTAGCCCCTAAATCATAAAGACACCTAGGAAACTCTATATCCCCTAAGGTATATGAAATAGTAAAGCTACCAGGATCTTTCAATTTAGTTGGTAAATTATTGGTGATAATTGAACTACAATCCTCAGTCAAAGCAACAGTGGCCACATCCTCCCAACTTCTTTTCTTAGAAATTAAATCTTTTTAAAATTTAGCATAATTGGAAACTTGGGTAATAGTTTCAACAAACAACAAATTAATATGTAAATTTTTTATTTTATCTGAAAAATTGAGAAATTATTTATATGTATCCTTTTGCTTCAATCACTATAGATATGGCATACCAGATTGATAAACTTTTCCCTTAGAACCTCCCTCTGTCGCGCTCGCAACATTGCTCGAACTCCCCTCTGTCGTGTTAAAGAGTATGCCCTAGAGCTCATGTAATGGAGATTTATTTCATATGTATGAACTCATATTCTTAATAAAAGGATTCATTCATTTATTAATACTATGTTTAAATACATGAATTTGTAAATCTTAAATTAATAAATGAAGTCTTAGATATTATAAACATAGTGCAAAGACAATCATTAAAGTGTTTATGATGTGAGATGTCTATTGCATGCAAATGTGATAATATCTAAATATCCCTAGTCATAGAATTAACAAGATAGGACATTGTTAATTCGCCTTATTAATTCAGACAAACTAGCACATGTTATGCTTCTTGAATAGTTCAAGCAGTAGTTCTCATAACTGTGATTATCGAAGATGATCAAAGCTAACATGTGAATGCTTGTTAGAAGAACAAGTTCATTGGAGACCTTCAAAGAGAATCCTCATGTGGATATTAAATCTATGTCAGTGAGAAATCTCTTCATAACGGTTGTGCAAGTATCCTTAGACTTGAGATCACCAAGGTTATCTTAAGTAGCAAGTGATAGGTTTCAATTTTTAATCCTTGTTATTAGCTTCTAGCATATCAGATCTGGGGTTTAACTGTATTTGGATGTATACTTAACTGGTTTTATTTACATATTTGGAAATTAGCTCAATATGTTGCTCCCCTGTTTCACTGATCATTAGGTTCTCGACGGAAATACCTAGGCCGTATATTGTTCATAAGTGTGGCACTGATATTATCCATGAGTCATCCCCTGTACAATTTATTTGCTTACCAAATTATGCATAACAGCACTTCTGACAAGGACTTCATGAGCAAGGTATTTAAATTTTCTTTCAATTTTTTACATGGAATAATTGAATTGAATTCTTGCATAAATTAGGAAATTGGTCTTCAGAATTTGAAGTTAATTGCATGTTTGTCAATGTTTGAATAATATTTTGCAGCTTCTCTTGTATATTCTCGCTTTGATTTAAGTTAGGTTATGGAGGAGTGCAAGTTAATTTAACATCCGTTATTACTCTATGCTTCTTGCTGAGCTTTCTTTTTTATGAACTTGAACAAGCCAATTAAGTTGGAAATTGACAGTTGATTCTGAATTGTAGAGAAACAAATTTGATGTACAAATGCAGATTTAAACTTTGAATTTTTTATTTTTAATATTAATATGCAGAGTTGTTGTTTTGATTTGTTGATATCACTTATATTTGCTTCACCATGGAATTGGTAAAAATGTAAAGGAATTTGACAAGTCGAACTTAGACTTAAAGATCACATATACAATTTATTTAATCACATGCATTCTTCTTGCCTACATTTGAAGTTTTCAATAACCAATTATGATTTCTAAGCATTGAATTTATAATATTCTATGCGTTTTAATTAGCTTTGCTTAATTATATTACTTCTTAATCATGGCTGGCATAACTTTGCTAATAAAATGCAATGTTTGAAAGTTGTTACTATGTTAATCTCAGATCTTTGCTTGTTTTCATTGAGTTTTGATCTATTCTTTTGAGCTTAATTCTCGTGCTTAAGTGTTTGCTTACTTAATTGTGTTTTTGCAACACTTGCTTAAGAGTAGTTCAAATACCTTTTTTTTCTTCAGGTATAAACATCTACATGCTTACTCTGGGGGATTATTGGAGTTCACTACCGTTGACCTTTACCTACACCGAAGGTCAGTTATTGTTAAGAGATTTTTAATGTCTCACTATTCATCCTGCCATTAAAATGGACTATAAGCTGACTTGACATCTGAACTGCCATAGCTGCATATTTTCTAGCTAAGTAGTTATTACACTATTTTCATTTATAACTATTATCCAGCTGTAGCTATTCTTTTCCTTTTCCCTTGAGATTGTATATATATTGTTTCTGTTCATTGTCATAGCCATAAAATGATTATTTTAAGCTCAACCTGTGGACTTTTTTGAAATGGACATTTAAAGTTTGAACTATAAGCTGTGCTTATGAGGTAAGCATGTTGATTTTTGTAGTGGAATTTTTAGCTATGTTCTTATTTGAACTACATGACTATTATTAAGCATTTCTAAGTATATTGCTAGCATATGCACTGTCACTTCTTGGCTTTCCCATTTCCTAATCTTTACGAGGTTGATAATTTTAATTCGTTTGTTTTTGTTAGTGGAGTTTCTATTTGAGTACAATTTAGCATTTAGTACTAAAGTTCAGTCCACAGTCGCAGTGGAATTTCTATTAACAAAACACAACTCCTTAATTAGCTCCCAAATTTGCTCCTACTAGCTACCTACTACCACAAACACTTCCCTCAAGCTGGAGCATAGATTTTAATCATGCCTAGCGTATTACAAATATATTTTATGACATGAACTTCAAAACATAATCCCAAGCTTTAAAATAAAATGGAAAGCAAGTGTGAAACCCTCTCCAATCAAAACCTACAAATAACCCATGACATAGGCTTCAACACGAAACGGAGATTAAGTGCAACTCTCTTCAAAATAAGCCTACAAATAACTAGTGAATAGACTTTAACACGAAAAAGAGATCAAGTGCAACTCTCTCCAAATGAAGCCTACACATTACCGGTCATATAGACTTCAAAAAAAATGAAGAACAAGTGTAACACTCTTTCCAAACGAAGCTAACTTGGACATATAAAATCGAAATTTTGCTAAAAACAATAAGACGACTCCAAAAAATCTCACTGGAAACAGATCAAAGCTTTCATGCTCCATTACACTGAAATCAACATCTTCCACTTCTTCACCATGAATTGGATTCTTCACCATGAATTGGATGAGTACCTTTATGCCTCTTGTATTTGGTTTTACATTATCTTTCATAACATGGATGGCAAACAGGAAATGCACAAATATGACAAGCAACAAAGGGCTCAGAAACCAATCCATAGTTCAAATTCCAATGCCTACACTAAAGCTACAAACTCAACTCCTAAGACCTCATTAATGCACCAGATTTGTAGAAGAAAATGAAAACCCACTAAAAGTTGCAAACTTTAATTCAAGTTCAGGATACACGTATCCATCATTTAGCTTATTTCTTCTTCTTCTTCTTCCTTTTTTTTAAAGCGAACCTAACCAAAATAAAACAAAACCCCAATAGTGAAAGCTTAATTGTCACTCACAAGTCACACCGACACTAATTGAGAGATTGAGATGGACAAGGACCAACACTTAGATCCATTCTGTGAAGAGACCAAATTTAACCAAGAGGGGGACATTGGCTGACCGCCGGAGTACCAGGATATGGCCAGAAATGGTGATTTGATGCTGGAGAAGAAATCGGAGGAGCAACAGACACCGTATGTGCTCCCACGCACCGGAGCATGATGAAGAGGACAGAGACTATGGCAGCGCATGAGACTCACTCGCTGCTTCGATGGTCGCCGAAAAATGTGTACAGGCTGAAATGGAGGAGGCGATCGATCTCGTGGTGGTGGTGAGGTAAACCGGTCATCGGAACTATTGACCCAAAAAGGAATAGATTCCTCGACAGAAAAACCCATGAAGAAACGAGGGAAATGTAACCCTCAGACAAGAGAAGATCTAGAAAAGAGCCTAAGGCTTTGATACCATGTGAGAAAATATAGTGGGAATTGAATTTGTTTGTATTCAATTGAATTATACTTAGGTTACACTTTCTATTTATACAAGAATTAGTAAAACTAGGTCAACAAAACACAGCTCCCTAATTAGCTCCCAAATTTGCTCTTACTACTTACCTACTACCACTAACAATATTTAATGATTTTAATTATAAGTACATTTCGTCATTAAAAATACTTAATTCAGTGACATTTTAAATTTGTTATAAAAAATGCTAATCTTTTATGATGATAAAAAAATATCATATGATGAAATATAATTTTATTTATAGCACAATTTTTGTTATGAAAAGTAAAAAATAAAGGTGATAATCATTTTCGTTATAAAAAATGATATTTATGATGACAAATAATTAAGCTGTCACATAAATTTTTATGCTATGTGGATACTATGATGTTTTTTTGCGACGATAATAATATCATTTTATCCTCTTAGTGACAAAAATTAAACTTTTTATGATAATTTTTTGTGTCGCAAAAAAGTGTAATTTAGTAAAAGGTGTAATTTAGTGTAGGGTGATATTTGATAACCATTCTACATATTTGGCCATTCTTATAAAATTGGTTTTTAACAGTCTTTGGATTTCTTCACCAGCCATCGGCTCAACCTCTTTGGACGTCATTGCATCAGCTGTTTAAACTGACAAAAACCCTCTTTGATAGGCAACTTATGCTCGATTAAACCTTGATCCAGACCTGAAATCTCATGGTAATCCTAAGAAAAATAGTCTTGGTATTCATGCAATAGTGCAATAAATTTACCTTTAGAGTCTTGGTTAAATTTGGCACTAGCAAACAGTGTCCAAGGCTTTTCGGCCAAGCGTATTTTGATGGATCCTAAGCTTATGATTAGTTAACCTTAATTTTGAATTTAGTCCCTGGAGGCAGATCCCATCAAGTTATAATCACCCACTAAGGCCTCAAACCCTATCGATTATTTCACATTGTGCTCAATCCATTAAAAAAAGTCTTGGGCAAGTTGATGATTTTCTACTTATGTGAAAATAATCGGTCTCAATAAATCCTTCAAAAGCCGACCATGAGCTTTATGGATAATAACCCTTTTGTACTTTCCGTCTTATGTCCATGCATAAGCTTGATTGTTTTAAGTTCAAGAGTATTTGTGCTCAACTGCAAATGCATCTTCTTCAAATGGGTTGGGATCAACATAGACAATCTTTATCAAACCATCATCTCTCCACATAATTCCTTTTGGTGCATCGACGATTGGGATGCATATATTGGAATGAATTCAATCTCGGCCAAGAACATTATATCCTTTTTTAAAACTGATTACAAAAAAACCCCCTTATTCTTTAGCCACTTAGTTGATCTTAACTCGGATGGCTATAAAACCATATATATTCTTCATACCTCCAGCAAAATCGGTCATTATCATGTCTGACTTTCAATTCTATATATGAATGGGAGTGCCAAATTTTTTCATCATTCTAGTTGGTAAGATGTTGACTCCAGCACCATTATCGATCATTGCACAGCCGATTGGAATTCCATTGAATTCAGCTTTAAGGTAAAATGGCCTTATGTATTTACTTAGTGCTTTTGGAGGTCGTTCGAGGATTATTACTACGTCTCCTTGATTGAACTTGACCGCATCACCATCTAATGTATTGCCTTAGCCCTCCTTAACGATGAATGATTATAGCAATTCTATCACATTTATTTGGTTGACTTTAGCTCCTTAGTTGTTTGCTTGGTTAACCACACCTCTGCTTTAGGAACTTTATCCTAAGGATCTAGGATGGTATTAGGCTCAACATATTTCTTAATTGATTTGTTATCGGTCGATGACACTGGAAAGATCAATCCCTATCAAAGGCACATTATCATCTTCTCCAAAAAATTCTTCAAAAAACCATCCATTTCGTCATATTTTACCTTTCTTCTATCCGCACCCTCTTTGCTGACTTTACCAAATAGTTGGCGATTAAGAATGGCCAACTTCTTCTTCTTGGCCTCTAAATCTTGGCTACCTCTTTTTATCTCTTCCTGCAGGCTCTTTAGTTGATCATTCCTCTTTTAAGTTTTGGTCAGCCCTCTTTGGTTAAAGTAAATATTAGTTTTCCCAATTTTGGCTGGTCTTTTCATGTGAGAGATTTCTCTTTCCAAATTTAAGCCTTCGAAATATGGATGGCCAAGTCTAGGTCTTAGGGTGATGTTTTTCCCACACATTTATCTTTTCAGGTTTACCCTCAACCTTCTAAGGTGTTCATCACTTAAGTATCTCCTTTGAGTCCTTGTACCCCCACCTTTTCTTGTAATTATTCGTGGCAAAAGTCTGGAATGGCCCTTATTTAGAGCTCTCTTAACTTTAACAAGACGTTGTGACTGATTATGGCCTATGCCCTTAATCTATTGGTCTTTGAGTTTTGTAGAATATTCCTTTCTACAACCGTTTTTTATTATTTATGTTTGAATCATTATGGAGATCTCTTTTTGTTCTCAATCTCAATTGATCAATCTTCTTTAACTCCTTTAGATCAGCCTCTATCTTTTTTAGATCGACCTCTATTTAGGTCTAATAGGTGACCAAGCCTCCCTGGATCCTTATCCAAGAGCTTAGAACATTGATCGACCATATTGATGGTCATCATTGGGAAAGGTTTCGTATCAACCATAAGTTACTTTCCATTGGGAGGCGATTTTAATATGCCCTCATTAATGGCTTTCTAAAACTTATTCCTAAAAGTTACACAATTTTAGGTTGACTGTTTCCAGAAATTGTGCCATTTGCAATACTCTTTCACATGTCTTTCTTTGGCTAATGGTAATATATGTCCTTCAAACAAAGAAATGTTGCCATTATTGAGCAAATAATCAAATATTTACTCAGCCTTAGATATATCAAAAGAATATTCTTTGACTATTTGTGATGAGTTCTCTTTCTTTTGTTTTTGTTTACTTACAGCGGGATTAGACTTAACGAGAATTGAACATTGATAAAGATTATCATACATTGAATCACACTTATTACGTACCTAATAGTCATTTTTCAAAACTTTGAAATAAGAGATCAATGAATATATTTTCTAACCTTTTAAATACTTATGTATTCACTAAGCTCCTCCTTCCAAGTAACAAAAAGTATTTATCTAATGTTTTCTCATTACATTATCTTCATTAACATTGCACCCCTTAAATGAATGTGCAACAGTTACACATTTTAAACCGCTAGAGTTACCCAGTTTAAACCACTAACTCTAAGCTCATTCAAAGCTAAACCAAAAAAAAGGACTTAAAACATATCCAGACTCTTAAACATTTTTTGCTATTTTACCGTTCAACTTTTTCCTCTCTACCTTCTTTAATCCACTCTACTAATGCTATTTCTTTTCCATCAAAACGCCTTTATACTTGAATTCCTTTTGTATCTACCCGTTCAATTAATTCAATAGCTTTTTTCATTGGTTTACAAAACAAAACTCTATTCTTTAATTGTCTAGCTATAAATTCTGCGAGAATATTAGAGTTCTCATAAAGGTTTGAAATTCTCATTTTTGAAAAACCACTCAATCCCTAACTATCAATAAATGTTGCACAATTGATCCTTAAATATTGATGGAAATTTTTCTTTTTAATGAAAAAGAAATGTGCAGCTTTTAGCCTACACGATACATGCATCTCTCTTATAGGAAGAAAATTATAAATCAATATTTAAAAATCTATTGTGTATGAAAATTAAAAATTTCAGACGATTAAATAATTATCCTAAAAGTTTAAAAAGCAAAATGACCGATGTTTACAAGGCCTATTGTGTATTAAGCCAAAATGACCAATATTTACAAGTTAAGGAGGCTACATATGTATTAAGCCAAAAAAAAAAACACCTACTGGAACTTGGAGAAAATATATCACTAATGCATGGCACAGGAGCCAAGCTCTCAATATTTTTAGTAGTTGTAACATAAAACACAATCTACCTACAAAAGTTAGGGAGACAAGTGTTCATCTATAGAAACCTTATCACCTTTCAACAAAGTATAAACCTACTCGGCTATATCATATCGCCTCGTATATACAGAATGAAATGGGCGCTAATAGAACATTCATCTGTATGATTTGAAATCACCTCCAAAACCATTATGCTGTACATATATGCAATTAAGAACACAAGTTCAGCCAGCAATTGCACTGCCACCTGTAGATTTGTCAGTAGGATTAAGGTTAGCTGATGAATCTGACGCACCATCTCGATTAAGCAACAACTGTTTCATGATCTCTCTGTAACTGCGGAGTTCTTCCAATGCATCAGCTGTTGTCTTCGGTCCAGCAATCCCTGATGATGCAATACTCAAAGAAGCTGGCACCTCAGAGGCCTGAATATGCTCTTGGTGGCTGCTGCTGAAAAGTTTGGATGCTGAGTCTCGCGACAAATCTGGTGTGTAGAAGTCTTGGTGCAGAGGAGGAGCTTTCTTGAGCATTCGTACTAGAGCACCAACAGCAGCATCCTGTGATTTTTTAATTGGATGGAATCCTCCAGGCTCAAGTGGATTACAGAAATGACTTTTGGGATCAAAGGATTGATACCTGCAAGACCCATACACAACCTTGAATAGCTAATACATTTAAGTAGAATAAAAAATTTTTCCCACTTGTGCTTTGCTTATTCTCATCCATTTTATGTTTTCATTTAACCAGAACAAAAGGTTATAAAGCCACTCATTTGAAGACGAACAATATATTTCAGAATAAGGTCAAAAATAGAGGTTTTAGCAAATACAACTATATTGCATGCAGTGACACATATTGCAAGACAAATTGGAAATGGTCATGGAATTTTAAAAATCTGCACTGTTTGTGATTCTTGACCAAACATGCAAACCTACAGAAGAAAGGAAGCATGCAAATAATGAATGCATAATCCACTTGCACTAATTACAGTTCATAGTAAATAAACATTGACATCCAGAGTAATCTCACATGTTATTTGTAATACCACATGCTGTCAACATGACCAAAAGTGTTCTACACAAAATTTCAAACAAATCATAATAGCATGAAGTGAAATGGAGCAATTAATGCCTTTTCTCCAGAGTACAAGAATAGAGAAACCTTGTTTGGATTGATCGGCAATTAGTCTAATAAGTGGTTACTGAGGATGTACAAATATGTTTATGTCATAACATTGATTTGCCATATATTTGGTAAAAATTCAAAACAAACGCATAGCAAAATGAAAGTGCTTTACATTATTGGAATTGTTAAAGAACCAGAAAGAATTGAAGTTTACTCTAGTAAAATCCCTAACACCAAGTTGTTGCTCAGAAGTGTGGGCTAAATACAGAACCACATTTGTCTCACACTGTAATTCAATTCATAAGAAAGGGGACAGTGAGAATTCTGAAGCATGTAGTTAAAGAGATTTTGAAAAGCACTTGATCTGATTTCAAAGTTATACACATGATAGACTTCTAAATCTCCAACATAGAGCGAAAGCTACTGACATCAAATAACGATATCTGAGGATGGCAACTTAAGAAGTAGTATGATAACATTTTGTTCTTCTTTTAGGATTTAATCAATCTTCCAAAATGAATCAAATTCTTTTTGTTTTTCTTTTAGGCAAAACACATTTTGATGCCCCTGAACTTATTAAGTTTTGGCGATTAAGCCCCTATACATTTATTTTGTCACATTTCAGCAAGAATTAGGGAAATTTCAAAGAACATAAAAGTAATAGAGCTATTAGATCCCTAATAACAATCATTTTTAAGAATTTCAAATCAATAAAATAACAAACCATAAAATTCAAATAACATCATGACTCCTCAATGTTTGATGGATTTATGTTCTAGACCACAAATATTTGTTATATTTATATCCCATGAGATGACATTTATAGGACATGTTACAGTCAGCAGTTAGCTATTCTTTGTACGTTCAGCCAAGAAAAGTGAAAGAACTTGACTCTAATGGAGGAGCACTTATAGCATAATATTTGAATGTGCATATGAACTTCAAACCTAAGGACACATTTCGAAATTATATTATTTCACCCAAACACACGAGTAATTTGACGGTAGAAATTGCTTGACCAATTACCTGTTACTTGGATCTGTCATATCATCATACTCCACATCAAATGGGCAAGGGAAATCAGAATCATCAAAATCATCCTGGCAAGATCTGCTGGAACTTCTGGAAAATGAAATCTGGGGAGAGCTGTTTGATGATGATATCCTCACCCCAGATTTTCTAGTATCATCTTTTCCAAGAGACAACATCTGCAGAATGCAAAAAGAATATTTTAAGAAAACAAAATGTGTCTGCAGAGAAAGATCACTTTCATGAACATATATGATACCTTCTCAATGGATACACCTGTACTTGTATCTGTCCTAGGATTCCCATATCTGGTACCTCTGATAGGAGGAGATGGAGGCAAACTTAGCTTGTTGGACAAGACAGGGGAACTACCAAGCTTGGCTGCGGGTATACTAACAGGTGCACTTTCTGATCGTGAAGGAGCCTTAGAAAGATTACCCCCAGGAATATAGATTGGTGGGGAAGGAGATGGTGAAGGTGTAAAGTTAGGGGAAGGACAATATTCATCAAAACTCATATTCTTTTTATGAACTGAAGACATTTCAGGTGGGTGAGGAGGTAAGTTCATTGGTGGGAAGCGACGAGAATTTGGATTAGAAATTGATGCATGAGATTCTGAATGAGTTGGAGATGGTGATAAGCCAGATGAAGGTGGAGAGGCTTTATAATGGTCATAACTCCAACTATGCTGTCTTGAGAATGGCAAAGATGATGGAGAACCATGCGACACTGGAAGAGAAGGAAACCTTTTAAGTGGGTCTGCCAATGGGCTCCCAACATAATCAGGGATAAATTGGGGGGACATTGGGGTTGATGATTCTGAGCATACACCTGAAAGTGATGACCGATAGACTACTGAAAGGCAAAGCCTACCACAGGAAGTATCCACAGGAGTGAATCCAAAATGCTGCATTTCAACTTCTTCTTTGCGAGTGAAGGGCTCCACAAAAGATGAAACCCTATGAGTAAGAGTGAAGGTGCGAATTTGACCAGATGAATTCAAATCACGGAAAATCTTATATGCAGGTAGCAGCCTGACAGTAGCATACAAAGACCTCAAAAGCAATATTGATTTCTTGTACAGCATATGCAAGGTATTACTCGACCGCCTACTCCCTGAACCTCTATCCCTTGACCTCCGACTCTCATATTGCACTATCCATCTCTCTATGATTTTTTCACTCTTAGCCTCAGATCCTAACTCTTCTTGATTAGACTTCCAACTACAAGGGTAGCGCTCCTTCAAGGGAAAATTCCTACCAAAATCCTTTTTTGGTGAATAATTAACAGGTAGCCAATCAAGTGGCCGCTGCACCAAAATCACATCAACAACCATTGGCTCCAAATTGCTCTGGCGCCAGATATCAAAATTCTCGAGGGCAGCTGGGCAGTCCCTAAGGGCTAAATTAAACCATTTATCTCTTGGCCTTAAACCTGAGGAGGATGGTGAAGATGAAGATGGTGATGACATAGTTTGTTCCCCACTATAATTACGAGATGACATATATGAAGACCTCGACTCCAGTATAATATGGAGACTTTTAGCAAAGAATTCAGTAATAACTTGTTCCATTTTAGCAGCTTCAGTGTGGGTATTACTATGAGATGATGCCATTATTGGAAATATGAGCCACGAAAGCACAAGCCTTCAGTGAAATTGAGACTAGACACTAATTATCCAATTTGATATCAATTTACTGCAAACAAACAAGAGGTGCACAATCAAAGGCTCGATCAAAAACTTGAAGTAATAATATAAACAAAGCCAAATGGAGCTGCAAGAAATTTTGAATAATAACAATAATAATATTAGATAACAAACAATTGAATCGCTAACAAGGGCAAAACATATATAACTTATGAGAATTCAGCAAAGCAACAGAGAACAAAAGCACATATATTTATATTCTGTTTTAAGTATAAGAAGAGAAAGGGAACGTAATTACAAAGAACAAAAAGAACAGCATAGACTTACTGTTCTTCTCATTCTCTTCGAGAAACCCCCAAAAATTAGAGGACTTTTCTCTTCAGTTTTATTTTACTGGTTCTGGGTATCACATAGATTTGTAATTCAGCTAAGAATCTGAATTATCAGAATTGAAGAAATCGAAGAACCCTAAAGGTTCCTCTAAGCAAAATGATATATCTGCAAACGCCGAGAGCGAGGGTATCGAGGGTTACTATCTATCTTACAAGAAAGGCGATGAATTTAAACAAATTTAAATGAGAAATTGTTTGATTGGTTCAGTTATTATGAGTTACCCAGCTTTTGTTCTCTAACTTTAATCAAAATTTTGAGACGGACAAGCGTCCTTCTCCATCAAGGAAACGATCTTGACACCAAAGCATACATGGGACCTATTGTTCAGATTCATCTTGCCACGTCGGACTCCGGCCAACCCCTATTTAAGGTCGGACATTGGATTAATAAGGCCTGTTGCGAATTTTAGTCTTTTATATTAGGAATGATCATGGGAAGGGAATTCTCTGACTCCAACGAGGATTCATTCCATTCGAGATGGAAAATTCTTAAATTTTACCTCCGCGGGAATGAGAACGGGGAGAAAAAAATTCCAGTTATAAATTTGGGGACGGGAGCGGAGAATGAGATATCTGTCCCGTGAGGATCCTGGTCAAAATTTTTTTTTAGTTTTAAAATATAATATTTTATAAATAATTAAAATTAAAATTAAAATTAAAATATAACTTAATTTTATAATTATTAAATTTTAAATTATACTTAATTTTAAATTTATCAGTGGTTAAAATTTATATTAATTTAAATTATTATTTTAAATTTTTTATTTATTAAATATTATATTTTAATTTTAATTATTTATAAAATATTATATTTTAAAATTAAAAAAATATATATATTTGGAAGACGGAAATTCTAGCGGGACGGAGGACGGGGGATTTCCTTTCCGTTCTAGAGTTAGGGGCGGGGACGGGAAATCACTATCCCGTGCATGGCAGTAAGTGGGGATATAATCTCCGACCTTGTCCCGTCCTGTAAGCATCCTTATTTTATATAAGACAAACTAGTCGGAAACGGAAACCCACTATCCGCTCAGATGTTTTTCTAGTAAAATATAATATATAATGTTTATCTGCGTAAAGAGTCACACAATTAAATTCATGTATATGTCATAAAATCTTAGTAAGTATCTAATTCGGGCAATTAATTTGATTCCAAAAATGTGTGAGTATAAGCTCGCACTCTATGATAGCGTTCATGATCATCATGTCATATCCTTTCCTTTATCGACTTGAAAGGAAAGATAATAGTTTGGGATCCTTTTGTTTGAGTTGTTGTAGTGCTTGTATTATGATGTAGTGATTTATTCGTTATCCATAGGGTCAGAAAAAAATTCAAAAATATAATTAATCATAAAATCAATTCAGTAAAATATATTAAAAAACAAATCGATTTTTTTGTTAACTAATTTGATAAATTCGGTTAAATTTTTAATTTTTATATTTTCAATTTTTTGTTATAATTTTATTTTTCGCATATCGGTTAACCATTAGTATATAATTTACTGTTTCATATATATATATATATATATATATATATATATATATATATATATATATATATATATATATATATTTTATACTTTAATTTTTTTATCTCTCTAAAATTTATATAAAATAATATTTTAAAATATATTTTTTATACCTTAATTTTTTTATATTTTTCTATAAAATTTATATAATATTTTAAATTAAAATTATATTATATCATGCTCTTTAATTATATAGTAGTATTTATATATAATAACTAGGAGTGAGTATGAACCAATTAATTAATCCATGTGCCAAAAAAAATCCGTACATTAAAATCGATTTTTTCAAAACACTAACCGTTAACCAGTTCATTACAATCGATTAATCAATCCATCAATACATTTCACATAAGTTTTTGCATAGGCAACTCTCTAGTCATCAACTTGAATCACATTATGGTCACCTAAAGCTGATTCTGCAAACTCAAATGAATATAACATTTCAGACATTATTTAACTTGGCAATAGGGATGGATAAGCTTTTGCTGATGATTAGCTGTCATTTTCTCCAAACTACATTACATTGGACAAGTTTTAGTTGCTTCATCTCCAATTTAACTCCCACATGACTTGATTACACCTCTACCGCCATTTCTTTTCAGATGAGGATATAAGCTGTCGAGCAAATTTGAAAGAAATTAACTACCAGGTCGAGAATATAAATAAAGACATTATACTAGAATAGAGCTACAAGGAGAGTAAAGCTGCTAACAGAAACATTAATGCTGTAAAGAAACTTTAATGATGTAGAGCTACATACACAGCATAACATAAAAAAATATAAAGAAATTTTAATAATGATGAATAACCAGCAGAAATTTTAGAAGTTGACTTATCAAATTGGAACAAACTCTAAATAAAATCATGTTCTATTTATAAAAATGATTGATCAACAAAGGAAACACACACACAATAGATCCCTTCCTCACCAATTATATATTCCTCGGATCCATAACAACCCACACCAGATAGCTAGGAACCAAAACAACATCAAGTGTTAAAATTATAAAGACAGGTGAGAGGTAGCCCCAAATTACTCTTTTTTTTTTTTGATAAGCTGAAGTTTTATTAATGATAAAGTAGAGGGAGCTAAAAAGCTACCCAAAAACATACAACCTGAAGCAAACTCAAAACAAACCAAAGAAAAACCGGTCTACTACAACACCTGGAACCAAGACCGAACTAAGAGCCACTACTCAGAAAACAAACGGAGACCAAAGAAAAAAACCGAGCCAGAAAGAATAGTACCGTCTTACTAAACTAGCTGAGCAACAGATTACAAGCCCCAAAGTACTCTTTTAAAATGTTTTGACATTTTATAATCAAACCAACAGAACAAATCATTTGAAATTGATTTTTATGATTTTATTTTATGATTTTTATTTTAATTTACTTTGTACATTTGAAATTGAATTAAATTTTACTTTTTTTTAATAATGTTATGTTATAAATTTTAATGGTTAACTGAAAAATATTATTTAACCAAACTGAAAAAATTAAAATCGATGGACTGAATAATAGTTAATGATTTTAGAAAACTGATATTAATGGACTAGTTAATTTTTTTTGCTCATGGACAGTTATCCGAAGTACTTTATTTATTTATTTGTAGCAAAAAAGAAATTTGTGTACAAATTAGTTTATCTATATATTTTGAGATGCCATATGTCGGAAAAAATACATTTGAGTAAAAAGATTAAAATGGCAAAATAAGTAAATGAACTTCTTAATTGGTTTCAACAAATATTTTTTAGCACAATTTGTTTAGCTCCATCATTAGATGTATGACTATTCAATTTTTTAGTTTAACCATCCAACCCAATCGAATCAAATTAAGCAAATAAAAAAAATATGGTTTAAATAAATTTTAGATCGAATTGGATTATATTTTCAATTTTTGATGTTATACAATATAGGATAGCTATTTTGACTACTTATGCCTCATTTTATTAGTTTTATGCATATGTTTTGTTAATTTTATTGTGTTATGTTTTGCTTTTTGTTTTGTTTGTTTTTGTAGGCTCTTTTTGTCTAATTGAGTGATTTGAAGTACAATTGGGGGTTTTAGATTAAAGAATTGAAGGTTAAAGAAAAAAAAGGAGGATTAGAGCATGTGCCAACTCGTGCCCTATTGTGCCTACTCGGGCTTGCTTGTGCCGACTCGTGCTTTGTTGTGCCAAGTCATGACAAGAGAGAAGTTGTGCCCATTCCCCCTGTCCCGACTCATTACAAAGGTAACATGTGTTGACTCATCTAACTTGGCACTAGTGTACCGAGTCATCACCAATGCTAAGCAATACAGCCCTTCAAGCACCCCTTCATATTTACACCTCTTTCCAAAAAGACACCATTTGGGACATTTTGAGGAAAAAGCATAAAGGAGTTCAGTTAGGTGGAAAACACATACTCTAAGGAAGAGAAAAGATTTAAATAGGTCATTTAACATCTAAGTATTTTTCTGAAGAAGCATAAAAGAGTCATCAATCATTTTCTTCTCTTTCTCTTTAGATTATTTGCTTGATGTTATTGCTCTTCTTTGTATTTTGTTTGTTTTGAACACAATTTGTTTAGGCTAAGTTTTGTTAATTAGGATTGTAAGTATGAATTGAACTCTTATAACTATATTTTATTTAATACGTGAATGATTTAAGTTTAATTAGGTGTTAAATGTGTTATGTATGTTTGATCACCATATATAACTTGTTAATCAATGTGTTCACAATTAGAATGGGGGCATTTTGGTGGAAAAGCAATTGAATTTACTTAAACAATAGGAATCACTTGGAGATAAGGATTTCACTTTCAATAGAACTTCATGGTTTTCATCTATCTCCACAATGTCACAAGAATGCTTATGGATTATAGATGGGAATACCCTTATTTGACAATGAGAATTGCACTTAGGGAGAGTAAGCCATATTCTCCAATCATTTGCATGAATATGTGTTAATTGGTGAATCTTTACTTAACCAATTCATTCTTGTAATTCTAATGCCATAATTGAATTGTAATTGTTTATTTAGAATTTAAGTTAGTTTTCTATAGTTTGAGTAATCTAGGATTTTAACATAACCAATTCTATCACTTTACATTTGCCTATTTGTCTAAGTAATCTACTCAGTTAATACAAAGCCACTCTAAAATTCACTATGTTCGACACCCTACTTACTTTATCTAAGTCTTGGAGACTAGGGTAATAAATTTACACTGTAGCAAATTTTTGACGCTATTGCCTGGGAATCATTATAAATAATTTTTTTTTTAAATTTAGGGTAGAGAAAAGTTATTTTAGGCCTTACCTTTATATTTATTTAGTAGTACTGAAATTGTAGAAGTAATAATTTCTGTTTTGTTTGTTTTCTTTCTTTATGTGTAGAAGTAATAGTGCTAATAATATTCTTGATTACGATCCTAAAATTGAAAGAACTTTTCCTACTTTACACAAGGAACAAAGATAACAAGAAGTGGAGGAACAAAGTTCAAACAATATGGCTAATCAAGATAGGTGTACATTGGGTGATTTTTTTATACCTAACATATTTGGAAGTTTTGGAGGAATTATGCACCATCAATTGCCAACAATAACTTCAAAATCAAGCCAAGCATTATTCAAAAGGTGTAAACCAACCAATTTGGAGGTTTACAAGGAGAGGATCCATATGCCCACATATTGGCCTTCTTCAATGTGTGTGCAACCTTCAAGATCAAAGAGTGACAGATGATGTGATGGAATATGACATGGTATGATAATCATGATAGCACAGCGGAAAAACAAAAATTTTATCATACATACCATACATATCCAAAGATAGGAACGAAAACATGCAATTTTAGGGTTTTGAAACTTACAATAGATGATGCCTTTTATTCTTTGATTTTGTGATGTCCAGCAACCAAGATGCCTTTATCCACCTTAGATCTCGATCACCAATGCCAAGGAATAGCCTTTTGCGCCACTCCCTCTATTCTCACACACACAATTACACCGTCGGCTTAAAAACGAGATTGCTAGATCTCTTTTTCGGTATTGTGTAAGGGTTATAGTTTGAAGCTACAAAACTTGATTTTGTACTTCTTTAGATTGCTATTACTGCTCAATAACACAAGAGAATGAGGAACAATCCTTTCTCCTTGTGAAAAATTGAACAAAAGAATTAAGAGAGAGAGAGTCACTATTCACGAGTTACTATTCATGCCACAAAAAATTAGGTTTAGGGTTTTATTTCTTTTAATATATATGCTTATCCTTTGGCAAGTCATTAATCTGAATTCAACTATCCTAAGATAATTAATTCAAACTCTATCACTTCCTAAAGATAAGTAATATATTTTGAATTAAACTCCTTTGAATTTAAATTCAAATTTGAAATAAAACATAAGACATTTAAATAAATGAAATCACTTAATTAAATATGTAAGTGATTTAATTTAATTTAAATTCCTTTAGGCTTTAATATTCAATTAACTTAATTAACACAAGATAATTAATTAATTAAAATTAAACCTTATGGGCTGAATTTCTCTCTCTCATGGACCAAAGCCCAATAGCAATATTATAACCCATTACATACATTAATTTGACTTTAATTAAAAGCCCAAATTAATGTCCAATACTTAATTTAAATATTTTAAGCCCAATGCTTTGTGTGCGATCCTATAGGTCCATTTAATGTTGGCAATGAATTAATAAATTAATTCAAAGGCTATATATATTCTCTAGCAAGATATTATAGCATTCCAAATTAAATGAAAATGCATATGGCATTTGGTGACCTAATGCAATTTCACATAGTCCCTTACCCATAAATATCAGAATTAATATAAGGCATGGAACTAGTCATCCTTATATACATTAATTCATTTCTTGATATTCCAGTGACACTGAACTCTCAGATAAATAATGATTACTCATTATTTCATCTCGGTATGGCCATACACTTCTCAGTTCACTGATCAAGTGGCCGGTGATATTTTTCTCTCTTATCGAGAGGGGTAATCCCTTCACTTCTCTCATGCTCTCTAACATGAATCAGTGCATACCCAATCATACCCGTACTTGTCACTCTGTTACGAGCACGTTAGGTGTATGTCAAAGTACACAGTAATTCATAAAGAGTTTCATAGAGATTTCAGGTCTAAGAACTCCGATACAAAACTTGCATATGAAAAACACTTATGACTTGTACCATGTAGTGTTCTCATGAGCGGATCGAATCCAGATACCATGTTCTTTAACATGTATCTATGATCTCTGATTGACACTCTTGTCCTAATGATCCGTAAGATAGAACTCATAAGATCAGAGAGAGCATACTAGTCTTAATTCATTTGTTATTCCCATAACAATGACTGACTAGGGATATTTAGAATGATGTCTCATTTGTTTCAAGGTCTTACAATCCATATGCCTCACACATGATAACTTAAACCGAAACAACACTCTTGGATAGTTTTATCAATTGATATGCACAGGAATACAAAGGATAAAACAAATGCCTCATTTTATTAATTTCAAGTGTTTCGTTACAATGTATTGTGGCTAGGGCTTACACTAACAATCTCCCACTAGCACTAGTCCCAATTGGGCATAGCCCTAAGACCGAACGCTCTCAAATGAGCTTCGTGCAGATTTGGACGTAACTGTTTCGTCAAAGGATCTGCTACATTGTCTTCACTTGATATCTTGCTAACCTTGACGTCCCTACGATCAATGATTTCTCTGATCAGGTGGTACCTTCTGAGTATGTGTTTGGATTTCTGGTGTGACCGGGGCTCCTTAGCCTGTGCGATGGCCCCGTTATTATCATAGAAAATTTCTAATGGATCTAGGATGCTTGGGACCACTCCTAATCCATTAATGAAATTTTTAATCCAAACAGCCTCTTTTGCAGCCTCACTTGCTGCAATATACTCAGATTCTGTAGTTGAGTCGGCAACGGTTTCTTGCTTTGAGCTTCTCCAGCTGACAGCACCACCGTTCAAAACAAAAACAAACCCAGATTGCGATCTAGAATCCTGAGTGCTGGTCTGAAAAGCAGCATCGGCATAACCTTGTATGACGAGCTCTTCTTGACCACCATACACCAAGAAGTGATCCTTAGTCCTTCGCAGGTACTTAAGGATCCCTTTTACAGCAGACCAGTGCTTCTCACCAGGGTCTTGCTGAAACCTACTGGTTATACTCAGTGCATGAGCAACATTCAATCTAGTACATAACATAGCGTACATGATAGATCTAATAGCAGATGCATATGGGATTCTACTCATGTTGTCCCTTTCCTCTTTGGTTTTAGGGCACTGTTCTTTAGTCAAAGGAACTCCCAAAGCCAAAGGTATGTACCCTTTCTTTGAGTCTCCCATACTAAAACGCTTTAGTACTTTGTCTATGTACTTTTCTTGACTTAGTCCCAAAAGCCGATTCGATCTATCTCTATAGATTCGAATACCAAGTATTGTCTCGGCTTCACCTAAGTCTTTCATTGAGAAACATTTTCCCAACCATTGCTTAACCTTTTGCAATGTTGGAATATCATTCCCAATGAGAAGGATGTCGTCCACATATAGGACCAGAAACACTACTATGCTCCCACTAACCTTCTTGTACACACAAGGCTCATCTTCGTTCTTGATGAAGTCAAATTCTTTGACTGCCTCATCAAAGCGAAGATTCCAACTTCGGGATGCTTGCTTTAATCCATAAATGGATTTTTGAAGCTTGCATACCTTCTTAGGATGCTTGGGATTGACAAAACCTTCAGGCTGTGTCATATACACATCCTCAAGTAAATTTCCGTTAAGGAAAGCAGTTTTGACATCCATTTGCCATATCTCATAATCATGATATGCAGCTATGGCAAGCAAGATCCTAATGGACTTGAGCATGACTACAGGCGAAAAGGTCTCGTCATAGTCTATACCATGAGTTTGTCGAAAACCTTTTGCTACTAGTCTACCTTTGTAGGTCTTATCAGCTTTTAGTTTGAATAACCACTTGCATTCAATTACCTTAGCACCTTCTGGTGGATCAACCAAGGTCCAAACCTGGTTATCGTACATTGATTGCATCTCGGATTTCATGGCTTCAAGCCAATTATCCGAGTCTGGGCTTTCAATAGCTTCTCGGTAGGTAGTAGGATCCTCACGATCTACTAACTCAATAGTGTCACTGTCAGTGATTAGAAATCCATATCTCTCAATCTCCTGACGTACCCTACCGGACCTTCTAGGTTCTTGTGTAATGGGTTCTTGTTCCACAACTGGTTGTGAACTTGATCCCATTTCCAAACCATCCTCTATAGGAGTTTGTGGTGCTTGAATTTCTCCAAGTTCTACTTTACTCCCATTGTCTTTCTTGAGAAGGAACTCCTTTTCCAAGAAAACACCTTGCGAGCAACAAATACTTTGTTCTCGGCTTGTGAGTAAAAGTAGTATCCCTTTGTTTCTTTGGGATAGCCCACAAACAAGCAGACAGTCGATTTGGACTCTAGTTTGTCAGATGTTAATTTCTTAACATGTGCTTCACAGCCCCAAATCTTGAGAAAAGACATATTAGGTTCTTTCCCAGTCCATACCTCGTATGGTGTCTTCTCAACTACTTTAGTTGGAGTACGGTTCAATAGAAACGCAGCAGTTTCTAATGCATAACCCCAAAAAGAGATAGGAAGATTAGCTTGACTCATCATAGATCGAACCATGTCCAACAGAGTACGATTTCTCCTTTCGAACACACCATTCCATTGCGGTGTTCCAGGAGGAGTGAGCTGTGAAATAATATCACACTCTTTTAGATGATCATCAAACTCTTGGCTTAAGTATTCGCCACCTCGATCTGATCGAATGGCTTTTATACTTTTGCCAAGTTGGTTTTCTACTTCGTTCTTAAACTCCTTAAATTTCTCAAAAGTTTCAGACTTGTACTTCATTAGATAGACATAGCCATATCTACTGAAGTCATATGTGAATGTCACGAAGTAGCTAAAACCACCTCTAGCATGTGTACTTAAAGGTCCACATACATCAGTATGTATTAGTTCCAATAAGCCATTAGTCCTCTCGCCTTTTTTATTAAAAGGACTCTTTGTCATTTTTCCATGCAAACATGGCTCGCATATATCATAAGACTCTAAGTCGAATGACCCAAGCACTCCAGTTTTATGGAGTCTTGAAATGCGTTTTTCATTTGCATGTCCTAAACGACAATGCCAAAAGTAAGTGGGTTCAATTCGTTTGATTTAACCCTTTTTGTATTAATGTTGTATATCGACTCTTTGTTTTGTAAATCAAGGATATAAAGGCCATTTTGCAACATGGCATTGCCATAAGAAATGCCTTAGCGACGAATATGAGCATTGCCATTTTTAATAACAAAATCAAATTCATCATTATCCAAACATGAAACTGAAATAATGTTTCTGCTCATAGCAGGCACATAATAACAATTATTCAAAACAATACAAAGTCCGGAAGGTAAAGTGAGGTGATAGTCACCTATCTCCATGGCAGCAACTCGTGCTCCATTCCCCACACGGAGGTCCACTTCATTCTTTCCAAGTAACCGCCTATTTCTTAACCCCTGCACATTTGAACAAATGTGAGAACCACAACCGGTATCCAATACCCAAGTGGTAGAAATAGAAAGGTTAACTTCAACAACAAAAATACCAGAACTGGACGCCTTGGCTCCATTCTTCTTTTGTTCTTCCTTAAAGAGAGCGCAATTCTTCCTCCAATGCCCTATCTTGTTGCAATGGAAGCAAGTGCTCTCACTCTCTTTGAGTTTTGACGCCTTGGGCTTGGATTGGGCCTGAGGTGCACTCCCAACTGATTTGGGTTTTCCCTTTCCCTTTCCCTTTCCCTTTCCCTTAGCAGGTCCCTTCTTAATTCCCTTTTGAACCATTAGGACGGGATTGGTCTTTCGAATGTTTTCTTCAGCATTCTTAAGCATCCCATGAAGCTCAGTGACTGACTTGTTCATTGCATGCATGTTATAATTCATCACAAATGGATCATAAGCAGTAGGCAATGATCCTAAGATCAAGTCAGTGGCCAATTCCTTTGGCACTAGTACCTCAAGCTTCTCAAGAGTATCAAGATATCCTTTCATCTTGAGTACATGGGTACTAACAGGTGTAACCTCAGCCATCTTGCAAGAAATTAATGCCTTTGTTGTCACGAACCTCTCGTGACGAGCTTGCTCTTGGAACATCTCCTTGAGGTGCACTATGATCGCATAAGCCTCTTGGTCCATAAATTACTTTTGCAATTCAGGCACCATAGTGGCCAGCATTAGACAGGTCACATCGTTGGAGTCGCTCTTCTTGGTCTCAAAAGTTTCCTTTTGAACCGCAGAGGCGTTCCTTCCTGGTTCTTCAGGCAAAGGTGCATCCAAAACATACGACTTTTTCTCTTGCTTAAGAACTATTCTTAAGTTTCGAGACCAGTCTATGAAATTGGTGCCATTTAATTTGTCCTTTTCAAGGATCGATCGCAATGAGAAATTGTTATTTGAAGATGCCATTTTCAATCTACAATAAAATTTAGCAAGATTAAATGAGGTCTTATTTATGATCCCACAAACCGAATTAATATCCCTTTAAATAATTCGCGTTAGTGATTTAATGTGGGCCAAGATCCACTTTTCACAACAACTTATTAGTCAAGCTGAGCTTGTACACCTAACAAGTTAAGTTACTTAGGTAGGAAAACTCCAATCATGTCTCGTACATGACTCTTGGATCAAATGGGCTAACATCTTAAGATGTTATAGCACAACCCATTTATTAGTTGCCTAGGTCCGGGCATCCCTTTCCATGATAAGTCCAACCTACATTCACAACCCATGCCTCACAAAGATAATCGGGCGCATCTAGGACTCCTAGTCTACGTGACCGATGATCGATGCCTTGACATGTTTCGAATTAGGAAGGCAACTTTGTGACTTACTATTTTTAGGGATTCATTTTATTACGGCTTACATGGCATACACTTTGTCATCCATACATAGCATGCATATATATATAATTGCATAAAGTAAAGCGTGACAAACATGGGCCCAAAAACTTACAACTAAGATTCTATACTATTACATAAGAATCTTCGAGTTAGGCTTCTCCACTCCGGTGGGCTTCGTCTTGATTTACAAAGTCTTCAAATAAATTCTATTCTAAGAAATAAATGAAACTTTTACAATAAAATATAATGGCACGTAGGCCATATTTAATTACAAAAACCCAGGGCCCATGAATGCACCATGCATATCCATTCATCACACCAAACAAGCAAATAAATATACATAGCATTCATGGATCAGACAAAGTCCAATTTTAATCAATTTAGCCAAGCCCATTAATGGAAATTGTGTAC
This sequence comes from Excoecaria agallocha, assembly GCA_037975025.1. NCBI lineage: Eukaryota > Viridiplantae > Streptophyta > Magnoliopsida > Malpighiales > Euphorbiaceae > Excoecaria > Excoecaria agallocha. The sequence goes on from CM075807.1 coordinate 13,270,688, forward strand.
TTGAACCTTTAAGAGAAGACCCCGTGATGGGCCTGGGCCGAAGCCCAATGGACTAAATCCTCTTATTGAATAAGTTCTCTTAAAAGCCCAAAACACAAACTAGTTAGATTTGTGCTATAAATCAACTCTAGTATAATTTCCAATTTTGCCATTTTTAATTTTATGTCATACAGCCCATAAACATTAAAAATACATATAATATGTGCTAACATGAATTAAAAATAAAATCATGAAGAACACATATATAGTACACGGCATTCATGCAAAAACAAACAAACAACAAAAACTAGTTGTTTAATGCTTATGTAATGCCATAAAATGCACAAACATTTAAATCAATTTTATGAGTCATTTAATAATATAAATAATTCCATAAACATTGATTTAATATTCTGTACCATTTTAATCTAAATGTGTTTTTACCATTTTAATCAAAACAAAGCAAACAATGTTGATTAAACATGTAACAAACACAAACTAGTCATTGTTTTAAGTGATTTTAAAATTAATCAATTAAATTGTCATGGACCAGAATTAAAACCAAATTTAAAATATGTCCAGACCTGATATTTAATCTTTAAAAATCACTTACAAACATGCAAAAATCAATTTTACATTTAATTTTGAAAACTAGTTGTTAAACTAGCAATTTACATGCCAACTAGCACCTAGTTTCATAATTAACATGTACCATCAGGTATAAATAATTAAATCCGACCATTACCAGCCCTAATAACATCTTAGGATAGTATATTAACATGTCATATTAATTATAATACCTATCTAATCAATTAAAATCGTTTTTACACCAAAACAATGCAAAAAACTCAAAACAGAAAATTTCAGATTTGCATGTTTTCAAAATAACGATTTTTAATTAATTTTTTCATGCATCTAAAGCACTCAAATAAGCATGTCTAGGCTCTGATACCACTGATGGAATATGACATGGTATGATAATCATGATAGCACAGCGAAAAAACAAAAATTTTATCATACATACCATACATATCCAAAGATAGGAACGAAAACATGCAATTTTAGGGTTTTGAAACTTACAATAGATGATGCCTTTTATTCTTTGATTTTGTGATGTCCAGCAACCAAGATGCCTTTATCCACCTTAGATCTCGATCACCAATGCCAAGGAATAGCCTTTTGCGCCACTCCCTCTATTCTCACACACACAATTACACCGTCGGCTTAAAAACGAGATTGCTAGATCTCTTTTTCGGTATTGTGTAAGGGTTATAGTTTGAAGCTACAAAACTTGATTTTGTACTTCTTTAGATTGCTATTACTGCTCAATAACACAAGAGAATGAGGAACAATCCTTTCTCCTTGTGAAAAATTGAACAAAAGAATTAAGAGAGAGAGAGTTACTATTCACGAGTTACTATTCACGAGTTACTATTCATGCCACAAAAAATTAGGTTTAGGGTTTTATTTCTTTTAATATATATGCTTATCCTTTGGCAAGTCATTAATCTGAATTCAACTATCCTAAGATAATTAATTCAAACTCTATCACTTCCTAAAGATAAGTAATATATTTTGAATTAAACTCCTTTGAATTTAAATTCAAATTTGAAATAAAACATAAGACATTTAAATAAATGAAATCACTTAATTAAATATATAAGTGATTTAATTTAATTTAAATTCCTTTAGGCTTTAATATTCAATTAACTTAATTAATACAAGATAATTAATTAATTGAAATTAAACCTTATGGGCTGAATTTCTCTCTCTCATGGACCAAAGCCCAATAGCAATATTATAACCCATTACATACATTAATTTGACTTTAATTAAAAGCCCAAATTAATGTCCAATACTTAATTTAAATATTTTAAGCCCAATGCTTTGTGTGCGATCCTATAGGTCCATTTAATGTTGGCAATGAATTAATAAATTAATTCAAAGGCTATATATATTCTCTAGCAAGATATTATAGCATTCCAAATTAAATGAAAATGCATATGGCATTTGGTGACCTAATGCAATTTCGCATAGTCCCTTACCCATAAATATCAGAATTAATATAAGGCATGGAACTAGTCATCCTTATATACATTAATTCATTTCTTGATATTCCAGTGACACTGAACTCTCAGATAAATAATGATTACTCATTATTTCATCTCAGTATGGCCATACACTTCTCAGTTCACTGATCAAGTGGCCGGTGGTATTTTTCTCTCTTATCGAGAGGGGTAATCCCTTCACTTCTCTCATGCTCTCTAACATGAATCAGTGCATACCCAATCATACCCGTACTTGTCACTCTGTTACGAGCACGTTAGGTGTATGTCAAAGTACACAGTAATTCATAAAGAGTTTCATAGAGATTTCAGGTCTAAGAACTCCGATACAAAACTTGCATATGAGAAACACTTATGATTTGTACCATGTAGTGTTCTCATGAGCGGATCGAATCCAGATACCATGTTCTTTAACATGTATCTATGATCTCTGATTGACACTCTTGTCCTAATGATCCGTAAGACAGAACTCATAAGATCAGAGAGAGCATACTAGTCTTAATTCATTTGTTATTCCCATAACAATGACTGACTAGGGATATTTAGAATGATGTCTCATTTGTTTCAAGGTCTTACAATCCATGTGCCTCACACATGATAACTTAAACCGAAACAACACTCTTGGATAGTTTTATCAATTGATATGCACAGGAATACAAAGGATAAAACAAATGCCTCATTTTATTAATTTCAAGTGTTTCGTTACAATGTATTGGGGCTAGGGCTTACACTAACATGATGCAATAAGGCTTAAGCCATTTTACATTTTATGTCAAGAATAAAGCACAACTTTGGCTTGCTAGTTTGCTTAGTGAGTCAATCACAACATGGGATCAATTAAAGCAATCATTTCCCTATAAATACTTTTCACCCCACAAAACTATCAAGTTTAGGAATGAAATCACAACATTTAGGCAAAATGCAAGTGAGACTATAGATGCGGCTTTGTAAAGGTTTAAGGAACTTCAAATGCAATGCCCTCATAATAGCTTGCTGGATTAGATGATTTCTTAAATTTTTTATAATGGATTGACGGATGAGAATAGAAACATTGTCAATGTAACCTCAAGTGGGAAATAAATAGACAAGACAACCATTGAGGTGGTTATATTGCTTAAGGAATTTGCATCTCAAAGGTACATGGGTGACAAACCAATAATGGAAAAAGCAAGGCGAGTCTTGGAATTCGGCACAATTAACTTATTTAATGTAAAGGTATATGATCTCACCAAAATAGTAAGTAAATCTTAAGTCAATTCTTTATAAAGTTTAAATGTTGTTTGTGAATTGTGTAGAGGATCTCATTCCTATACACAGTGCAACATGAGTTCTAATGAAGAGGCTAACTATGTTCAAGGAGGTTTTAACCAAAGGATAGGTTAAATTAAAACTCTTATAACCCTCAATGGAGGAACCACCATGGACTTTCATGGTCCAATACATTTTCACAACTCAATCCCCTAGATAACCTAATGCCTAGCCATAAAACCCACCAAGATTTCTTATGAAGCAACCTTTTAACCCTTCACAACCCAAATCAAATCTTGAAACTCTTATAAAGCAATTTATCAACCAACAAGTAACCACCAATAAACACAATGAGGAGTAATTCAAGCAAACTAATGCAAAGTTTGAGCAACTTGCTCCTCATAATCGAATCTTTAAAACACAAATTGCCCAACAATCATTTTCTAGTTCTCAACCTTCGGGAAAGCTTCCTAGCCAACTTGAATTTGTACATAAAGAGACTTGTCAAGCAATTACTTTGAAGAGTGATAAATAGGTTGAAAATAAAGTACCTAAGTGTAAGGAAGTGGTTGATATTGATGATGAGATAGGGAATAAGCCTAGTAGAGTTAATAACAATGTGGTTAATAATAGTGGTAATGATGTTATAGAGGTTAATCAAGATAAAAAGAAGAATGCTCAATTGAATAAAAATGATGAACCTAAGGTAGATCTAAAGACTTTACCTTTTTCACAAAGGTTTATTAGACGTAGTTTAGACAAACAATTTGGTAAATTTCTTAATTATCTTAAAGAGAAAAACCATTACCATACCATTCATAGATGTCATTAGAGATATACCAGCATGAGGTAAGTTTTTAAAGGATATGACTACCCATAATTTAGTGGAAGAGTCTAAAGCTATGTGCTCTAAGTCTCCACCAAAGCAAAAGGACCCTGGTTGTTTTACTATTCCTTATGGTATTAGTGGTTTTCACTTAAATAAAGTTTTTTGTGATGTTGGTGCCAGTGTAATTCTTATGCCTTATTCCATTTATAAGTGTCTTGATCTAGGTGAAATAAAGCCCACTAACATGTGTTTATCTATGGCTAACAAATCTTTTACCCATCCTCTTGGCATTCTTGAGAATGCACCCACTAAGGTAGGTAAATTTATCATCCTTACTGATTTTATTATTTTGGACATGGAAAAGGATATTGAGATACCAATTTTGTTTGGGAGACCCTTTTTAGTTATAGTTGGTGCCATAATTGACATGAAGAGAGGTAAGATCACATTAGAGGTAAACAATGAAAGTATTGAATTTGATGTTTTTAAGATGATGAGATCTTCACCTATTAAAAGTGTAAATATAATTGATTCTTTTGATATTACTGATGAATATATTAATGATGTAATACATGATTGCTTAAGGAAAGAGCCCATTGAGCCATATGCTAATAAGGAAGCTCATGCATATCAATTTGAGGATAATGATCACGGATGAGCAAGTTTAGCATATCCAGTAGTTTCGATAACCTAGCTTTTTTTTGTTAAGTCTTTCTTTAACCACATTTTTAGTATTTCTAGTATATTTATGGTTTTAATGTGTATTTATGTTATTTTTATGTTTTTCTTCATTTTTACACATTGCTTATTATTATACTAATGTATCTTTTTGAGTTTTTCATATTTTCTAGTTTTAAGTTTGGGAGATAGGGTAGTGTCAACTCGGCACAGAGAGTGGAGTTGCTGACTTGTATTGATTGTGTTGACTCATTACAGAAAGGACACTTACCAAGTTAGAAGATTTATGTTAATTCATGAAGAGTTGCTCTGGTGTCGAGTCATTACGAGTGAGCTGACTCGTTATAGCATCCAACCATGCCAAGGTGTGACACTCATGCCAACTTGTAATGCCACTCTGACTGTCCATTTTTTCCACCTTTTCTCCCACTTTTTTTATTCCCTTTTTTAGATTTCCCATTTAGTATTTATTTTTGTTGTTTTTGAGACTTAATTTAAAATAATCTCTTGAATAAATGTGTTCAGACCTTAAAATTTATACCTTTCACACCAAAGGTCACATCCTTTCCTACTTTCCCTCATACCTTTTCAAAAGTTTCCTTCCCTATAAATATTGGTTTTCCTTCTAATTAATTTCTATAGCCTTTTTCCCTTTCTTATGGGTTTTATTCTTATATACATTGCTTAAATCTTTTCTTGTTTTTTAATTTATCATTTTCTCTCTCTATTTTTTCTGCCTTCATTTTCTCTCTTCCTCTCAAACTCTATTAAAACAAACTCATTCCCATTCTTCTTCTTCACATAGACTTCACCATTCAAGTTTTCATTTTTGTTTCTTTTTCATATATTTTTTTTGTTTACAATGCCAAGGACAAAAGGTTCTTCATCTTTAAGGCCCTAAGAGGAGGCTCAACAAGGTGGAGATTTGGCTTTCATATACAAGACTAAATTTCTAATCCTTAATAAAGAGAAAGGTGTAAGGTTTACCAATCTAAAGTTTAGGGAAATCGTGTCTTGTAAGTATCTCTCAACTAATCTCCTAAGAGATCTTAGTATGTTAGCTTCTTTTACTAATCTTTTAAATTCATATGGCCCTGGCAAATTTATATATATGCATGAACTCACTTATGTTAATTTGCTTATGAAGTTCTATACATCTCTAAAGGTTAATACTAATGATTCTAGGGTGTTAGAATTTAGAATGCAAGGAAATAAGCACACACTCACCTAATCTTTGATGCATAGGATTTTTTGTTTTAAGAAAGATGGCATGTGTGAGCCACCAAAGAATTTTATAATGAATGAATTTTAGATTTTCTTGATTGATTTGCGTGACATATTTCAACCTAAGAAAGGCAAAGCTATATTTATCAAGGATTTAAAGTTTTGGTTATTACACAAAGTACTTGTATGTGTAATTTTCCATAAATTTGTGTTCAATAGGTTTTCATATCAAGAGTAGTTTTTGGTGTGGTGCATTCACACTAAAAAGCAAGTGTGTTAGACTATTTAGATTTGCAATCAATTGTTGTCATGTGCATCTAAGAAGGATAGCCCTATAACTCATGGTTATGTTGTCCAATAATTGCCTAAGCATTAGATGTGAACCTTGATGAATTTACTCGTGTGCTTGAGTGTTCATATTTTACAAAGCAAACATTGATTCATAGAGAGGTGGTCGATAGTTTAAGGAGATTAATTCCTGCCCGCTTTCGATCTTATTGGAAAGGGTTGGCACCTCCACCACCACAAGAAGAAGAGCAGAGTGAAGAAGAGGAAGAGAGTGATGATAAGGAGGAGGGGTTTAGTATACCTCATTAGGAGGAATACCGCCAAACATTGGCTATCATTCCATCCCTATACTATAAGGGTGTAAGTGGGCCTTCACATATAAATGCTTATGGCTCCTCTTATGGGTAGTCACATATTTGGGAGCAAGTCTTAGAAAACCAAGAGGCGATGCAGTGCCAACTAAATTCAATGGAGATAATGAATCGCCAACTTCATTAAAGGTAATGAAAAATGGAGTATAAAATCGATACCTTTATTGCTCAAGATAGCTACGTGGTTGATTTGCCTCCACCATCTCCTTCGAATGAATAAGGGGATTTTTTCTTTTCCCTTTCCTTTGATATTTTAGGTTCACATTAGGGTCAATGTGAGATTTTGAGTGTGGAAAAGGGGATATTTATTTTGTTTATGTTTATGTCTTTAGTTAGTTTGTTTGTTCATATATCTTGTTTACATGTGCATAGTTTTTGTTTTCGTTTGAAGTTTGCATGCATTGTGTTTTGCTATATTTTTGCATATATTTTTTCTTCTCTACATTTATGCTTAGTTTTTCCTAAGTTTATCATTTTATAGATGAGTACATATGTATGCCATATCAATAGCTTATTTTTAATGCTTGATTAGCATAATCTTAAGTTTCGTGGAGTGTATGCTTTAAGTTTTTCTTACTATCTTTTCTTGTTATTTTCAAAGTCTATAGGATGTTTAGTCACTTTTCTAATTATGTTTAGGGCTAGGATGACATGATTCAAGTTTAGTTTTTAAGAACTTAGGTAGCCTTATGGAAACTATAACCATAATACACATACCTCACTTTTTAATAATGGATGAGGACATATATAAAAGAAAAAAAAAGAGAAAAAAAAGAGAAAAAAAAGAGAAAAAAAAAAAGAAAGAACAAAATAGAAAAATGAAAATAATGAAAGGAAATGTCTAGTGGGATGGAGCATAAAATACACTTATGACTAGTGTTTAGCAACTATACTAGACCAGTTAAGTAATATAGGAAAATAAGATTAAGACCTTTTAATATCGTACCCTATAGATTGTGTATTTAAGATTTTATAGTAAATAATGTGTGAAAGAATTTTCCAAGTTTTTGAAGTGATTATAAATTGGCTAAGCTAAAATTAACAACTAAGAAAATCAACTTAAATTAGATCAAAATAACTAAATGCCAACTGAAATTTAAAGAATGATAAAAAAATCAATAGCTAAAACACTTATGCGAAGGGACTATTTTCCTCGCCTTTCGTTAATAATGACTCAATTCCAAATAATACAAGCAATTATGGAAAACCAGTTAAAAACAAATATCTTATTCGGAATATCATTTTAGAGCATTAAATTCTCAAATCCAGTCAACTTATAAACAACAAATTCCTTTCTCAATTTTCATGACACAATAATGCATTGACATGAGTAGAATAATTCAAGAGCATGTAAATCATTAATTAAAGACTAAATTAACTTTCAATCATCTATTCAAAAAATTAAACATCAATTCAACCATAACAAAAGATAAGATTTAGCACATGAATTGAGAAATAGCACACGTATATTAAAATTAAGCTCAGATTAGAGTCATTACAATAAAATAACGAGGGTTCAAGTTTCCTTCAGCAAAAGTAGAGAATTTACTCACTATTTATGATTAAAATAAATGAAAAATTAGAACAAATAAATATTATACTCGCAAAGCTTCATGCTTGTTCTTTAATTGTTCATAAAATAATAGAGAACAACTCAAAAACCTTAAGAGAATTCACTACCTCAATTAAAGAATAATAGAAAACTAGGTCTAATTTTAATGTAAAATTGACTAACTCTTAAATTCTATGTTTTGAAAGCTTAAATACCCTAATTTATGAGAATCCAGCTACCACCCAACTTCTTAAAACTTCTTGTATCGTGACTCTACGAAAAAAAACTCAGTGGAGAATAGGCTAAGATCAATGGCACTCGGGTGGGATGGTTCCTTTCCTTACCCAGTTGTTGGTCTTTGTAACATTCTTCAAAAAGCACTTAGTGGGGATGATTCTTCTTTCCATGCCAAGTTGTTGGTCACTATAACAAATGAATTCTTCCTCGTGTAGCTTGGTGGGGAACTCCCTCATCCCTACCGAATTGATTTTACATTTTTTTTCAATAAAATTCCTGTAAAAACACACAAAACACACTTAAACACACTCAATTGAAAACTCTTACATTTTAAACATGAAATTAAACAATTTAACAATAAAAACTACTAAACACACCTAAAAACATAGTTGCAAATCAAACTTATCAAATGCCCTGCACTTAGTCTTTGCTCGCCCTCGAGCAAAATTGAACAAACCAAATTCCCAAAAAAAACAAACTTCAAACTAATAATTATGCAATTCAAAATCATATGCAACAATTGGTAGTAGCACTTAATAAAATTCTAATTGAATCATATTCAATCAAGAAAATATAAGTTAATTTTTGTGTGTGTGTGCAAGACCAAAACATTTTAAGTCTTTTCAAAACCAAAGCACTAGTACAAGCTAGAAACCAAGCTATATAATTAATGTGCATCAAAATGTACATGCGATTTCGCGCTTGAAACTCTTGAATAGCCATATGCCTTTTATTTGGCACAGAAATCGAACGGTCAACTTCGCTAAATAGCTCCAAAACATAATGAAATCACTAGGACTTTATTAAGGTTGTAATGTGGTCATGGTAAAGGTTAAACAAAGAATGGTCAATGATAAACAAGAAGAACAACCACACTCTGATTAAATCGACCAACATTGCCTATAAATCCATTTCACTCAATTAAAAGCACCTTGATCAACAATTCTTAAATCAACAGGAATACAACACATCAACATACTTACATAAAGAGTCACTGTAATTTTTTCTCATATTTTCACAACTCAACCACAATTGGGAGTCTAAAACCCTTTTCTTTCTTTTGTAAATATCCCATACTTAAAATTTTGCTATAGATTGCTAGCTATTGATTCAAACTTTCTTTCTTTTCCTTTTTTTTTCACAGAAATAACAAAGTTGCTAGCTTTATTAATAGCATCATGAAATACAAGGGTATTCACAACTTCACCATTTTTATTGCATTATTGACTTTAAAACCACTCCTTTGCAATATTCCACTCAAAACCCCTTTGTACACACTAAACTCACTTAAATACCTATAGACATTGATAAATCCCAATCCTAGAATGGCCAATTCGTAGAAGGGTAGATAAAGGCTTTTTAAGCTATATGGTATAAAAGTATGTGTAGCAAGAAAATTAATCATAACATGCCTCCTTAGGCTTAAAAGAGCTAGCAAGGGAATAAGCATATATGGTAAGTAAACAATCTCAATTATGGATAAATAAGAAAAATTTGCTTAGATCACTTTTTAAATTGCTTGAGTTGTTTCTATGTTTTGAAGGGTGATAGGAAGTATCTAGCGTTCTATAATTCTTTGCTCAACTACCTTTATGCACTAGATTTTCTCTTATTTCAAAATTGTTCTTAGTGCTCAAATCTTGGAAACTAACAAATATTGTTCAAGTTGAATTCTAACTTAGCTAAAATTTCATCAAGTAACATGCTTGTCTTAATGCCAAACACAAATTCTGAATGATGCACATTTTAATTTAAAGTTTGAAAAGTTCACTTTCGAGAATAAACTAGGGCAAACTAAACTAATTGCAAACTAAAGGATAACGGAACTACACTATGTCAACAACATAAATAAAAACTAACTACACAAGCTAAAATGAACCTAAAGATAAAAACACTAAACTGAACAATAAAGACAACACTACTTAATAAAAAAAATACAATGTTAACTAAGATTAGTAGTCACAATTACACATAAAAAACTAAAATGAAAAAACAAGATAATAGAGTAAAACAAAAACATAAAATAATTCTTGAACATAAGGGTGTTTGAGATTTTTGAACACTTTTTGAAACTCAAAAGAAAAATTGAGCTTAAATAAGCTCTACCTCCATCCAAAATTCCTTGCTATCCTCAGTAAGGTGCAAAATACAATCACTGTTGAGGTGGAGATGACGGTGGCGGTGGCAGTGATGGAAATCGCTCCCAAAGGTGAATAGTAAAGTGCTTAAAACTATGATGTAGCTTATCTATCTATCCAACTTGAATGTGTAATCAAGCATTAACACTATTCATGAAATCTACCATTTGTGGGGTAAGTCCCTCATCAGTTGTAATTGCCTCCTTTACATCATTCGCATGCTCAGACTCATCTCCCGCTACATGTCTTTGATTAACTTTAGGTGGGCCCTTATGCCTAATGACAATTAACCAAATATATTTTGCCCTATCAGTCCAATGGTGGGGAGGCTCATCCTATAAAACCTTCATGTTCTTCAGCATCTTATAGTCAATATATCTTACTGCGTTGAAAGAGGGCCCTAAATCTAAATGCTTGACTGCCTTGGCAAAAATTGTCATTATCTCTCCTAAAGATATCTTTTTTGCAAAGTATGGTTTTCTCTGCATGTCCTTTATCTTTTGCCACAACAAAGAGGCACCATTCAATCGAATTCCTTCAACCATGCATTGCAAGATCAGCACTTCTCTTACATTTACACCTCTAAGGCCTCTAGTATGCCAAAAAATACTAAAGCTAAAAATCGATGGAGGACTCTTAAAGCATAATTTTATAGGTACTGGGCCTTAGTGTTTTTGGCATTAAAATAGTGGGCTCAATAAGGTCTCAAATCACCGCTTGATTCTCTATCAAGGTTGAATTTAGTATACCTTTTTCGCTATCTTTAGGAAAATCCAAATGCTTGGTGAAGTCTTTGAATGTCATAGCATACTCCTTTCGGCCTAATTGGAAGCAAGTAGTGCCGTCATCATCATCGTCCTTAAATTCATAGCTGAATGTGGTAAAAAATTCTTGCATGATGGTAGGATGCACTTTGGGCATTTTCTTCACAAATTCAATCCATCTAATGTTTTCGATCATTTAATTAATCTCTACCCATAGATTTTCTACACTAATATCTAGATAAAATTCCTTTAGATATGCAAGTTTCACAAATTGTACTCCTAAAAAATACTCATACAAAGTAGTATATTTTTCATCAAGTATGGTAAAATATGGAACCCAAAAGAACTTGAAGCACCTTTAGTTTGGGTTCACTTAAAAGCCATTACAAAAGTGCAAAATAACTAGTAAATGCCAAATTAAATGTGAACTAAAGTAGTACTATAATTAATATAAGGCAAAACCAATGCAGGTAATAACCAAATTAAAGCAAAAAGTGAGATATGATGCAATTGGGTGAGTAGAATGTTCAAACAATAACATCACAAAGAACATCTTAAGGAAAATAAATGATCGAAGAATCCAAAAATATGAACTAAAAATTAACTGCCCTCACATAATTCACCACTCAATTCAATAATTCAACATGTATAAAACCAAAAATGCAAAAGATAGGGCTAAAATATCAAGGCTAGCCAAATGAAGAAATGCACCTAAGTGAAAATGCTTCAATGCCAAATTCACACAACCAAAAGGTTACATAATTGCTTCTATCAAGTGTTTGAAGTGAGTTCTTAAATCTAAGGTTGATTGATGATGGTTTGGTTGAAGAAAATAAAGCAAAAGATTTCAAATTGGTCATTTTAGCATTTTATCGAACACATGGTGGATATAAAAATAACCATACCAAATCAAGAGTAATCCAAACCAATTGCATGCCAAAATTGAAATACAACCTATATTGAAACAATTAAACAACTCAATTTAAATTTTTAAACAACTAGTTACATGCAATTGAAGTATAGGCTCAACCTAAAGAAAACCCTAGGAATCATATTCAATAGAGCTAACCAAGAAGAAGAATCCCTAATATAAAACTTCAAATCAATGATAAATTCACAATTAAGCATGTGGAATTAAATGAGGGAGAAAACTTACTTGATTTGTGTGGATGTGCCGAATGAAGAATAAGAAAATTGCAAGAGTGTGAATGGGAAGTGAAGTGCGTGAAACAAAAGAAAGACAAAGGAGATTTGAATGACACAATGGGGAACTCAAGTAAATTGATAGAAAGGATATGTGTCTTGGTGGGGAAGTGTGAACAAGGCTTTAAATGGGTAATGGGACTCGATGGGGATGAATTTCATCCCTACCGAGTTGTGAGCTTCTGTTTGTAACGGGATAAGTAACCCAGTAGGGACGAATTTCATCCTTACCTAGTTCTAAGATAATGGATCAAAAGGGACAAATCACTTGGTGGGGATGGATTTCATCCCTACTGAGTCGATTTTCATAGATTAAAAACAATTAGCTGTTTAAGTGCAAAATCTACCATGTTTGCTCAATCAAAATTAATTCCCCTATATTAACACCCAAAACTCAATTGAGACCTATAATATAATTCAAAAAATAATATCTAAATTTATGAAAACTAATTAGCACAAATTATTCATACCTTGAGCTTGTACCCTATACTGTGCCAAGAAAACTGACAATAAACAAATAAGAAAATTCATACTTGAAATTTGGCACTTAATGTCAAATCCACACACTTATAAGCACAACTCCACTTTAAGTTCATAAATCGCTAAGACACATAGAAAATAATGAAACAACACCAAAAAAAAATAAATACACACTAAATAAACACATAATTAAAGACAAAGAACAGTTAGAAAATGTAGTTTTGAATTTATAAAGTCTTCAGCTAGACTTTTAAAATACCTTACTTATCATGAAAGATTAAGGTTGCCTCAGCAGCCTCCACATGAGCAGCATTATAAGGCTTCAACCGGTGGCCATTAACCTTATATTTTCGACCATCCTTTGGACTTTTTACAGTCACCACCCCGAATTCATTGCTTGCAACTACTTGGTATGGTCCAAGCCATCTAGATTTTAGTTTTCTCGAGAATAACCGTAACTTACTGTTGTAGAGTAAAACCAACATCCATAGAACAAATTACTTTGGAGCCAACTTCTTGTCAGCCAGCACTTTATTTTCTCTTTATATGAAGCAACATTTTCATAAGACCAAAGTCAAAATTCCTCAAGTTTATTGAGCTACAAACATCTCTTTTCTCCTGCACATCTCTTTTCTCAGATCAAAATTAAGAAACTTGGTAGCCTAATATGGTTTATGCTTTAATTCAACTAGCATATGGCGCGTTTTTCCAAAAGCAAGTCTAAATGGAAACATTCCTAGAAGGGTCTTAAAGGTAGTTTCATAGGCCCAAAGTGCCTCATCTAGCTTTTGAGTCTAATCTTTTCTAGCACTATTGATTGTTTTCAGTAAGATTGATTTTAATTCCCTATTTGATACCTCTACTTGACCATTTTCTTAGGGATGCTATGGGGTTGTAATCTTATGCTTTATGCCTAATTTTTTAAGTAAGGATTTGAATTGATGGTTGATAAAATGCTTGCCCCCGTTACTAATAATAGCCCTTGGTGCCCCAAATCGAGTAAAAATATTCCTCCTAAGGAATTGAAGCACTACTCGAGCATCACACATCCTAGTAGCTACTTCCTCTACCCACTTACTACCATACTCAACAGAAACTAGGATGTACTCAAATCCAAAAGAGTTAGGAAATGGTCTTATAAAATCAATTCCCCAAACATCAAAAATTTTAACTTCTAAGACATTGTACATGGGCATGTAATAAAAATTTGAAATATTATTGACACGTTGACATCTATGACATAAAGACACAAAAGACTTAACATTAATAAAAAGAGAGCACCAAGAGAAACCTGATCATAAAATTTTCACCACTGTGCGATTTGGTCCACGATGACCTCCAACCTCTCCTCCATGACACAACCTCATAACATCTACTTGTTCGTTCTTAGGAATGCATCTTCGTAGCATTTGATCAAGACATAGTTTGAAGAGGTATGGATCATCCTATAAGTAATGCCTTGCATCCACCTTCAACTTCTTCTTTTTCTACCAAGTGTAGTCTTTTGGAAGATAGCCCCTTGCAACATAATTGGAAATGTTAGCGAACTAAGGGGTTGAAATTTAACAAGAATAAACAACGCATATCCTTTCATTAGGGAATAAATAAGAAATTTGCCTTTTTTCCACATGAGCATGATCTAATCATTATAAATAATCAATGACAAAATTTTTCTACTTCTTTCTTGTCTTTGATCTCTACATCAAATTTTTGAAGCAACAAAACCCATCTTATCAACCTCAATTTTGAGTCCTTCTTACCAAAGAGATGCCGAAGGACTGTATGGTCAGACCACACTATGACTTTGGCACCAAAAAGATATGGCCTGAATTTTTCAAAAGAGAAGATGATTGCTAATAACTCCTTCTCTATGGTGGTATAGTTCACTTGTGCATCAGTGAGTGTCTGACTTGCATAGTAGATGGTATGAAAATCTTCTCCTTTCTTTGGCCCAAAACTACTCCAACTGTGTAATCACTAGCATCACACATAATCTTAAATAGCAAACTCCAATTCGGTGATGCCATTACTGGTGCTAAAATTAACTTTCATTTCAACAAATTGAAAGCCTACAAATACTCATCATTAAAGTCAAATTTAACATCTTTAATCAATAAATTTGAAAGCAGTTTTGCAATTTTTGAAAAATCCTTAATGAACTAATGATAAAATTCGGCATGACCAAGAAAACTCCAAATGTCTTTAACACTAATAGGAGGAGCTAATTTATTAATAACATCCACTTTAGCTTTATCAACCTCAATTCCCTTTTCATAAATTTTATGTCCTAAGACTATACCTTCCCTCACCGTAAAATGCCATTTTTCATAATTGAAGACAAGGTTAGTCTCTTCACATCTCTTCAATATTAAAGCAAGATTGGCTAGACAACTCTCAAAATTATGCCCATACAATGTGAAATCATCTATGTAAACCTCCATGAATTTTTCAATGAAGTCTTGAAAATGGCCATCATACACCTTTAGCAGGTGGCAGACACATTACAAAGACTAAAAGGCATTCACCTATAAGCAAAGGTACTATAAAGGCATATAAAGGTGGTCTTTTTTTAGTCTTCCGAGCCTTTGGGTATTTACAGGTACCCCGAATAACCATATAAGAAATAGTAAAATCTATTCCCTGCCAACCTTTCTAGCATTTGGTCAATAAAGGGTAAAAGAAAATGGTCCCTTCTAGTAGCATTATTTAACCTCCTATAGTCAATGCACACTTTTTATCCCGTCATTGTGCATGTGGGAATGAGTTCATTGTTATCATTGTTCACTATAGTCATAATCCCCCTTTTTAAGCATACATTGAACTGGACTAACCTAACTACTATCAGAAATAAGATAGATAATACCTGCATCAAGCAATTTGAGGACTTCCTTTTTCATAACCTCTTGTATTGCTGGGTTTAGTCGACATTGGGGTTGTACCGCTGGTTTAAAAACACTTTCTATAAGAATCCAATGTGTACAAAAATTGGGGTTGATTCCTTTGAGGTCTGAGGTCTCCCACCCAATGTTTCACTAATGCTTTCTCAACACGTCAATGAACATCTTTTCCTCCAAACATGTCAAAAGAGAAGAAATAATTATAAGTTTTGCATTTTTCTCTAAAAATACATATTTCAAATGAGAATGGAGGGTTTTAAGTTTAGAATTTGTATCTTCCTTAGGATAGGAAGAATCTTCCTCCTTTACTTCTCTATTGTCATGCTCTTTCTCTAGTTCCTTCAATAGTTCTTTATGTTTCTCTCCTACACATTCATTGCTCTTGGAATGAATTAAACAACCTTGAAACTCATCTTCCAAAATAATCTCTTCTTGAGTCTCATCCACACACTTTTGAACATTGTCAATGAAGTACACGAATTCTTCAAAGTTATAGGAGGGATATTGCCTTAGTTTATTTGCATTGAATACCATATCCTAATCATTGAATCTCAAGGTCATTGTTTGCCCATGGACATCTATCAATGCCTTTGCAATATTCAAAAATGGCTTTCCAACAATCAATAGCACTTTTCTATCTTCCTCAATGCCCATCACAACAAAATCCACCAGGAAGATAAAATTTCCCACCTTAACTAATAAGTCCTCAATTATGTCCTTTGGCTTCTTCATAGACTTATCTGCCAATTGTAGTGTCATTCGATTTTCTTTGATGTCTCCCAAATTCAATTTCCTACAAATAGCATAAGGCATCAAATTTATGCTAGCAACCAAATGACATAAAGCATGACCAACAAAATCCCCTCCTAACTCACATGGCAAAGTTAAACTTCCTAGATCTTCTAGTTTTTCAGGAATTTTGTTCATTAAGATAGCACTTGTAACACCCTAAGAACATACAGGCTTTCCCTACATGGTGTATATAAATATCATGGTGATATTGGAGGCTATTATTATAGAAGACCATTCAATTTGATAACTAACATATTAAGTTTATACTTTAGGTTCCAACTTATGTTTGACATCACTAAGTTATTATTCATTTGGTCAAATTTTTGGCAGCATAACGACTTAAAAATTGTGCTACCCAAACTTGCAAATTGAAGATTTAACACTCCCAATAGTTAACCTTCACCTCTATAACTTCATTTACATGTATAACACTTATATATTTATCCAACATCCATTAACACAGAACAATCATACATTCATTAGTTCATATATGCATATATGTATATTCCATATACATTTATCCTTACTTACATTCTTAATACAAGTAATAATTTATATGCCAAAATTCCAAAGTAAACCAATACAAAGTGAACCAAATTTGATCGAAAAAACAAGACACATGTACATGCCTTCGACTTTGCTTCCTTCAGTCTTTTATGTACCTGTCCTTGTGTGAAGTCACAAAATCATGTACTAAGCAACAATGTTGCCTAGTGGTGGACACAACACAAAATTTCATTTAATAAGATTACTTTTGTTTAATTACCATTTTGCCCTTTCATGTTACCTTTATTAATTTAATTCCATTAACTTGTACTAATACATAATCTAATACCCAAGCCTTGTTATACTTAATTTTCTTTGTAATTACTATAATATTCTTACCTAAATGTAAAATTATGTATAGGTCCCTAAACATTTTATTTACCTTGTTTGACTTTTAATTTGTCTCCTTTGACTTTTTTTGACCTTTAATTTGATCTAGATGAAAAATTACCTTTTTGGTCGTCATGTTTGTCTATAAATTAAAAATTAAATTTTAGTCCCTAAAATTTTCATTATTTACAGTTTTGCCCTTTTGCCTTATTTGACCTTTTTAATCCTTTTAACCACCCTTTTTATGTCGAATTACTATTTTATCCCTAATTTATTGTGTATTTACTCTTTTACCCTTTTTGAACATAATAATCTCATTTTTTCATTATTTCTTATTTATTTACATTTATGAGCTCTTTTATGTAAAATTTACCATATAGTCCCTTTTTTCTTACATAATTACCATTTTTTCCCTAGTAGTCACCAATGAAAATCCTTGAACTAGATATAAGGGACGAGGAGTGTATGACTATATGAGAATACTATGTGACTGTATGAGTGAGGTGACTACTCAAAGGTAGTTATTTCTCGATAATAATTTACTGTATGATTTTACCGCGGTATATGGATCCCTATGGCTAGCCATTATATCCTAAGGTCCTGGATCACCCACTATATACTAAGAGCAACTGAATATTGTACTTTATTTTGTATTTCCATTATATTTTACATAGTACACCTATTATGTATCATCTCATACACCTTTTTTTATGCATTCATCCATAGTATATATAAAACCATAATGTACATATGAAATAACATGCAAACATAATGTAAATGTGGTATTTCCAATAAGTATACCATTCAGCCTTGATGAGATATCCAACATACTATATGTTTTCTCATTCCATTTTATACCATTTATGTTTCCAAGGTTAAATTATGTGTACATATGTCAACTTATGCTTATTTTACCTTAATATTCTATTATTACTTATGTACGTATCATTATGTAAACATGCTAACCTTTATGTACTTGCATGGTTTTTACTCAAATCAATCATAAAGTGTTTGGTTATCATTGTATTGCTAAATTAATGCTTAATACATCATTTAACATCAAAACATACTTTATGTTCCTTTTAGGATACAATTTGGCTTCACTAAGTTCACTACCTTTATGCTTATTTTCTTTATAATTTCATACTTATTCTATGTTAATTCATCATTCTACAAGGTTCTTTTAAATTATTTTCCCTTATTTATTAATTTTCATTAGTTACATAATGTATTTCTATGAGAAATTCCAAAATTAAATAAAATTAAGCATATAAAATGTATCTAATAACCTTTATGAAGCTTGAAATCACCTAATCTTGCTTCCTTTAGTCTTCCTCATTTTTGTTCTTTTCTTCTTCTTGTGTTCCACCTTTAGGATGAATTTTAGGGAGGAGAAATCATGAGTTTATGATTTGAAATTTAACACCTAAATGCTACTAAATGATCATGCTAGAGATGCTCTACAAACCTATATAAGAATCCCCATTTGAAACCAACTAGAACACTATGACTTAGCTAATTAAGTTTTCTTTCTCTCACTTAGATCCTTTGTTTTTAAGCTTATTTTTTATCTAATCAAGATTATAGGATGAAGAGAATGTCTTTTAGTATATTTAAATGGCATTAAGGCTTAGGATTTGGTGGAAGGAGAGAGAATGGAAGAAAAAATGGTAAAGAATGCAAAAAGATGGTGGTTTGGATTTTTGAGAGAAAAAGGGAGAAATACACAAGGGGAAAGAATTCTTTCTTGTTCTCTTGTGTTCTTAGGCAGCAATAGCAACTTAAAAGAAGAATAAGATCAGATTTTGTGGCTTCAATCCATTCCCATTGCCAAATATTCAAACATAGAGCTAGCACTATCGGTTTTAAGTCATCTTTGCAATTGTGTGTGTGAGCATAAAGAGGAGTGGCGTAAAGGCTATTTCTTTGGCATTGGTGATCAAGATATAAAGCATATAAGTTCATTCTATTTGCTGGTCATCATCAAAATTAAGATTTGAAGTGCATCTAAGATAGTAAGTTTCAAAACCCTAAAATTGCATGTTCTTGATTCTTATTATGGATTGCGTGGTATGTATGATCAATATTTTTATTTTTCCGCTGCGTGATCATCATTGATATGCCATGTCATATCCCATCAACATTTATGTATGGACCTACAATGTTGTTAATGGGTTGTATTTAATGAAAATTGAAAATATGAACTTAATTGGAATGATATTTCTTGAGCAGTCACAAGGCATGAATATTTTCTTGAGATTGGGCAAGAATTGCCTTTCGTTTCATTCACTTGAGGTATCAAGAAAATCAGAAATTGTTAAAAAAAAAAAAGATGATAGCAATAGGGCCTAAAATGGAAGACATCCTTATCTTTAAATCCATCTTCATTAAAATTTTTTTTAGAGATTTCATAACATCTCAATTATGAAATCATGATATACTGTAGCAATTTATGAACATTGAACTCTTTTATTGCTAGATTTTGTTTACCTTTTTCTTTTGCCTAAATGGATTTTGAAGTGATTTTATCCATGGGGATTTTCTTTCTTCTCCCTTTCATACTCTTACATGGGCAGACCCTGCTTAATCGTGCATATTTATATAGATTTTTTTTTTATTTCTTTTAATTTAATGTAATTAATGGATAGACGGGTCTCTTAAACATTTTCTATTTACTTCAAAATAGGGTAATTGAATATCTATTGAGCTCGTCAAATTTTAGGCAATGCGATTGGCAAAGCTCCCAAAGACAAGGTAAAATTAGGTTGCTGCCACATTGTTGCCGAATTATATTACATTATCTATTATGTTTTCACTATTTTGCTTGACAATAAACATATCTTTAAGAAGTACATTGAGATAGAGTCCAACTAGGTAAATATTGATCGTTGCCAAAAACTGTATAAGAAATACTTGGAATGGTCACCAAAAAATCGTTATGCTCGAAGCAAATATATGGAACTAGAGAGATCACTATTAGAAACTGAATGAGCACAAGGAATTTTTGAGCTTGCAATTGCTCAACCTACCTTGGACATGCAGAATCATTGTGGAAAGTAGTTTTATAAAATTTCATTGTATGATTAAAGACCATGCATCTTTATGTTTTTTGTCCATGTCCCTTTTTCAACTTTCAAACTTGAATTATTATTTACTTCTCTTTTTAAGTATATGATGACTTTATCCTAAGAATGTTTAAGTTGCTGATTTGTCTATGTTTCTAAATTCTTAACATTAAAATAATTAGTAGCTTTAAGATTGTTTTAGCTTGCAAATTTACTATAGGAAAGTGGTTCATGCTTGAATCTAGTTCTATCTTTATAGGTTGAAAGTAGTTTTTGACCTTAAAAATATTCCCTGCAGCATACCCTAATCCCAACCTGAAATTAAAACCATGCATCTCCTTATTTATTTTGCTAGCGATTTCTCTTTTTGGATGCTGACATTCTGTCCTTGACCCCTTCACATTTTATGGTACTTATAGTAGGTTTTGAGTCCATGTGACTACTTTCATATATTTTGCGCTCTATCTGGATGTAGGAACTTAATATTTGCAGAGGTACTTAATATTTCAATTATATAAGAAATGGCGTGGAATATCAAATTCTATTCTATATGACTTGTCAACCAAATTCAAAATTGTAAGTACAATTATTTGAATATGAAATATTTACTTTTACTATTCTAATTCTGTTCTACATGTATTTTGTAACCCCACACTTATAGAATTAGAATATTTTTTGGGTGAGTTGTTAAATCACTTTTAGATTCAACTAGTTATTATAAATAGATCTGTATATTTTTTTCACTAAATCATTTTGTTTTCTTATTGTACTTTGTTGCAGTAACAAAATATAGTATAGAATTGACAATGAAGGGTTGAAAGCTTTATGAAAATGTTGATGGCCATTTGTTAGGAAATTATAGAGATTTAAATCATCTTATTTTGCTAGTTATTATTTTTTTTGGAAAGGGATTGTATAAACAATATTTTTTTTCATATGATGGTTTTTTTAGATGTTAACTCTACATTTGTAAACATTACTTATATATATATATATATATATATATATATATGTGTGTGTATATATGAAATGTTGGAATTATTATTTATATATGTATCTATTATTTAAGAATTATACAATACAATTGAATTTACATGATTAAAAAATTTATTTATTTTGGAATCAATAGGAATTATATACCTTTTAGTGACCATATTAGAGGCTAAAATATTGGTCTTTTATTAATCTTTTAGTGACCAAATTACAATGGTACTTAAAAGTTAGTCCCAAAACAAAATAGCGATGGGATAAAATTTGTCCTCTTTGAATTTTAGGGACCAAATTTTTGGTCATTAAAAAGTTTGATTATTCATGTGAGCTAATTATTTGGGACAAGAAATCTAGTCTTTAATATATTTTTAGGGGCAAATTATTTCCAGTCCTTAAATTTTTTTAGGGACCAGATTTTTAGTCCCTAAAGGTTGTATGGGTTACATGAGGTGGATTAATTAGGACAAGAAATCTAGTCCTTAATATTTTTTTGGGACTAGAATTTTTCTAGTGTTTAATAACTTTTAAGGACCAGATGTCAAATCTGGTCCTTTTTAGTCATTACCGATGGAGCCTTTAAGGACCAGATTTTTGGTCCCTATTGACCTTTAAGAACCATTTTTGCACCTTTAAATACCAGATTTTTGGTCCTTAAATGTCATTTTCTTATAGTGAATACATCTCAAGGTTCAATTATTTATTACACATGTTCCATAACCTATTAATATTATGTCCTTATACATTTATATGTATATATATATGCGTACATATTTGGCTTACAGGTCTTCTTTTGTATTCTCATATTCTAATTACATTGGTTACATGCATAACGTTGATGTTTAGTCCAAGTAATGGCCTAAACAATTCCATATACCCATGTTTTCTTTACATTTGGGTTCATTTTAAATTATTTCTCCATCTCTTTATATTTGAGTTCATTTTAAATTATTTCTCAATCTTTGAATCATATGTTACATGTGCTTCATAACTTGGTATATTCCTCTTTATGTGTTTAAGGTCTTCTAAAGGTGTCTGAAAAGGTTCGGGGCAACTTTTGGTGACTTTCGGGCCTAAAAACCATGTTTAAGCTATAAATGGGGAAACACTCAGCTAAGACAAATTGGTCTCAACCATGTGCAATGCTCAAAATGGTACAGAGGGATCCATTCGGTTAAGGCAAATTAGTCTCAGCCGAGTGCCCCAATCTGGCCTATGAACTCTATAGACAGTTTTACTGCATCTCTTTACATATCATATTAAGCTTAAAAAACGACATTTTATGACCAAGTGTTATTCTACAAAGTTGTTCTCTTATCTTTCTAGTTTTTAAAAAATTAAAAATCACTCCATTTGGCCTTCTCAATCTCAAGATATTCACCAACAAAATGTGGACTGCTCCTAAAGATGGGGCAGCAAACATGATCTAGGTTCAAGCTAAAGTTTTCCTATCATAGGGGAAGAACCAAATGTTGGTATCTTCTTATGAAACTTAGGTTTATAAGTTTAGTTGCTATTCCAACTATAATTACTCAATTTAGAGCTCTCAAACTCTAGATATAGGAAAAAGAGTCTGAACAGGTCTAAAGAACCTAAGGATAAA
Source organism: Excoecaria agallocha (assembly GCA_037975025.1). NCBI lineage: Eukaryota > Viridiplantae > Streptophyta > Magnoliopsida > Malpighiales > Euphorbiaceae > Excoecaria > Excoecaria agallocha. Next base: position 13,293,965 of record CM075807.1, read on the forward strand.
TTTTCCTAACTAAAAGAAATATGCTCCTATTTTGGTTCTTATACCTAACTAACCATCATATTCATGCATTAATTTCTTAAAACCCTCAAATTAATATCTCTAATCACTAAATATATGTATATAACACCTACAAAAATACCAAAGTTCCCATACCTCTTTGATGACCACTTTCTTTAAGCTTTTCCTCCTTTTGCTCCTTGCCTTTGTTTCTCTCTCTTTCTTTATAATAAATTGTAGATTATTATGCTTAAGAATTCATCTAATACCTAAAATTAATATTTAATTATGAGAACAAAATAAGAAGAGAAAAGAGGATCCTTACCTTAAGAAAGCTAACTACTAAATTCTCTCTCCTCTCTAAAAGCTATGGTTGAATTTTTAGGTGTTATTTAGGGGTTAGAGTATTTGAGTTTTGAAAAAAAATGGTGGCCTTGAAGTCCCTTGATGTGGGCGGCCATCACCTTAAAAATCCATTGGTTTCTCCTTTCTTAAGACTTTTTTAGAATGGCTAGGTGTCCACCTCTCAATGGTCCACTTGTTGACTTTGCAAAAATTACACTTACCTCCCTCTTTTCCTTCAATTTCATATTTCTTCTGCTAAACTATCTCTTTCACTTTTAAATTGGGTTTTTTAACTTACATTTTCTCAAAATTAATCATACACATAACTTAATTTAAAATGACCATTTTACCTTTCATCTTTTTAAGGAATTACCTTTATGTCCTCAACCTATAATTCATGGACTAACTCAACATATATCAATAATATCATCTTTGAAATGCACATAAATTTTCCTATGGTCTTAATAGGGGTTTCATGTTTCATTTTTGATTTCAAAACACATGATTAGTATTTGACTTTATCACAAAGACATATATTATTCAATCTCAAAATGAAACTTTACGAGCATCATTAAGTCCTATCGCCAATTATCTCTCTTGAGTTTTCTTGATTGACTATTTTCTCTCAGCCACTAATTTTTACCCAGGCTGCCTTTTTTTGGTTTTCACCCTAGCGAGGTGCCTAATTTTAGCAAGGCCGCCATTTTTTTTTGACCTGCAAGGCATTTATTCTTTTTTTTTTCTCTTTTTAGTCTTTAGTCATGAAACCTTTTCAATCTGTCAACTTTTACAGGTTTTCAAAATTCATTGCCATTACTGTCTGACAAAATAATGGTGCCTTTGGATAATAGTTTCTTAGGCATAAAAGATCCTTTCCATATGGGCCTGAATTTGCCTTGGATGTCTGAAATCCTGGGCCTCATCTGTTTGAACACTAAGTATCCTTCCTTCAAAGGGTGTTTCCTAACTTTCTTCCCAAATAAATGGGCCAACCTCTTTTAATACACTTGGTTGTGATAACATGCCCTCATTCTTTCACCATCAAGCAAGTTAAGCTGTGATAGTCTCTATGTAGGCCACTCTATTTCTGGTATCTCAGCCTTCAAAACTTCTCTCAAGGACTGATGTTCAATTTTACTGGAAGTACTGCTTTTATTCTATAAACCAAGAAAAATGGAGTTGCTCCAATTAAAGTTTTGGCTATAGTTTTATAACCCAATAGTGAAAAGGGTAGGACCATCTTAGCTAAAATTCTCTTTACATTCTTATTAGGTACTTCGATTGCTCCATTTACTTGAGGTCTATAAAGAGAAGACTTGTGATACTGAACCCCATATCTAATGAGCATCTATCTAGTTTCACCTGAGAACTTTAATCGGTTGTCTAAGACTACATGATGAGGCAATCTATACCTATATATCAGGTTTTTCTTGGTAAACTTAGCTATATCCTGTGAGTCTACATTCTTGAAAGATTTAGCTTCCACCCATTTAGTGAAGTAATAGATAGCTACTATGATGAATATGTGTCCATTTTAGGCAAGTGGATGGATCATCCCTATGATATCTATTCCCTATATAGCGAATGGCAATGGCAATGTGAGGTTGCATAATTCATAAATGGGTAGAAGTCTCAGATCCGTATACTATTGGCACAATTGACAGTCCTTGACGTACTTAAAGCAATCAGTATCCATTATGAGTTAAAAGAAGCCCTGTCTCATAATCTTTTATGCCAAGGCTAACCCATTCATATGAGCCCCACATACTCTTACATGTACTTCTTCTATTACCTTTATGCTTCCTTTCCGTTTAAGCATCTTAATTGAATTCCATCAGGCTGTCTTTTATAAAGCACTCCTCCTACATTGATGAACTGAGTTGATAGCTTATTAATTATTCTTTGGTCCTTTTCAATTGCCTTTTTAAGGAACACTAACTTTTCTAGGTAATTCTAAATATCATAATACCAAGGCTTTCCGTCATCTACTTTAATGTTTATGACCTATTCTTTTTTAAAACATGGCCTATCAAAACATAAAATTACCATAGGCTTCATAATTACTCCCTTCGGATTATTCCACATGGACACTAGGGTTGCTAAGGTATCTACCAACTAATTTTCCTCCCTAGGCATATATCCGGAAGTGCAAATCTCAAACTGACCGTTCAAAACCTTCAAGTGTCTGAGATAAGGCAACAAGCATTCCTCTTTCACTGACCATTCACCCCTTACTTGTTAAATTATAAAATATGAGTCCCCAAAATACTTCTGCAGACTTTTCCACTATAGCGAATAAAGCCTCTAACTTGTAAGTACAAGATTCGTACTCTGCTTCATTGTTTGTGGCTTTATACCTCAGCTTTTTGGCTAATGGTATCTTTTCTCCCTTTGGGGTAACCAAGATCACTCTTACTCCTATTCCTTTATTGTTAATAACTCCATCAAAATAAATTTGCATACTATAATGGTGTTATGTTTTCATCGGGCAATTCATAGGTCATCTCCTCACCTTCTAGAGGCTGATCGGCTAGAAACTTTGCTACCGTTCTTCCCTTAATGGTTTTTCTAGTGAGTACTCTATGTCAAATTCTTGCAAGAGAATAAACCATCTTGCCATCTTCCCTAATAGCGAATGGACTTCTTATAGGTATTTAAGGGGATTCTGCTTAGCCATAGCTTGTGTCCTATAAGAATGGAAATAGTGTCTCAACTTTTTAAATACCCATAAGACTGCCAAACAAATCTTTTTGACCTCTACATGTTTTGGAAATTTCTTACTAAGATAATATACTGCATACTCAATCCCAAAATCATCCTCTTATGCCATGATGGCCCCTACTGAGCTGTCTTTTATTGCTAAGTACAAAATTAGGGGTTTTCTTATCTAGAGTGGTCTCAATACTAGTGAATGTAACAAGTAGTCTCTGATGGTATCAAATGCCTTCTGACAATCTTCATTCCAAACCATAGGTTGATCCTTCCTAAGAAGCTTGAAGATTGGTTCCCAAATTAAAGTTAACTTAGCGATGAACCTATTTATATACTAAATTTTTTCCAAGAATCCCCTAAATTCTTTCTCCTTCTGAGGCACTAGCATTTCTTTGATGGCCTTTACCTTATCTAGATCTACCTCTATACCCTTTTGTCTCATGACATAACCTAAAAGCTTACATGAAGTAACCCAAATATGCACTTTTTTGGATTGAGGTAGAGATTGTATTTACTTATCTTCTGAAAAAACTTCTCTAATGCTTCGAAGTGACCTTTTCTATTAACTAACTTGATTATTATGTCATCCATATACACCTTTACTTCCTTGTGAATAAAATCATTTAATATCTTTGTAGCCATTCTTTGATAGGTAGCTCTTGCATTTTTGAGTCCAAAAGGTAAAACCCGGTAAGCATATGTTCCTTATTCAATTATGAAGGCCGTTTTATCCTATCCACTATTTTGTTTAGGATCTAATTATACCCTAAATATCTATCCATTAAATTGTATATGGCATAGGCAGCTGCACTATCAACCAGAACATCTATGTAAGGCAAAGGAAAGTCATCCTTGGGATAGGCTTTGTTCAAGTCTCTATAATCCACACAGACTCTTACCTTTCCATATTTCTTTGCTATAGGGACTACAATTGCTAACCATGTGGGGTATTGAATTTCCACTAAGAATTTAGCCTCTATTTGCCTTCTGACTTCTTCCTTCACTTTCTCAGCCCATTTTGGCCTAAGTTTTTTAAGCTTCTGTTTGACTACTTTGTACCCTGGGTATGTTGGAATGGCATGTTCAGTGACATCTCGACCTATTCATGGCATGTCTTCATTTGTCTAGGTAAAGAATTTTTCATATTTTCTTAATATTCTCTCAAATTTTACTCTCTCCTCAAGAGTTATATCTAATGCTAGTAAAATTTCCTTTAAATTTTCTTTAGTTCTGAGATTGAATGAATATGTGTTCGTTAAGTTAATGTCAAATATGAATGCTTTATGATAATGATCATGCATATTGAATTCAAAAGAAACATCACACAAGTAAGCAAAATTGTCCATCTAATTAATGTAATAAAAAAAAAGAAAACATTGTTCTCATCAAATAATTCAGGAACATAAACAACATCAATAAAAGTGTCTTCTTCAATCTTATCAGCATCAGGCATCTCTCTAGTCTCAGGTTTAGCTTTGGGTGGCTCTTCGGCTGGCATCTTCTCTTTGCCTTTTAGCTTAATAGTAAACAGCTTCTCTGTCATAACTTCCTCTAGTGCTTTTTTATCCCAGTTCGAATGGTGCAGTAGAATCTCCTCATCCCAAAAACCTTCAATTGGCTTGATAATCCCTTGTTCCTAGTTGAAGACATCATTAAATAGCTCAAATCCTGGTACTAGCTCACCATCTATCATCTAAGGTTTATTTTCCCCAAAATAAAGCCACAAACCTGAAGCTAGTATAAAACTCTGAAAAATGTGAGGGATTTCTTCCACTGCCTTTTTCTCCTAGCTCTTCTTATTAGTTCCTTTGAAGCCTAACCCCTTTTTGTCCTCTTGACCCTTAGTAGTTACGGTAGTCTAAGGTCCTTGGGAATTCTTGCCTAAATCAGCTCCAAGTAGGAAATTCTTTCTCTTAAGCATATTAATCACTTGAGGGCTATCAGGGAAGTCATCCCTATTTTCTGCATCTTTAATAACTGCCATATGGAACCCACTAAATGGTTGTTTGGCTATTTTTAGTACAGAGTCCTGGTTCTCTTTTGCTACTTTGATAGTGACTACTTGGCCATTGTAAGGAATCTTGATCATCTAGTGCAACATGGAGGGCACCCCTTCTAGCTTATGAAACCACGGTCCCCTTAGAAGCACAGAGAAATTTGTTGGGATAGGTAGAACCACAAACTTAGTTTCGGTCTAAATGGGTCTGGTCTTCACTATAGCCTTAAAGGTCCTAGTGGCTTGCCTTTTAGAATTGTCATATATGGAAATGGTCAGATCAAACTTGCTTAGTGTAAGCATCGGGTCCTGGGAGGCCTTTATCAGGGTTACCTGATGAGAAAAATTGCTTGCCTAAAGACAATGAATCGAGGATAAAAAAAATTCTTGGTAGAATTAATTTTTTTTTAAAACCTCTTAATTATTGTCGAGCTCATCCTGCACAGTTGAATGGCTTGAGGTGGGCAAATGAAAGGTGTACCCTTAATAGGGAACTTAAAACTCATGTTAGGGGTGCATAAAGGCCCTACACGAACGAAAAGATATTCATTATTTGGCCTTAGTAGCAAAATTTTGCCTTTTTTGGAATGTACGACCATGCACAAAGGAGTGTACAGTCGTGCACTCCAAAGAATCTTCCTTTTCAGGCAAGTTGGCCAACTTTTAAAGTGTACAGCCATGCAAACAAAAGGCATGGCCATACATTGAAAAAGGTGGTTGGCTTTCCTAATGGGCAGGTGGGCAGGTGGGTGGCACCACTGGAGTGTACAGTCGTGCATACCAATGGAATGGCCATACACTCTGCCTTTATAAGCCCCCTTCATTTCATTCTAAGGGGTTGGCCCTTTTGATTGGTTTACATATTTTAGTTAGAAAGAAACTTCCAAAGAAACATTTTAAGCTAAAAAGTGAGCTTTTGGCACTTAGTCTCTTGAATCCTTAGTCATTTTTCTTGGTATTTCAATACTACGAAGAGTTCATGAATCCTACATTCGACAGTCTAATTGAGTAATTATACTTAAGGTAATATAAAAGGCCCATCTTGGTTTTTTCATAGCTATAATAAACTTTCATTATTCTTCTCATCTGTTAGTTTTTATTACATATGGATTTTTGTTAGATTTAAGTTGTGAAACCCTTTGAAAGGGTATATTGTTGTGTGATAGGAATTATTAGGCGATTGTCTTCAATTTTTGTCTTGTCCATTTTGAAATCGTTTTTATCAAAATAAAACCTAGTTTAAAAACTCGTATTGTACTTAACTTTTCCTTTTTCCTTCCTTTTGGATCTGCTGTTAATGAGGGCTATATTTTAAAAGGAAAAAAAATTCACCATTATTAGGTTGAGAAGGTCGTGCATTATTTGACATGTATCCACGCATAAAATGATGCATGGCTTGAAATGTGTTCTTTTAATTTTTAAGATATAAGAACCGATCGCATGCCGTCAAATGCACTTTCGTGCATTTTTCGACATACATGTCAGATCCTTATTTTTATTTTTATCTTTTTCATACCTCTCAATCCAAATTAATTTTATGTCTGTTTCTTTTGTGCTTTCCATTATCATTATTATTTTTGTTGTCATTGTTATTAGTATTATTGCTTTGAAAGAATAAAGCTTTTTCGCCAATATGATCAGGAAAGCGCTCCAAGTAAGTCCATTATCCTTTCTCTTTATGGTGAAATACTTTTTCAATCGCAAATGAAAAATTTCACAAAAAATATTCATAGTTAATAATTGGGGTATTTCGTTAATAAAATCTTACCAATGTTCACCTGTTTACCTAGGAAATTAGCATGAAAAAAAATTAATTTTTAATAATGTAAATGATTTTTGTATATAATTAAATAACATGGGACATTTCTTAAATAAAACTTGATTGGCAATTCCTTAACTTCAAGATCTCATAATAAAATGCTTTTTCAATAATTCATATGCGAGTTCCAAAGTCCTTATCTAAAAAGTCACAATGAATAACCCGATTTATGGATGTTCTATTGCTTTATTATATGCCAAGATTTACTGCTTTCTTACGTGATTGGGTGTGTCTTCAATGTTTATATTTTCTCTATTCTTATATGAAAGAAAAGGGATAACATGATTAATTTGAAAGTCGTTATGTCACATTTTTATGGGTACAAATAAGAGTGGAATTTCGGACCCTCTCTGGGTTTTTTGGCCTCATAAGGTTGGAACACCCTCTTTTTCCAATGTCCTATTGGGTGGTGGCTCCTTACTATTTAGCTTAGTGGTGCCTAACTAGATGCCTCCTAGTCATCGATTGTTAATGATGAGATAGGAACACCTTAATATGCCATGTTAAACCTTTCGAGGTTTATGATTATGGCAAGTTGAGTTGACTCTCTTTCTTATCATGAAGCATTCATTAGCCTGGACGGGGAACTTCAGCCTGGTTTTTGCCCAAAAAGTGGGATCGAACAGCTAAAGGCCAGAGGTTTCCTCATTCGAACTGATGATCCCTTGTTTCGGGGGTAAAATCGGGTGTTAGTGACTCAAAAAAGAAGAACAACACAAAAGAGCTGCTCCGGGTGAAGGAAACACGCATCACAGTGGAAACTCCACTAGGGATACATTCGAGATTTCACTCTAAAAGCATCATTGACTTATGTGATATAAAAGGCATTCAGTTAAGAAATTTTATCTCTTTTCAAAACTACAATAAAATCATGCTAGAGCCTTAGAATAAGTTAGGCGTCCAAGTTTTCTAACCTTGGTGTGTTCCCGAATCACTCCCTTATCGTTCACTCAATTGAGGGTAGTGTTAGAGATAATCACCAATTGAAGTATAGTAGCTCATGGTATATTAAATGGTGACTTGGTCGATCATTATGCTAGTGATGAGCTAGACCCATTGGCAGGGACCATGCTTAGGTAGCCTTGTAATTGAGTACTTAGACCAAAAGCCCATCTAATGGCATAGAAATCTCCATTAGGAGATCCATAATAATTTTGAATTGCTTGTGCAATGGATCCTTGTGTATTAGGCATTCCCAATCAAATTCAAGTGTTTGCTTATCAAAGGTTTCCATGCCCTGGTAAGCCCATTTTGATTGTGCACCATATGCATATTCATTGGGGTCCCCTGTTGACCTGTGAATTAAACCCACCTAGGAAAGAGAACTTTAACCATGTGCGTGGGAGAAATAAGGTGGAGAGCATCCTTATATGTGGTTGTTATTGCTACATCTCATGATCATGTATCCGCATCTACTCATCCATTATTCTGATAACCCCATTTTGAGAGCCATAATTTCCCAGGTGGTTTCGGGGTTCGAATGGTCGTTTGGTTAAGAAGTGGTTTACAAAATAGATAGAAAAGTTAGTATCAGGATAGAATTCAGAATTGGGGTCTGAGTTAGGGTTAGAAAGCATTTCAGAAGGATTTTTGGACAGGTTTTCAGAAAAGTCAGAAAGAGAAGTTATGGCCGAGCTCACCCCTCCAGTTGGTTCCTCCAATTCTTAAGACATTAAAAAGAGGATGGATGATCTTGAGAGAAAGATGATGTCGATGTTTGCCAGTCTCGCAACTAGTTTAGCCTCCCTCATAGCTGCTTAGCCTATCACGATGGCCATTGCTCGAGTCAAATCGACCCCTATCAAAGAGACTCTAATAGCTCCTGTCGTGATACCCCAACCTGCAACGGATGTAAGGAATGCTATATCGCAAGGAGTAGAGAAGGATGTTAGGCCTGAATGTGATTTCATAACTAATGAGGAAGATGAGTTACCAGCCCCTCAAATGTTGAAGAACCTCATCCCTAAGGAGGAAAGTCCTGTTGTGAAAAATATGGAAGAAAAATTAGAGGCTTTGACTAGGACGTTGTATGTTAGAAAGGGAGTCAACCCTAAGCATATCGACTTGGATGGCAAAGATGCTTTGCCTAGTCAATTTAAAATGCCCAACTTGATGAAGTTTGATGGAATATCTGATCCCCTGGTACATATAAAAGCAATATGTCTTGCTTATGAAAAGGATTGCCCTTAATAAGAGGCAAAAGGTAGATCTCTTTAGCCTTAGCCTAGTAGGCCCTGCTATTGACTGGTATCATAGTTTGGACAGGAAGACAAAAGAGGATTAAGAGAGATTAACAGAGGAATTTTCTAGGTAGTATGACTATAGCACACGCATGGAAGTCACCCTAAAGGATTTGGAGTTATTACAATAGAAACCCAGAGAGTCCTTTCACAAGTACCTCACTCAATGGAGGAATAGAGTGATGGAGATGAAAAGAAAGCCTGACACACAGGATTAGATCTACCTATTCATTCAAAATGGCAATCCTATGTAAGGATTAAAGGATTGGGAGTCTCTGAAGGACATAGCAATTGAACCCGAAGGGAAATATTTGACAAAGAAGCCCAGTGTTGTGAATTTTATTAGTGGGAGTATAGCAGTAACAAAAGAGGTTTAGGGAACTAGGGATTTGGTAAGAGTACTAGCAACAGTAGCGGTAGTGAAGGAAATAGTGGAAGAAGTGCCGATGTATCAGCTACGAAAGTTCATCAACGCCGTTACTCTAAATTAGGAAAGTCACTATCCTAGTATCTTAGTCATTTGATGAAGGAAGGTAAATTACAACCTATGCCCTTTAACCTTACAAGGAGTTAGAGCCAGCCTGGACATAGATCTAATTGGTATTGTGCCTTTCACCAACATACGGGTCATGACACCGATTACTGTCACACTTTGAGGGATCGTATCTAGGATTTGATTGATTCTTGGCAGATTCCTGATCCAAAAAAGAGAGCTAAGAAGAAAGAAGCTTATAATGTTATGCCATCTTCGGTCTTTATAGTCGGGTTTGGCTTGCCGGAATGGTATGTCTTAAGGGATCTATACAGGAATAAGTATTTGGCTATCACGCTTAAGGTTTAGAATGGTAGCAAGGGTCCAGATGCAGGTGCAGAAAGTTAGTAGAAATGGGGAAAATAGTTCAGCTAGTAAACATCTAGGATACGAACAATGAGAAGGGTTTAGTTTAGGCCAGAGAAGAGCCAAAGGACCTATAGGAAACTGATAAAGATGAGAAGGAAGTGACAGATGGAAAGATAATTCAAGTAGTCACCATAAGTGGGAGAGTCATACTAGAAGTCGAAAGGCCACAGGAAACTGCTACTCCCACAGAGGAAAGAACCTTGAAGGATAATTTGGTCCTGAAGCAACTCAAGAAAACTCCTGCTTAGATTTTAATCTAGGACTTGCTTAGGCAATTACCTTCCCACCTCCAGAAGTTGGTTGAGGCTTTATGTGAATCCACTGTTGCTACCATCATATCTCCTTCTGAGTTGTTAGAAATGGTGAAAAGAGATTTCGAAGAAAAAGATTGTGTTCTCTAATGTGGATCTCTCGTTAGAAGGACGTAAGCACAATCGCCCTTTATACATTAGGGCTGAGGTAAATGGTTAACACACTGCATGTATGATGGTGGGAGATGGGTCCTCCATTAATGTGTGTCCCTTTTCGATAATGGCAGCATATGGTATTAATGAGACTATGCTCACTCAATCTCGACTTACCATAATGGCCTATGACAACTAGAAGAGGCAGGCTACAGGTACTTTTAGGGCAGTAGTGAAGATAGGGCCTATTGAGAAGGAGGTGAAGAAAGTCATGGAAGAAATGCAAGCAAAGGTCTATGAGGCCCACATGAACGGATTGACACTAGCCAGAAAGACCATGCGACAAGGATTCTTCTGGTTAACCATGGATGCCAATTGCTCCAAGTATGTGAAGATGTATCACCAATGCCAACAGTATGCTAATTTAAACCACTTACCTACCTCGAAGTTATGGAACCTTTCCTTACCTTGGCCTTTCTCAGCTTGGGGCATTGACATTATTGGGGAAATTCACCCGATAGCTTCCAACAGTTATAGGTAAATAATAGTTACCGTCGACTACTTTATGAAGTGGGTAGAAGCTGAATCCTTCAAAAGATAGGGAGCACAGGAAATGGCCCAGTTCATCGAAAAGAATTTGGTATGAAGATATGGGGTGCCTCACTATATAGTGTCAGACAATAGGGTCCAATTCCAAGTAGAGACTAGGTATATACTTCAAAGAACATAATTCAACACCACAAATCATCTACCTACTGTGTACAAGAAAACGAGATGGTTGAAGCCATAAATAATAACTTGAAGAAGATTTTGTCCAAGACTATGCAAACATATAAAGATTAGGCTGATAAGTTACCATTTGCACTCTGGAGATATAGAAGCACTATTAGGACTTCAATAGGGGCTACTCCTTTCTACCTTGTGTATGGCTCAGAGGCAGTGCCACCGATGGCAATTAAACTAAAATTGCTAAGGATCATCTTAAAGGCTAAACTATCAGAGACATAATGGGTCGAACATAGGATGATACAGCTGAACCAGTTAGACGAGAACAGGATAAGAGCTTACTACCATAATCAGTTGTACCAGAAAAGGTTAGCCTGATCATTTGGAAAGAAGGTTAAAGGTCATCATTTAAAAAAAGCGACTTGGTGTTTAAATAGATGAAGCATGGCTTAACTGATTACAAAGGAAAGTTCAGACCAAATTGGGAAGGTCCCTTTGTTCTAAAGAAGCTACTTTCTAAAGGAGCTGCCATTCTTACAAACAGCGAAGGGAATGAGTTCAAGGAGCCGATTAACATTAACTGGCTAAAGACATTCCACGGCTAAAAAAACCAAAATTAAAATCAGCATGTGGGTCAAAAATTGAAAAGAGGTGACCTTGCTAAAATAGGGCACCCTGCTAAGGTGAAAACTGAAAAAAGGGACTTTAGGAAAAAATTAAGGGTTGAAAGAAAATAGCCAATTAAGAAAACCCATGAGGGCTAATTTAAAATAGGATTTAGATGTATTCAAGTTATAATTAATTGAGATTTAATGAAATTTGTATTTTGTATTAATTGTCATGTCGTGATTGTCATCATTGCAATAATGTGATCGTTTGAGCATGCATTAATAATCTAAGTTGTACATTGTCATTGACATGAACAAAGGTGTTTTCTTATTATTTATTCACATATGCAGCTAGCAGCAGCAACAACACAAAACATACAACAAAGCAAACCCCCTTACTAAAACAAACATAACTCTCACACTAGGTTCTACATAAGCATGCAAGCAAGAAAAAGTAAGCAAAAATACTATTCAAGAAGACAATGCTGCAATATATTTTAGGCCAAAATAAAAAGAGGTAAGACAACAACAACCAACACAGGGGCTCTCCAACCACTGCAACCCCTACTAGGGTCTTGCTCGCTCGAGACGTCTCAGTAAGAAGGCTCAAGTGTCTGGTGCCTCCATAACCCATAAACAGTATTCCACACTGGTCCCAAGTCATAAGTATTCACTGGTGGGATGTTGGTCCTTATGGGTAAATGCCTCCAAAGATAATGACATCTGGTTATAAAGGCATCAGTTAAATCCTCTCATCCAATGTTTAGCTGCATTTGCACCACTTCTTGTCGAAAACCAAATTTCTAGGTACAATGAGCTATGATACAAAAGGTCGCCCAATAGAGACCGCAGAGAGGGACACATCCAGAACTCCTGTCATGAGTCACATACTCTACCCAAATCTAGGGACACATAAAGCTCACTCTTTATTTAGCCATGAAGCTCAACCATATAACACCTTCTTCCACAGAGGCAATCCAATACCAACATATGTGTGCTCCAAAGAACCTCAAGAAGTATGCATTAATGGCACGAGGAGAAGGTTCAGCCAGCATCCTGAGATTTTCTTACAGCCAGATCTAAAAAAAATATATGATGATAAAAATAGAAGAAACTGAGAGATAAGCATAAAAGCCATTGAAATGGTTTGGCATCTGTTCCAAGAAAAAATTAAGCATAGGGTGACGTGAAAATCTATAAAAAGATGCATTTCTCGCCAAGAAAAGCTAGTGTAAAAACCCATAAGGGGTGCACTAACTTTAAATAATAACTACAGATACCTAAAGGAGCAAGGGACTACCGATGAGTAATGCAGTAGGATCAACATGAACAGTATCGAGCCCGAGTAAGGTCTCTGCTAGGATCAAAGGGAATAGAGTAAGCCCCTCGCGGATGTCATTTACAACATCGAATAACCGATAATATCCAAAATTACCTCTTTTACTGGTAATGCAGAGATAATGAGTCAGACATATAAAAAGGGTAACCCCCATTGAGTAAGTCTCATTCCCATTGAAATAGTACAAATAGTCAAACAGAAAGTCAAGTGACACTAGTCCCAAAGGTTCAATGAAGGCCCTAACGTCGAAAGGATAGATACCTAAGGCTCAAAAAATCTCATGGGGGTAATTAGGAACACAGTTTAGCACGCATGGGAGAGTCCCCAATGTGAAAGGGATGCCTAGGATAGCAGCAAACTCTTCATGTAATGGGCATATCTCCACATTGTTGAAGCAGAAGACATAAAACCAAGGATCCCAGTAGCAGGTCGAGGCTATTAGCAAATATTCATCCTGTAAGGACCCAATCATGACCCTAAGAGGATTAGTGCTAATTAATGAGGACTATCATTAATTAAGGCAAAATGGAATTATTTTACAATTATTGCGGTTAAATTGCAAGAGGGGTATTTTGGTAATTTTAGCATGTAAAAATATGAGTCAAGTTAAATTATAATTAAAGAAAAAGGTGTAATTGAAATAAATTAGAAAGTCTTGGGGTTAAGATGGAAGAAATTGAAATAATGGGGTTTATTTGTGCTTAAGGGCATTTTGGAGATTTACTTAGGAAGATATTTTTCCCTAATCATTTATTTTAGGACACTTGGAGAGATGAGGATGGACTCTCTCTCTCTTTCTTTATTGGTTACGGGTTTGAAGAAAAAGCCTTAGGGTTTTGGGTGTTCCAACTTCATGAAGGAGAATGAAGGAATCAAGAGTAAATGGAATGGATCAAGAGAAGTGAGGGAGGTTTGAAGCTTCAAAAGCCAGGTATAGGAATTATTGTGATTTTGTTATCTATGAATGGATTTTTTTGATATTAGGGTTTTGATGTTTGGATTCTTAAATGAGTAATCTTAAGATTATTTTTTTTAAAATGAGTAAGCAAGGATCATTTGTTTTAAAATGAGTTTTGAAGATCATTTGGCCTATGTGATTATTTCTGTCGTGCTTAAAATGAGATCAAATCGATTTGTTTTCATTTTAGAAACATTCTTTCTTAGGGTGCCGAGTCGTGACATTCTTCATGAGTCATGAACTTCATCACGAGTCATGAAGTCTATCACGAGTCGTGCGCCTCTTTCCTTCACTAGTGAACCTCTTCACGAGTCATGAATTTTACCCATTTTTCTTCACTCGTGAACCTATTCACGAGTCATGAATCTCCTTCCTTTTCTTCACTTGTGAGTCTCTTCATGAGTCAGGAATTTCTTCACGACTCGTGAACCTAGTTTGGCCTTTTATTGCCTCATGAATGACTTCACGAGTTGTGAAATTTTGTTTGACTCGTGAATGTCTTCACGAGTTGTGCACTACCACTTGGCTATTATTCCTCATGAAAAGCCCAGCCATTTATACATCATCTTTTCAAATAGTTCTCCTTCACCCAATCTATAAAAGAATTCATTAACCTATGAACCAATAATGTGGGGTGTATAATTGAGATAAACAAGTTAACCACAAGTATTGTGGTGGGAGTTTGAACATTAAAGTGATGTATAGTATGTTATTGGGTTATTATTTGAATTTGAAGGATATGAATGAACTTATAAGAGGGAATGTATTGAACTAAATTGTAAGTCATTTACGCCATCAAATTTTGTATAGGGCAAGATCATTTAATTAGAGAATTTCTAAGTATGTATATAGAAGACTGAAAAGTTTTATCAGAATAAACCTATGAAAACACGATGTAAAGACCACTTGAACTTTTAATTAAAGGGGCCTTTGTGCATGGGGATACTAATATGAGATATGTTGTTAAGAAGTATTTTTATGGCCTAATGAGCATAAACCTAAAGAGAGAGCAGGAGGCAATACAATAATTTAAACGTTATGTTAATTAATGTGACTTATAGAGTAGCTATGAGGTATGTACTAGGTCAAGGAATGATTTCATCTAAATATGGCGATTTAACTTAGTTGTAATAAGATAATAGTTGCAATGCTGCAAATCTAATATAAAAAGAATGGGCCAATATGAGTTATGTTTAATTATGAAACCATAGAATCTTGAATGCCCTCGAGGTTATAAGAAGAATTATGATTAGCATTGAGGTATAAGAACCTGCTCACCTATTTGTTCATGCCTATACTATATTATGATTAACTCATGCCCATCAATAGTGTGCTAATAACTAAGATGACATGATCACACATACCCCAAATAAGCATAAGATGTCATAAGATGAAAATACAAGTAAGACGATCGAAGTATATATATATATATATATATATATCTGACAATGTTATGGTGTATAATGGATTGTTTATAATCTGATGAACCCTGAAAGAGAATCAAGTGAACGAAACATGCATTGACCTTAAACTGTAAGAGAACTAATTTATTTTAGTATATGGACCATAAATGCTTGAGTGTTGCTATATATATTCATGTCGTAATGTGAATAATTATGAGAATAGGGAGCTATTCATAGGAAGCAGTAACAAGGCACGTCATCGAGAACTATCCATGAGTTATGTAATTTCTATATATTATTCAGTTGAGATGAGTAATGAAAGCATGTATGTTCATGATTTAAGCTGCATATATATGTAGATGTGCATGCGGACACGCTTAATGCTAATTATGAAAAATTATATATTATTATTTGTTCAAACCTGAAACTATCATGTTATGATTGAATGAAAGTTGATGTAACTATATGGTCATATGATAGCATACATGTGTATTGAAGCCTAGAGCTCAATGTTTGAAGTATGATGAGAATAATGTGCACTCTTATATGAATTATGGCATTAAATAAATATGTTGTATTAAGTAAAGAAAAGTATGTTTAAGAAAAATTGATGCATTATTTTATGAAAAGGTGGCTTTAAGCCAAATGATGTGCTAAGTAAAGAATAATATGTTAAACCAAGATATCTTAAAAAGTTAAGCCTGCGGGTTTTAGTTTAGTTGTGGATTAGAAAGGCATGGCTAGAGGGATACAGTCGCAGCTACCAGAGTTGACCCCGTTTGGGTCTTATTCCTTAATGGAACCATCGGTTGACCCCATTTGGGTCCATAGTTTGTTACTTGTTGGAACCATTGCTTGACCCCGTTTGGGTCCATTGTTTGATATCTTCGAATATCCATAGTTTGATACCTTCAGGTATTCATTGCTCCCGTTATCCACCTTTCGAACTAGTACTTAGGCAGGCTATTAAAGATGATAAAAAGTACAAGAAATAAAGTGATATATATATATGTAGGTGAATATATATGTATCAATTTCTTCACGTAGTTAACATAAGCATGATGAATGTCTTATTGCATTGTGTTGTTTTATCTAAAATTCCTTTTGGCTATAACTATCTTTATGAAATGAGATGTTGTGTTCATTACATTATGATTATGAGATATATATAGCACCTCGACCAAGAGGAAGGTTCCCGTTTGAGTAGAACTCCATCGATGGGTTCCACGAAGAATATATGGACCCCAAATATACAATATTGTACTAGAACTTACATGGACTATAACATGTACACTAAGTTTCATGTGCTCTATTAGCAAATATTCATCCTGTAAGGACCCAATCATAACCCTAAGAGGATTAGTGCTAATTAATGAGGACTATCGTTATTTAAGGCAAAATGGAATTATTTTACAATTATCGAGGTTAAATTGCTAGAGGGGTATTTTGGTAATTTTAGCATGTAAGAATATGAGTCAAGTTAAATTATAATTAAAGAAAAGGGTGTAATTAAAATGAATTAGAAATTCTTGGGGTTAAGATGGAAGAAATTGAAATAATGGGGTTTATTTGTGCTTAAGGGCATTTTGGAGATTTACTTGGGAAGATATTTTTCCCCATTCATTTATTTTGGGAAACTTAGAGAGATGAGGATGCTCTCTCTCTCTCTCTCTCTCTCTCTCTTTATTGGTTACGAGATTGAAGAAGAAGCCCTAGGGTTTTGGGTGTTCCAACTTCATGAAGGGGAATGAAGGAATCAAGAGTAAAGGGGATGGATCAAGAGAAGTGAGGGAGGTTTGAAGCTTCAAAAGCCAGGTATGGGAACTATTGTGATTTTGTTATCTGTTGATGGATTTTTTTGAGATTAGGGTTTTCATGTTTGGATTCTTAAATGAGTAATGTTAAGATTATTTGTTTTAAGATAAGTAAGGAAGGATCATTTGTTTTAAAAGGAGTTTTGAAGATCATTTGGTCTATGGGATTATTTTCGGCACGCTTAAAATGAGATCAGATTGATTTGTTTTCGTTCCAAAAATGTTCTTTCTTAGCAGGCCGAGTCATGACATTCTTCACGAGTCGTGCACCTCTTTCTTTCACTCGTGAACCTCTACATGAGTCGTGAATTTTACCCATTTTTCTTCACTCGTGGACCTCTTCACGAGTCGTGAATCTCCTTCCTTTTCTTCACTTGTGAGTCTCTTCATGAGTCAGGCATTTCTTCACGACTCGTGAACCTAGTTTAGCCTTCTACCGACTCATGAATGACTTCATAAGTCATGAAATTTTGTCCGACCGTGAATGTCTTCACGAGTCGTACACTACCACTTGCCTATTGTTCCTCATAAAAAGCCCAGCCATTTATAAATCCTTTTTTCAAATAGTTCTCCTTCACTTAAGCTATAAAAGCATTCATTAACCTATGAACCAATAATACGGGGTGTATAATTGAGATAAACAAGTTAACCACGAGTAATGTGGAGGGAGTTTGAACATTAAAGTGATGTATAGTATGTTATTGGGTTATTATCTGAATTTGAAGGATATGAATAAACTTATAAGAGGAAATGAATTGAACTAAATTATAAGTCATTTATTCCATCAAATTGTTGTATAGGGCAAGATCATTTAATTAGAGAATTTCTATGTATATAGAAGACTGAAAAGTTTTATCAGAATAAACCT
The DNA here is from genome assembly GCA_037975025.1 of Excoecaria agallocha. Classification (NCBI taxonomy): domain Eukaryota; kingdom Viridiplantae; phylum Streptophyta; class Magnoliopsida; order Malpighiales; family Euphorbiaceae; genus Excoecaria; species Excoecaria agallocha. The sequence continues at coordinate 13,312,095 of CM075807.1, forward strand.
ATGAAAACACGATGTAAAGACCACTTGAACTTTTAATTAAAGGGGCCTTTATGCATGGGGATACTAATATGAAATATGTTGTTAAGAAGTATTTTTATGGCCTAATGAGCATAAACCTCAAGAGAGAGCAGGAGACAATACAATAATTTAAACGTTATGTTAATTAATGTTCCTTACAGAGTAGCTATGAGGTATGTACTAGGTCAAGGAATGATTCCGTATAAATATGGCGATTTAACCTAGTTGTAATAACATAATAGTTGCAAGGTTTCAAATCTAAGATAAAAAGAATGGGCCAATATGACTTATGTTTAATTATGAAACCATAGAAGCTTGAATGCCCTCGAGGTCATAAGAAGAATTATGATTAGCATTGAGGTATAAGAACCTGCTTGCCTGTTTGTTCATGCCTATACTATATTATGATTAACTCATGCCCGTCAGTAGTGTGCTAATGACTAAGATGACATGATCACACATACCCCAAATAAGTATAAGATGTCCTAAGATGAAAATACAAGACGATCGAAGTCGATATATATATATACATATATACATCTGACAATGTTATTGTGTATAACGGATTGTCTATAGTCCGATGAACCCTGAAAGAGAATCAATTTAACGAAACATGCGTTGACCTTAAACTGTAAGAGAACTCATTTATTTTAGTATATAGACCATAAATGCTTGAGTGTTGCTATATATGTTCATGTCGTAATGTGAATAATTATGAGAATAAGGAGCTATTCATAGGAAGCAGTAACAAGGTACGTTATCGAGAACTATCCATGAGTTATGTAATTTCTATATATTGTTCAATTGAGATGAGTAATGAAAGCATGTATGTTCATGATTTAAGCTGCATATGTATGTAGATGTGCATATGGACACGCATAATGCTAATTATGAAATATTACATATTATTATTTGTTCAAACCTGAAACTATCATGCTATAAATGAATGAAAGTTGATGTAACTATATGATCATATGGTAGCATACATGTGTATTAAAGCCTAGAGCTCAATGTTTGAAGTATGATGAGAATAATGTGCACTCTTATATGAATGATGGCATTAAGTAAATATGTTGTATTAAGTAAAGAAAAGTATGTTTAATAAAAATTGATGCATTCTTTTATGAAAAGGTGGCTTTAAGCCAAATGATGTGCTAAGTAAAGAAGAATATGTTAAACCAAGATATCTTAAAAATTTAAGCCTGCGGGTCTTAGTTTAGTTGTTGATTAGATAGGCATGGCCTGAGGGATACAGTCGCAGCTACCAGAGTTGACCCCGTTTGGGTCTTATTCCTTAATGGAACCATCGGTTGACCCCATTTGGGTCCATAGTTTGTTCCTTGCTGGAACCATTGCTTGACCCCATTTGGGTCCATTATTTGATATCTTTGGATATCCATAGTTTGATACCTTCGGGTATTCATTGCTCCCGTTATCCACCTTTCGAACTAGTACTTAGGCAGGCTATTAAAGATGATAAAAAGTACAAGAAATAAAGTGATATATATATGTAGGTGAATATATATGTATCAATTTCTTCACGTAGTTAACATAAGCATGATGAATATCTTATTGCATTGCGTTGTTTTATCTAAAATTCCTTTTGGCCATAACTGTCTTTATGAAATGAGATGTTGTGCTCATTACATTATGATTATGAGATATATATATCACCTTGACCATGAGGAAGGTTCCCGTGTAAGTAGAACTCCATCGATTGGTTCCACGAAGAATATATGGACCCCAAATATACAATATTGTACTAGAACTTACATGGACTATAACATGTACACTAAGTTTCATGTGCTCTATTTATAAATTGAATACATGTGATATCGAAACCTTGTTTTATAATCATATATGTAATGTTTGTTCTTTATAATCACATGTAACTCTGCTAGTCTGTTGAAATATATATATAAATGTTTACACACATGTAAGTTTAATGATAACATTCATTTAACCAAGTGCAATGCATGACATAGATTGAAGATTGTAAGAGAATCAGGTTACCATGCTAAGATAACATAAAGGATGTAAAGTTTATGAAGCTAATATGAGAATTTTACTAAATATATGATGTAGACAGGCTTACCAGGACTACTTGTAGATGTTATATGGCTTAAATACACCCTTATAGTATGAATTAATGTTAAATGCCTATCTTAAGTTAACCAAGTGATTTAATGCGGTAAGTGTAAATCTTGTACCATTAATAGCTATGATGGTTAACCTCTTGATAAAAAGGATTATAAGATGTAAATGAAGGTTTGCATGCACATATACATAATGATAACATTGACCTAACTAACTGTAACGTATGATATAAATTGGTGTTATAAGAGGTTTAAGTTACTATGCTAAGATAATATTAAGAGACACATATGCATGGAACAGGAGTGAAAATTATGTGATTGTAAGAAGAAATCATGTCTAACAATGAGAAAAGGGATGTTGCATGATATACGCACTTACTTAAGAATGTCATATCGGTTAATTGAAGCAAGTCAAGCTTGTACGATAAATAATCATGATTTCTTGAGTTGTATGAAGAAAGAATTATGAAATGCATGAATGATAATAGTTTAAGATGAAAAGTAAGCTATGATAATGCTAGTGAATAAACCAGTCTAAGTAAGATTGAGTTAGGTCAAGTAAATACTCTAGATAAATGTAACAAGGTATTTGTTGTTGAGGCTGAAGTCTTTTCAAATGATCAGTGTAACAACCTCATATGTTATTTGGTGCTTGATAAAAGGTTGTGTATATTTATGCATGATAATATAACTCAGGGAAAGAGTATTATATATATATACATATAGTTTTGTTCCCCACTAAGATTTATAGCTAAGCACTGGTTTGTTTATCCATGTAGGTTTCAGTATAAGCTCCAAAGGATTAGTCATGATGCAGTTTCCTTGAGGATATCAGGATACTTGAAGGCCATTTATATTATGTTTATCTTATCTATAAGCTTAATTATCTTATTATGGCATGTAATGATGTCTTGTATTATTATTATTTATGTATGAACTTTACTAGGTTTTTGATGATGATTGATGATTATCCATGGTTAAGGAATTAGGGTGTTACAGTTAGTGGTATCACAGCCCAGGTTAAGTCTTTTCTTGGCAATAAGGAATTAAGGAATTGTTCTGGAAGGTTAAGATGATATTGGTCTAGACCATGGTGTCATTGTTAATGGCATACATTTTGATGATTATGATAGGTATTTGACCTATGATTGATATATATTGGACCATTAGCAAGATTTTGGCAGAGATTGTGAGATGAGTTTACATCTCCTGTGACTTCCTATCTTGGAAAAATTCGTGTTTAATTGAAATAGGAAGACTTTAATTGCCTAAATAAGAGATTTACTCAGGAAAGTGAGTCTTGCACTCAGGAGAGTGACTTTGATGCTTGGGAGAGTGAACATTGTGCTCAGAAGGGTGGACTTTTATGCTTCGGAGAGTGATTTTCTACTACATTTCACGTAACTTCACTTGGGTGAGTGTAAATTTCACTCTGAAGAGTGCCAAATCACTCAACCAAGTGATTCATGGTTGCCTTCCATAGATAAAAGCCATAATTCTCTTTAATTCATAGCAGTTGTGCAAGTATCCTTAGACTGTAGATCACCAAGGTTATCTTAAGTAGCAAGTGGTATACTTTGACTCCATAACTGATTACTTCCAACTGGGGGTGAACATAATTATGAGGTTTGGTATATCATGACCTACTTGAAGTTAGTTGAGTCATCAATAAAGGATTCACCATCCCAGATTTATTAAGAGAAGTTATCCCGTATGATTCTATAATTGCCTTGCTCAGAGAATCTCTGGCTAGAGTAATATGCCAAGATGGATAAAGATCCATGAAGGGAATTTTGGGAAAAAAGGTTAAATTAATAGAACATACATAATTAGATTTATATGAGTTGACAAAAAATCATACTCAGAATCTAATTGAGATAAGAGTGGTGAAAGGAGTAATTGCACAGTAATTGTTTCTATGGAAGGGTATAGTCAAACCACTTGACTTTCCTAACATTTTGGTAGTCATGATTCCTAGCTAGAGACCTCATAATTTTAATAATAGTGTATCGTAAATATCAATAGTGCTTGATAAAATTATTTAAAGAAGTTTAAATCATGTGAGTTTTGAATAGAACTCACAAATACATATTATACTGTCAATCTGGACATGAACCCAATAGGTCACACACATATAGAGAAAAGGATAAAATTGCAAAATGACAAGGATAATGATATTTGATATTATTATGGGAATAGAGAAGTGAATAAGAGAATAATTAACTAAAGAGTTTAATTAATTATGATCAAGTAAAATTGTTTACAGAACTTTTTAGAAATGTTTTGTAAAATTAACCTAATTGAAATAATATATTTCATAATTAATTATTATTGGACTATAAGTGTTATAGGGCTGTTATAATAATTAATAGATCCTCTGAAGAAAATATTGGAGGCTCAGAAAATTGAGTTTAGCACAGAAACCCTCCAGAGGAAGGGTTTCACGGTAACTACAAATAAAAGGCCTTAGAGGCCTAATTCTTGGACCAAAATAAGTTAAATATATTTCATAAGTGTTATGGAGCCTACATATTTAATTTGGATGGATTTGGAATTCATTTTGGTGATTAAATCCAAGTATATGCAGAAAGGGCCTAGTTTGTAGGTTTTGTGCATAGCCTTTTGTGAAAGGGCTTAAATTGGATTTAATTGAGCCCGAATAAATTATTAATAATTCCAGAAGCCCAATTAATATTTCTCCAGCAATTTTAAAGAGCCCAATCCTATTATGAAGTTGAATTTTTAACCTAACTATAAAAATCCAAGTGATAGGGTTTTAAGGTAACAAGGTGAACAATTAAGAAAAAAGAATTTTTCTCATTCTCAAAACCCTAGCCGCCACTTTCCCCTTGCTAACATCAAGGGATTTTGGTTATCCTTGTATTTCCCCTTTGTTGGTTCATTTAATCTTTCTCTAATGTGGATTACTTATTGGAGGTGTTCAACTTTGGACACTGTGGTTTACGACAACCCAGTGAGAAGAAAAATTAACAATTCAACAAAAATCAAAGGTGATTTTTCTTATTCCCATTAATAAGCATATTGTAAATTCATGGCAAGATCAGATCTATTGGTTAAAAATTTTAAATTTTACTTATGTATGAGATGCATGTAACCGATAATTCCAAATAGCTCACCCCCGAGCAAACTTGAACAAACCAACTCCTTAAAATTATCAAACTTCAATAAATAATTATGCGGTTTAAAATCAAGTTTAGCAATTAACAAGCATACTCAACAAAATTCCAACTAGTAATAAATTCAAATAAGACAATATGAGTTTGTTTCCATGTGTGTGTTTACAATACCAGAACATTTTGAACATTTTAAGTATTTTCAAAACTCAAAATACCAATGCAAATTCTTAGTTAAGCTCGAGAATTGATGTACAACTAAGTGTACATACAGTTTCACACTTGAAACTCTAGAAACAACATAAGTCTCTCCTTTAGCACCAAAACTTGATGGTCATCTCCGCTAAACAATTCAAAAGCAAACTTAAAATCACTTAGGTCTTAATTCGGTTGTAATGGGGTTAAGGTATTGGTTATCAAAGAATTGATAAAAATAATAAAAAAGAATAGCCACTCTATAATTAATATAGACTAAGATTCAAAATTTTAAATTTCTAAGCACAAACCCCTTTTTCCATACTTGTTTGTTCAAACACATACACATCTTAAGTACTTTTGAAAGAAAATATCAATAAAAAATCTCTTCACAGTTCATCCCTTTTCTGAAGTCACACATACTTTCCCTTGTAAATACCCCACACTTAAGATTTTGCCATGTATGCTAGCTTTATTGCTTTTTTTTCTTTTCCTTTTTCTCTCTTTTTTTACACTAGCTTTGATGCTGGCAATATAATAATAAAAATGGGTAATTACAAGGTAAATTCTTACTATTTCTTTGATTTCATCAATAGTCCTTGCCAATATTACCAAAAATGTCTTACTACACCCTTTAAAATACCCAACAAAATTAGTCCATCCAATCCTAGAGTGGCCAATTCTAAAAGGGTAAGATAGAGGCTCTTTAGGCTATATGGTTAATAATTGAGTGTAACAAGAAAAACTAAATTATTAATAATTTCAAAAGCCCAATTAATATTTCTCCAGAAATTGTTTAAGAGCCCAATCCTATTATAAAGTTGGATTTTTAACCTAACTATAAAAATCCAAGTGATAGGGTTTTAGGGTAACAAGGTGAACAATTAAGAGAAAAGAATTTCTCTTATTTTCAAAACTCTAGCCACCACTTTCCCCTTGTTAGAATCAAGGGATTTATGCCAGCCTTTTATTTCCCCTTTGTTGGTTTATTCAATCTTTCTCTAGTGTGGATTACTCATTGGAGGTGTTCAACTTTGGACACTGTGGTTTGCGACAATCCATTGAGAAGGAAAATCAACTGTTCAACAAAAATCAAAGGTGATTTTTCTTATTCCCATTAATAAGCATATTGTAAATTCATGGAAAGATCATATCTATTGGTTAAAAATTTTAAATTCCACTTATTTATGAGATGCATGTAACCAATAATTCCCAACATGGTATCAAAGCCTCGGTTTTGCCATGAATCTACAATTCTATATTTTTCTGCAGAATGGTTTTTGTTTTTGAGTTATTTATTTCATAAAATTTAAAATATCAGATTTGATTGTTCATGAATGACAAATAATGATTTCTGGATATATGTGATCAAATATATGAAACGAAAAATAAAATTGATTCTTTTGAGAAAAGAATCATAAAGAATGGCGTGAATGGCTTTTATTTTACAATAAAGTTTAGGGGCTGTTCTAAATTAATTTTTTATTGATCCACTCTAAGATTATTTTGATGATAATTTATGTGTTTAATATATGATATTAAGCCATAGGATCAAACAAAATTAAAATCGAACAAGTTTTGCATGAAAACTAGTTTAGTCGAAAAGTTCTATAAATTGGTGTTCTTCGTGTGTTCTTGGTATGTTCTTGCTGTGTTCATGTTTAGAATGATTTTTAATCTTCTAAATCTAATATATTTGATATATTATTATTATTTTAATTATTTGGATTAATTAAAATGGACCTTAAATTAATTGGATTAATTTTAATTCATTGAAACCACTTAATGGGCTTAATTATGTTTACGGACTTTATTTAAAATTAATGAATGACTTGGTGGGCCCAAGGAGCAGATTTAAATTAAAAAATATAAACTATAATTAAGTTTATTAATGGGTTTTAAGGGTTGGAGTGGGCTTGGCTCATTCTAAAAGTCCCAAATGGTCCAATAGACACAAAACTAGCTTATGTGTGAACACATTTAGGGTTTAATTATATGGGTTTCGACCTACCCTTTACCTTAAGCCCAAAATTAATTCTTTTAATTATTTAATATGATTGATTAATTAATTAATTAATTAATTAATCAATTAATTATTAATTATTAATCAATTGTATTTATTATTAAGGCAATAACACATGCATGACAAAGGTTTCCTAAAATGGAAAAAGTTTCATAATTTGATCACATTATTAAAATAACTCAAAAGTATGTTTCAAGAGTTGAAACATAGTTAGTAATCCATTATATATTTTATTTTATGCATTATATGTGCATATAAGGGTGTGTGATTGGCATGATGGATAGTTATGGATAATGGCCCAATGTGATTGAGCATAATGCATCTTTCAGCCCAATGAGGACTTTCATGTCCCGGCCACTTGTTTTTGGTTTGAATTTCTTTTTAAAATTGTAATATGTAATTAGATTACTTAGATTAGAATTAGAGATAGAGATGGAGACCACTATCAAGGAGCAAGATGGGCCGGATGGAAATCCAACAAGTTTGAAGATAATGTAATTATTTTTACTTGTTTCAATCATGCATACTACCTAGGTATGACCTTTGGATTTCACTTTTGGCCTTGGGAAATCAATGTAGTAAAGTCCATAACTATACCATATTTGTATGCTTATATTTATGAGATAGATAAAGGATGCATACCAATGCATGCCAACCATGTATGATGAGACTTAATTAACTAAAATCCCTCATACTAATACTAAGGTTTATAAGCCTTCCATTAATTTGAGAACCAAAGTTCTTTATAGTGTGGGTTCTTGACCACAGTCAAGCTCACATTATATCGAATATGTTTGAATCTAATTAAATGGGTCATCTTAGCTAGCCCATTAGCTTGTTGACCACAGTCAAGGCTAATGGTTCTAAAGGCAAGATTAGGGAATGCCTACATGATATGCATGTATCAAGAGTTGATAACCTAATGATCCAATAGTTGTGTAGAGACACAATTGGTATAGAGATACCTACCTTTCAAGGGTATAGAGTTTGGCTTGTTGACCATAATCAAGGTCAAATTACATATCAAGGATTGGATATTAGCCCACTAAGAAAACCATCGGGTTTTCTTGAATTACATAGTGAGGGCTATTAATTCCCAATAAAATAGTGGGAGTAAATGGATTAATTAAAGACCTAATTAATTCATACACATATATGAACATATGTGCATATGTTTTCTTTTTCACATCTAGGTCATCATCATGAGCACATCAAACATTAATATACAATCAATCTTGGATAACAAATTGGTTGGCAATAACTATTCTGACTGGATTAGGCAAGTGAGAATTGTTCTCAGAGTTGAAAAGATCCATTATGTCTTAGATAAAGATCCACCACCACTACCATCAGATGATGCCATTAATGAGATCAAGGGCACTTATCAAAAATACATGGAGGATAGTGAAGCAGCAACATGTCTGATGCTGGGTGCTATATCCTCGGAGCTTCAAAAGCAACATGAGATGATGGATGCTAGAACCATCATTTTGCATTTAGAGGAGCTATATTATTCTCAGGATAGAACTGAGCAATATGAGATTGCTCGAGCTCTATTTAGCTACAAAATGGTGGAAGGCACTTTGGCTACTACGCATGCATTGAGGATGTATGGGTATATTGAGCATTTGAGTTGACTTGGCTATGTAATGGATAATGAACTATACATAGATTTAATCTTGTACTCGTTGGCTCCAAGTTATGTAACTTTCGTACTTAACTTCAACATGAACAAGATCCAAGCATCCATTCCTAAGTTAATCAACATGCTCAAAATAGCTGATGGATCCTTCAAGAAGGATTCAAAAAGTGTCATGGTTATCACTTCTACTAAAGGCAAGAAGCAGAAGAAGAAGAAGAAGAAGATAACCAAGGTGCAGCCAAAGAATGGTGGGATCTCCAAGAAGAAGGTTGTTAAGAAAGAGAATCCCAATGGAACTTGCTTCAATTATGGAAAAGATGGTCATTAGAAGCATTACTGCAAGGCCTATCTAGATTTTCTCAAGGAGAAGAAGCAAGGTGATGCTTCTACTTTAGGTATTCATATGATTGAAATTAATACTTATTCTATTGCTTCAAAACAATCTTAGGTATTAGATACCGGATGTGGATCTCATTTGTGTAATGATCTACAAGGGCTTAGAAACATTAGAAGAGTTGGAAAGGCATAAATATATCTACAGTTAGCTACTGGACAAAACATCTCTACAACAGTTGTGGAGACTTACCATTTGCCTCTTCCAAGTGGATTGATACTGGAGTTAAATAATTGCTATTATGTTCCAGCATTGTCCAAAAGCATTATTTGTTTCAGCTATTTATTGAATGATTATAACATTTCTTTAAAGAACAAGTGTTGTTACATTTTTAAGAACAATATGTTTTATGCAAAAGCTATCATTTAGAATGGTATATTTGTTCTTGATTTAATTAAAGAAGTGCATAATGTGGATACCAAGAGAATGAAACAAGATAATCTAAATACCTCATATTTATGGCATTGTCATTTAGGCCATATAAATGAGAAATGTATTACCAAATTACACAAGTTAGGTGATTTGGGATCATTTGATTATGGATCATTTGACACATGTGAATCATGTTTATTGGAAAAAATGACAAAAGCTCCCTTTATTGGTAAAGGAGAACGAGCTAAAATGGTTTTGGACTTAATACATTCAAATGTATGTGGCCCAATAACTACACATGCCAGAGGAAGTTATTCCTATTTCATTACTTTCACAGATGATTATTCCAAGTTTGGATATATCTATTTAATGAAATATAAATCAGAAGCATTTGAAAAGTTCAAAGAATTCATAAATGAAGTAGAAAAGCAACTTGGTAAAAGTATTAAAACACTTAGATCAAATCAAGGTGAAGAATACTTAAGCCAAGAATTTCAAGATTATCTTAGAAATAATGGGATTTTATCTCAATGGACTCCACCATATACACCAGAGCACAATGGTGTATCTGAGAGAAGAAATCGAACACTATTAGATATAGTTCGATCCATGATGCATCCAGCAGACTTGCATAAGTTCTTTTGCTAATATGCACTAGAAACTGTTGTTTATGTGTTAAACAGAGTTCCTAGTAAATTGGTTGATGTTACTCTATATGAGATGTGGAATAACAAGAAACCCACACTTTCTCATATGAAAGTATGGGGTTGTCCTGCTTATGTGAAGAGGACAATGTCAGACAAACTAGATGTTAAGTCTGACAAATGTTTATTTGTGGGATATCGAAAAGAATCGTTTGGATATTATTTCTACCATCCCTTAGAACAAAAGGTGTTTGTTTCAAGGCATGCTATCTTCTTGGAAAGAGAAGTTTTCCTATGAAAGGACAGTGGGAGTAAAATTGAACTTGGTGAAGTTCAAGACCCATAAATAGAAGTGGATCAACCGATTGAACCTGAGACTGAATTTCATAATGATGAGATTACAGTTGAACCTGATTATACACAAAATCCTAGAAGATCTACTAGGATGTGTTCTATCCTTATGAGATATGGATTTCACATTGATTTGGATAGAGGCATAACTGTAGTAGAGGATAATGAGCCTACAAGCTATCAAGAAGTTTTAAGCAGTTCAAAACGTGATTTATGGCTTATCACTATGCAGTTTGAAATGGACTCCATGTATGAGAATAGAGTATGGACTTTAACTCAATCACCTGAAGGGATAAAACCTATAGAGTGCAAATGGGTCTTCAAAAAGAAGTCTAACATGGAAGGTAATATACTTACCTATAAAGCTCTCTTAGTAGGAAAAGGCTATCATCAAAAAGAAGGTATTGACTATAATGAAACCTTCTCTTGCAATGATGCTTAAGTCTATAAGAATACTTTTAGCCATTGCAGCTCATTATGATTATGAGATTTGGCAAATGGATATGAAGATAGCTTTCCTAAATGGAAATCTGATTGAGGATGTGTATATGACATAACCAGAAGGATTTACATCATGAAATGGAGAAAAGCTATGTAAACTTCAAAGATCCATTTATTGATTGAAGCAAGCCTCTAGGAGCTAGAACATACGATTCAATGAGAAAATCAAAGAGTTTGGTTTCTCATAGAATGAAGATGAACCTTGTGTGTATAACAGGGTTAGTGGGAGTGCAATTGTCTTCCTAGTTCTATATGTGGATGACATATTAGTCATGGAAAATGACATTTCTCTTCTCCAAGCTGTTAAAATATGGTTATCCAAGCAATTCTCCATGAAAGACCTTGGAGAAGCATCCTATATTCTAGGAATAAGGATCTATAGAGATAGATCTAATAGGTTGCTAGGTCTTTCTCAAAGTACATATATAGATAAAGCATTGAAGAGGTTCAATATGGATCTCTCTAAGAAAGGGTTTATACCCATGGTGCATGGAAAATACCTTTCTAAGTCTATGTGTCTGCAGACACTAAAGGATAGAAAGAGCATGAATAGAATACCATATGCATCTGCAATTGGTTCTATCGTGTATGCTATGTTATGCACACGTCCAGATGTAGCATTTTCTTTGAGTTTCACAAGCAAATTCCAATACAATTTTGGAGAGAAACACTGGACAGCTATCAAGAATATCCCTAAATACTTGAGAAGGACTAAGAATATATTTTTGGTATATGGAGACGATAGTTTGAAAGTAAATGGGTATACAGATGCCATCTTTCAATCTTACACAGATGATTGTAAATCATAGTCTAGTTTTGTGTTCATAATGGGAGGAGGAGTAGTTAGTTGGAAGAGTTCCAAACAAGAAACAACTGCTGATTTCACGATAGAAGCTGAGTACATTGTTGCTTTGGAAGCAGCCAAAGAAGATGTCTGGATCAAAAAGTTCATATCTAAACTAGGAGTGGTGCCTAGCATTGTTGATCTGATTCCTTTATATTGTGACAACAATGGAGCCATTGCGCAAGCAAAGGAACCACGGTCTCATCAGCGATCCAAGCAAGTTCTCAGACGCTACCATCTCATAAGGAAAATAGTAGCTTTAAATGATGTGAAAATAGAAAGGGTCCCCATAGATGATAATGTGGCAGATCCCCTGACTAAAGCACTTTCCCAGATAAAGCACGATCATCATATAAATAGCATGGGTCTAAGACATATGAATGATTGGCTCTAGTGCAAGTGGGAGATTATTAGACAGTATGCCTTAGAGCCAATGTAATAGGGATGTATTTCATATGTATGAATTCATATTCTTAATAAAAGGCATCATTCATTTATTAATGCTATGTTTAAATACATGAGTTTGTAAATCTTAAATTAATAAATAAAGTCCTAGATATTATAAACACAGTGCAAAGGCAATCATAAAGTGTTCATGATATGAGATGTCTATTGCATGCAAATGTGTTAATATCTAAATATCCCTAGTCATAGAATTAACAAGATAGGACATTGTTAATTCGGACAGACTAGCACATGTTATGCTTCTTGAATGGTTCAAGCAGTGGTTCTCATAACTATGATTATGAAAGATAATCAAAGCTAACATGTGGATGCTTGTTAGAAGAACAAGTTCATTGGAGACCTGCAAAGAGAATCCTCACATGGATATTAAATCTATGTCAGTAAGGAATCTCTTTATAGCGATTATGCAAGTATTCTTAGACTTGAGATCACCATGGTTATCTTAAGTAGCAAGTGGTATACTTTGACTCCATAACTGATTACTTCCAACTGGGGGTAAACATAGTTAGGAGGTTGGGTATATCATAACCTACTTGAAGTTAGTTGAGTGATTAACAAAGGATTCACCATCCCAGATTTATTAAGGGAAGTTATCTTGCATGATTCTATAATTGCCTTGTTCAAAGAATCTCTGGCTAGAGTAATATACCAAGATGGATAGGGATCCATGAAGGAAATTTTGGAAACAATGGTTAAATTAATAGAACATACATAATTAGATTTATATGAGTTGATAGAAATCCATACTCAGAATCTAATTGAGATAAAAGTGGTGAAAGGAGTCATTGCACAGTACTTGTTTCTATGGAAAGGTATAGTCAAACCACTTGACTTTCTTGACATTTGGGTAGTCATGATGCCTAGCTAGAGGCCACTCATAATTTTTATAATAGTGTATCATAAATATCAGTAGGGATTGATAAAATGATTTAAAGAAGTTTAAATCATGTGAGTTTTGAATAGAACTCATAATTATGTATTATACTGCCAATATGGATAGGAAGCCAATAGGTCACACACATATAGAGAAAAGGATAAAATGGTAAAATGACAAGGATAATAATATTTGATATTATTATGGGAATAGAGAGGTGAATAAGTGAATAATTACTTAAAAAGTTTAATTAATTATGATCAAGTAAAATTGTTTATATAACTTTTTTGAAATATTCTATAAAATGGACATAATTGAAATAATGTATTTCATAATTAATTATTATTGGACTATAAGTTTTATAGGGCTGATATAATAATTAATAGATCCTTTGGAGAAAATAGTGGAGGCCCAAAAAATTGAGTTTGGCGCAAAAACCCTCTAGAGGAAAGGTTTCACACTAACTATAAATAGAAGGCCTTAGAGGCCTAATTCTTGGACCAAAATAAGTTAAATATATTTCATAAGTGTTATGGAGCCTACATATTTAATTTGGATGGATTTGGAATTCATTTTGGTGATTAAATCCAAGTATATGCAGAAAGGGCCTAGTTTGTAGGTTTTGTGCATAGTCTTTTGTGAAAGGGCTTAAATTGGATTTAATTGAGCCCGAATAAATTATTAATAATTCCAGAAGCCCAATTAATATTTCTCCAGCAATTTTAAAGAGCCCAATCCTATTATGAAGTTGAATTTTTAACCTAACTATAAAAATCCAAGTGATAGGGTTTTAAGGTAACAAGGTGAACAATTAAGAAAAAAGAATTTTTCTCATTCTCAAAACCCTAGCCACCACTTTCCCCTTGCTAACATCAAGGGATTTTGGTTATCCTTGTATTTCCCCTTTGTTGGTTCATTTAATCTTTCTCTAGTGTGGATTACTTATTGGAGGTGTTCAACTTTGGACACTGTGGTTTACGACAACCTAGTGAGAAGAAAAATTAACTATTCAACAAAAATCAAAGGTGATTTTTCTTATTCCCATTAATAAGCATATTGTAAATTCATGGCAAGATCAGATCTATTGGTTAAAAATTTTAAATTTTACTTATGTATGAGATGCATGTAACCGATAATTCCAAATAGCTCACCCCCGAGCAAACTTGAACAAACCAACTCCTTAAAATTATCAAACTTTCAACAAATAATTATGCAGTTTAAAATCAAGTTTAGCAATTAACAAGCGTACTCAACAAAATTCCAACTAGTAATAAATTCAAATAAGACAATATGAGTTAGTTTCCATGTGTGTGTTTACAATACTAGAACATTTTGAACATTTTAAGTATTTTCAAAACTCAAAATACCAATGCAAATTCTTAGTTAAGCTCGAGAATTGATGTACAACTAAGTGTACATACAGTTTCACACTTGAAACTCTAGAAACAACATAAGTCTCTCCTTTATCACCAAAACTTGATGGTCATCTCCGCTAAACAATTCAAAAGCAAACTTAAAATCACTTAGGTCTTAATTCGGTTGTAATGGGGTTAAGGTATTGGTTATCAAAGAATTGATAAAAATAATAAAAAAGAATAGCCACTCTATAATTAATATAGACTAAAATTCAAAATTTTAAATTTCTAAGCACAAACCCCTTTTTCCATACTTGTTTGTTCAAACACATACACATCTTAAGTACTTTTGAAAGAAAATATCAATAAAAAATCTCTTCACAGTTCATCCCTTTTCTGAAGTCACACATACTTTCCCTTGTAAATACCCCACACTTAAGATTTTGCCATGTATGCTAGCTTTATTACTTTTTTTTTCTTTTCCTTTTTCTCTCTTTTTTTACACTAGCTTTGATGCTGGCAATATAATAATAAAAATGGGTAATTACAAGGTAAATTCTTACTATTTCTTTGATTTCATCAATAGTCCTTGCCAATATTATCAAAAATGTCTTACTACACCCTTTAAAATACCCAACAAAATTAGTCCATCCAATCCTAGAGTGGCCAATTCTAAAAGGGTAAGATAGAGGCTCTTTAGGCTATATGGTTAATAATTGAGTGTAACAAGAAAAACTAAGGTAGCATAGATTAAGCATGCCTTATTAGGTCAAAAATGGCTAACAAGGGTCAATTATAGCTCAACAAGAACAATTATGCCTAGATCACTTTCTAAGTTTGTTTGAGTTTATTTTATGCTTCAAAGGGTGATGAGGAAGGATCTAGTATTCTAAAATTTCTTACTTAACTAAATTAATGCATTGGTTTTTCTTTTGGTTCAAAAACCAGTCTTCTATGCTCAAAAAGTGGAAACTAACAAATATAAGTCATGTTAAATATTAAACAAGCTAAAATTTTATTTAAACAACATGCTTACCTTAATGCTAAACCAAAATTTTGAACAATGCACATTTTAAGTTTAAGTTCAATAATTTTAAATTTTGAGGATAACCTGGGATAAACTAAGTTTAGTGTAAGATAAAAGACAAATTAGAACTAACTACATTCTTAGCTCAGCCAGACAACTAACAACTAGAAGCTAAGTTATAAGGTCTTTACATAAACTATTATAATAAGAAACTTAAAACATAAGAACAAAGCTAAAAACAAAAACAAAAATTACAAAAACACAAAAGAAATTTCATACATAAAAGAGGAGTGAAAATTTTTCTACTTCCACGACAAAATTGAGCTTGAGTAAGAAAATTTAAAACCTTGTTGTCCTTAGCAAATTACTCCAGTGGAAGAGGTGGTGGTGGAAATCTTCGCCAAAAGCTATCAACAAAGTGCTCAAAATCCTATCTCTATTCATCGATGCTTTCATGCATTGTACCCATTCTGCCTTGCAGGTTATCTAAACGAATATTAATCCGGTTTAAAAAATCAATCTCCTGAGGAGTAGCAGCAACTTCAATTTTGTTAGAGAGTATACCCTAGAGCCCATGTAATAGGGATGTATTTCATATGTATGAACTCATATTCTTAATAAAAGGCATCATTCATTTATTAATGCTATGTTTAAATACATGAGTTTGTAAATCTTAAATTAATAAATAAAGTCCTAGATATTATAAACACAGTGCAAAGGCAATCATGAAAGTGTTCATGATATGAGATGTCTATTGCATGTAAATGTGTTAATATCTAAATATCCCTATTCATATAATTAACAAGATAGGACATTGTTAATTCGAACAGACTAGCACATGTTATGCTTCTTGAATGGTTTAAGCAGTGGTTCTCATTACTGTGATTATGAAATATAATCAAAGCTAACATGTGGAAGCTTGTTAGAAGAACAAGTTCATTGGAGACCTACAAAGAGAATCCTCACATGGATATTAAATCTATGTCAGTGAGGAATCTCTTCATAGCGATTGTGCAAGTATCCTTAGACTTGAGATCACAAAAGTTATCTTAAGTAGCAAGTGATATACTTTGACTCCATAACTGATTACTTCCAACTGGGGGTGAACATAGTTAGGAGGTTGGGTATATCATAACCTACTTGAAGATAGTTGAGTGATTAAGAAAGGATTCACCATCCTAGATTTATTAAGGGAAGTTATCTCGCATGATTCTATAATTGCCTTGTTTTGAGAATCTTTAGCCAGAGTAATATGCCAAGATGGATAGGGATCCATGAAAAGCATTTTGGGAAAATGTTTAAATTAATAGAACATACATAATTAGATTTATATGAGTTGATAGAAATCTATACTCGGAATCTAATTGAGATAAGAGTGGTGAAAGGAGTAATTGCACGGTAACTATTTCTATGGAAAGGTATAGTCAAACCACTTGACTTTCCTAACATTTAGGTAGTCATGATGCCTAGCTAGAGGCCAATCATGACTTGTATAATAGTATTTCATAAATATCAATAGGGATTGGTAAAATGATTTAAAGAAGTTTAAATCATGTGAGTTTTGAATAGAACTCACAATTACATATTATACTACCAATATGGACAGGAACCCAATAGGTCACACACATATAGATAAAAGGATAAAATGGTAAAATAACACGGATAATAATATTTGATATTATTATGGGAATAGAAAAGTGAATAATAGAATAATTAATTAAAGAGTTTAATTAATTATGATCAAGTAAAATTGTTCGCGAAACTTTTTAAAAATATTCTATAAAATGGACCTAATTGAAATAATGTATTTCATAATTAATTATTATTGGACTATAAGTATTATCGGGCTGATATAATAATTAATAGATCCATTGGAGAAATTAAAAGGGGCCCATATAATTGTGGTTGGCACAGAAACCCTCCAAAGGAAGGGTTTCATGCCACCTTCTGATAGAAGGCCTTGGAGGCCTAATTCTTGGACTAAAATAAATTAAATATATTTCATAAGTCTCATGGAGTCTACATGTTTAATTTGGATGGATTTGGAATTCATTTGAGTTATTAAATCCAAGTATGTGCACAAAGGACCTAGTTTGTGGGTTTTGTACATAGTCTTTTGTGAAAGGACTTAAATTGGATTTAATTGAGCCCAAATAAATTATTAATAATTCCAGAAGCCCAATTAATATTTATCCAGCAATTATAAAGAGCCCGATCCTATTATGAAGTTAGATTTTTAACCTAACTATAAATATCCAAGTGATGGGATTTTAGGATTAAGTGAACAATTAAGAGAAAAAGATTTTATCTCATTCTCTAAACCTAGCCACCACTTGCCCCTTGCTAGCATCAAGGGATTTTTGCCAGCCTTGTATTCCTCCATTGTTGGTCCATTCAATCCTTCTCTAGTGTGGATTACTAATTGGAGGTGTTCAATTTTGGATACTGTAGTTTGTGACAACCCGATGAGAAGGAAAATCAACTGTTCAACAAAAATCAAAGGTAATTTTTCTTATTCTCAATAATATGTATATTGTAAATTCATGAAAAGATCAGACCTATCGGTTAAGAAATTTTAAATTTCGCTTATGTATGAGATGCATGTAACCGATAATTCCCAACATGGTATTAGAGCCTCGATTTTGCCATGAATCTACAATTCTACATTTTTGCGGAATAGATTTTATTTTTGAGTTATTTATTTCATGACATTTAAAATATTAGATTTGATTGTTCATGAATGAGAAATATTGATTTCTGGATGTATGTGATCAAATATATAAAACGAAAAAAAAACTATTCTTTTGAGAAAAGAATCTTGGCTTTGGCGTGAATGGCTTTGATTTTTCAATAAATTTTAGGGGTTGTTCTAGATTTTTCAATAATTTATGTATTTAATATGTGATATTAAGCCATAGGATCAAACAAAATTAAAATCGAACAAGTTTTGTATGAAAACTAGTTTAATCGAAAAGTTCGATAAATTCGTGTTCTTGGTGTGTTCCTGTTTAGAATGATTTTTAATCTTCTAAATATGATATATTTGATATATTAATGTGTTTTAATTAATTGTATTAATTAAAATGGGCCTTAAATTAATTGGATTGATTTTAATTCAATAAAATCACTTAATAGGCTTAATTATGTTTACAGACTTGATTTAAATTAGTGATAACTTGGTGGGCCCAAGAATCTAATTTAAATTAAATATTATAAACTAACACTAAAAAAACTGCTAATTAGCGACGGAATTTTTCGTTGTTAATTAACATTTTTCCGTCGCTAAATTAAATTAGCGACGCCGTGAGGAACAGTCGTTAAAAGGCCAGTCACAAATATATTAGCGACAGAATTCAAATTCAGTCGCTATTTTTTTTTCATCACTAATTTATATTCCTAATTAGTCGCCTAATTATAATAATAATATTTAGCGACTATATTTTCTGTCGCTACTCCGTCGCTAATTATAAATTTAGTTTAAAAGTTAGCGACAAAATATTTATCGCTAATTATTTGTTAAATTCTAACGTTTGTACTGTAGCAACAGTTGCTGTCGCAAATTCGTCGCTAAATTATTGCATAATCTAATTTTTTTCTGTTGATATATTTTTAAATTTGCATCCTGTACACTATATAAATAATTTTATATTTTCATATATTTATAATTTATAATGAATTCATTACAAATATAGAGTTAACATAAATAACAATATATAATACAAAGTATTGCTTATACAATCAATTTTCCTAAAACACAAGTAATTAATAACAAAATATCCAATCTAACATAATAAATTCGATTTCTTATCCCAATATTATCATTACGAATAAGAAAACTGGAGCAAAAACTGGCATTAGGATTTCTACCACCTCTAGTTCCAGGAAGGGATTCCTTAAGTTGTTCCCTCGCATTCTGCAGCATTAGCAAAGAAATCATGTATTGACTCGCTTAAAAATCCATTTCATTGATCAAAATATCGGTTAATAAACAAACCCAAACCTGAGGCACAATTATGCATGAGCAATGCAACCTAGACTAAGAAGGGTGCATTACCTTATTGTCAGAATAGCTGCATTACATATGTTTATTCTTCAAATTCTTTCTTCAACAATAACATTATGCAAAAGTTGCAGTAGATGTTGAGGGGAGTGGTGAAATATTAGGATAAAAATAGAAGAATGCACATTTTATAGTGCAGCTTATGTAATATCTTTGTACCCACTTATTTTCTTTGGTTTAGGCTGGGCTCTTACAGCAATGTAGCTTGGAAGTGTGTACCTGTATAGTAGGTTTTGTTGTGTATGGCTATTGTTGCCAGCCAGGCCCCATTAAGCTAAAATCATTCGAACTCCTTTATGATGATTATGAGTAGGATAATGCCTATTGCTAATTAATCTCAAAGGGCTAACAAGTATGAAAAATGAGGCATAGTTTGATGTCATTCAAATTCCACAATCATCCATTTTTAGACCAATAAGGGGAAAACCATAATCATATTCAAGGCATCTACAAAATATTCCATGGACACTTAAACAAGGCACACTAGTACTTGTTGCACACCAGCTAGAGATTAAATATGTCAGTACAATATGAATGGTAGACTATCAGAATGTTTTCAAATAAATATCGAGTTGATATTTGCCAGCTATATGAGCGTGTTGCAATCAATCCTGAACATAGAAATAATAATGGTAGCTTACGTACTTCAATTCATGTCACAAAATTGATCTGCAGATCATGCAGCTTTTTCCCATACTACAAAACTGCCAGGATTGATTGTAATGCTCTTAGTGTAGTTGTCCGTTTTATAGATTCCAAAAAGTCGATCCACCAACTCGAACATGTTGTTTTGAGGCTGCATTTGGCAAGTAACATCAAGTGCAATTTAAAAAAAAGAGAGAGAGTAACTATAACATTATTGACTTCGGTGTATGCTTATGTGAACTTGAACTAACCTTATGATAATAAATTGAGCATCCTTTGTTCGGTCCTTCATATAGTGTCCCACAATAGAAACATTCTTAAAATCTAGCAATCCATATGAACTGAGTTATGAAGAGAGAAACATTCCAAGGTTACCTGAAGCTTTTCAGGGTCCACCAGATCCTTTTGAATTCTGCAAACAAGACTAGGTTAAACATAATTCATTAGGACAAAATGCCTCAAATGCATCATTTATAAGCACACATACTACTCCATATGGTTCGTAAGAGCATTTTGTAGGTCATCAAGCTTCTTTTTGTAACCCTTCCCCTTCAAATCCAACTCCTTGTGAGCCTTTTTCAGATCTTGTAACTTGTAATCAGCATCAACCTGTCCCATGAAAAGATGAAATTAACTGAAGATCCAGTCATCTGAACTAAAGAGTAGAAAATTACCCAAAGGATTGCATATGCTAGTACAGTACCTCTAATGTGCGCAGCTCATCCATAACTTTTTTCACATTTTCATATTCAGATTTTGCTTTATCCAACACTTCATTGTGATGGTCAATAAGCTGCGAAATAGGCAACTTATTGTTAAGTGGAAAAAGTTAGATATTAAAACTTTAAAATGCAAGGACAAGGTCAGCTACTGAAACTTTAAAACGCAAGGAAAAGGTCAGACTTCTTGTGTCTTCTTATAATTCTCTTGAACTGAAAATGCCTTTTCCTTTATTCTTTGAAAACACTTCTTAGTTTGTCCTTTTCCTCAACAAGCCAATCCTTATCTTGGTAACCCTATTGCTTAGAAATCGTTAAACCTTTTCTCAGTGCTTCCATCCTTGCAGGGTAAGCAATAGGGTAACTGAAAATTGAAGATGTTCACTTTAGGTTTTATACTTCTAGGCCTTGTTTAGATCAATAGGCTAGTATGGAATGGTATGGTTTAATGTGTTTCTAAGAAAAGTGGATTCTCCATGATTATGGGTTTTTATGGTTTAATGCATAACTACAAACGTTGCTGAGCAGTTTTTGGATATATATATATATATATATATATATATATATATATATATATATATATATATATATATATATATATACCTGAAAATTGATAAAAACACAAATGAAATGCTAATTCCCTAAGATTATGAAGTTTTATTTAAACTAACAAGGAAATTCTAAGAAATTACTAGTGGTCTTGATTACATGACTCACCAATTTAGTACACGTACCCAGCAGAATTTTAATATAAAGTCCACCATTAATGGGTAGTTTTAAAAGTCTATGGATAGCAGTAGGAAAACCTATTTTACTAATTAAATAGGGATTCATAATAATTTCATTCACTTTGCTGCAAAAATAAAAGCCGAGAAAAAATAACATGTGAAGGAGAAACCTTATGTACTATGAAAGAAATAAAATCGAAGAACAAAGTATCACCTTTTTGAAAGACTTCTTCTCCCTCATTTCATTCCGCTTCTAACATAAGTCAGTTAACCATGCATTAGGGCTGATAAAATTAAACGAATAATATTATTTATAATTAAGAACAAAGAATGAAAAGCAGAGCATGCATGATCAACAATGAGCCATTCTGGTCTATTGATTAAATTAGAAGACAGACAACTGGTTAATTCAATAAAGTCTTAGAAAAACACACTGCAATTCAAGCATAGAAATTTAACTGAGATACGGACAAGAAACCTTTTTTCAGTGCTTCCAGCCTTTTGGGAACTCAAAAATAGGAGAATTAGTATGTCTGATACTGCTCTCATTTCCCATATGCTCAAACTATTTTTTCTTTTTACTATTTTAACATGAATATTGTATAAATTTCCTAAAGACCAAACAAAACTTTATTTCTATCGTATAAATTTCTACACTAAAGGTTACATATCTTTCTAGACCACTAGTTCAGCTCAAATTAAATCAGAAAGAAAACTATAATCAGATAAATATTTCTGCCATTTTTTGTAAAATATTACAAATTTTATGTCTTATATCTTGGATTTTAGAACATAACAAAACCTTAAATTACCACCAACAAGAATGGCTGCTAAGACATATGTCTCTTTGGAGCTACTGTTCAACTAGGATTCCATTTTGTATATCTGTAAATGTCCTGACGTCTTCTCCCCATAACCTGATTATTCAAATAGTATTAGAAAGCTAATAACAGCAGCAACAACATGGGGTTTTTGGTACAAGTTCATGGGGTTTTTATGCTATATCCCCCCACCCATTTGTATAAAGACGAAAGTAGAAATTAACAAGGGTTTGTAACAAATTACATTCCTATGATAAAGAGTACCGGAAATTAGGAGATCAATATCATCACAAGAATTTTAATAGACTCCATTGGACTGAAATAAATGAGTGGTGGTACTGTGGTTCCGAAAACAAACACAATCATTTTGTCAAAATTAAATCAAAACAAATGCAATAAACAGATCTAGGAACAAAAACGTTAGATCTAAAGAAACGAAGGAAAAACCAACAGATCTAGGAGTTTCCAACGTACTCACTTGCCTGCCGCTGTCTTCACTCGCCGGAGAGAGAGCTTCAGTCTCAAAACAGGGAAGAAAAACAACGCCGATGAAGATAGGCCAACGTTGGAGGGGTGGTAGACCCTATACCGGTGACCTGCGCTATGGACCGATGGCGAGGAGAGCGACGGTGGGCGGCGTCCCTTCCCTACTCCGCCTCTACCAATCTCCTTCCCCACGATCTGATCCTTCTCTCTTTTTTTTTGTTTTCTTTAATATATGGCCACATCTTTTGGCCCCGAAAATTATTCCTATTTCCCCTTTTTTATTTAGATAATTCTAAGAATCTCTAAAATTATTATTATTATTATTATTATTATTATTATTATTACTATTATATAATTTACGTTAATTGTGGTTTTGAAAATTAAAATGTATTTTAATTTAACACCACTAATTCAAAATAATTTACAAATAATTTATTAGTCAATCTAAATTCTCAATAATTCATAAGTTAAAAATATTTCCGATCGACTCAGAATTAGGGCGTTACAAGTATATGCACCCTGAACAAATCCCTTATATTCACTAATGAAGGTTTACATGATGTCTACTCTATTATTATTATTATTATTATTATTATTATTATTATTATTATTATTATTATTATTCAATAATAGTAGCAAAAGTACAGAAAGTAAAAATTATTATTATTATTCAAAATTTAATCCAATTTATATTCAAATTCAACATGTAAAAATTTAAATATAAATTGATTCGTATGATTTTAAAAAATTGGATTAAATTATAAAATTTATTCATTTTGACTTGTATGAGTTTAAGTCTTGGATTGAACTCTATTGTCTATCAATGTCTTTAGGGATGTGCAAAATCTGACTCTATCCAAATAAATCGAATAATTCGATCTGAATTAGATATTCAGATAGAGTTATTATAATTATTTAGGTTGGATAGACCTTAAAAACTAATCTTCACCATTCAAAATCAACAACAAGGAGTTTCGAACGTACTCACCAAAAATCAGGCCAATCTAACGGCAAATGATTTTTCGATCGCCTTCGTATACAAAACTGATTATTACGTAAAAAATTCAGAAAATAACCTCTTTTTTACAACAAAAATTGAACTTACATACCTTAAAAAATAATCTTTACCGTTCAAAATTAACAACAAGGAATTTTGAATTAACTCACCAAAATTTAGGCTGATCTAACGGCAAATGATTTTTCGATCGTCTTCACATACAAAATTGGTCATTATGTAAAAAATCCAGAAAAGAGCCTCTTTTTTGCAATAACAATTGAACTTATAGACCTTAAAAACTAATCTTCACCGTCCAAAATTAACAACAAGGAGTATCAAATGTACTCACCAAAAATCAGGCCAATCTAATGGCAAATGATTTTTTGATCGTTTTTCTATACAAAACTGGTCATTAAGTAAAAAGTCTAGAAAATAGCCTATTTTTTACAACAAAAATTGAACTTATAGATCTTAAAAACTAATCTTCACCGTCTAATATTAACAACAAGGAGTTTCGAACGAACTCACCAAAAATTATGCCGATCTAACGGCAAATAATTTTTCAATCATCTTCACATACAAAATTGATCATTATGTAAAAAATCCAAAAAATAACCTTTGTTTTGCAACAAAAACTGAACTTACAAACCTTAAAAACTAATCTTCACCGTTCAAATTTAACAACAAGGAGTTTGAACGTACTCACCAAAAATCATGCTAATCTAACGGCAAATGATTTTTTGATCATTTTCGTATACAAAACTGGTCATTACGTAAAAAATTCAGAAAATGGCCATTTTTTGCAACAAAAACTGAACTTACAGATCTTAAAAACTGATCTTCACCGTCCAAAATTAACAACAAGGAGCTTTGAACATACTCGCCAAAAATCAGGCCAATCTAACGGCAAATAATTTTTTGATCATTTTCGTATACAAAATTGGTCATTACGTAAAAAAATCCAATAAATAGCCTCTTTTTTGCAACAAAATTTGAACTTACAGACCTTCAAAATTAATCTTTACCGTTCAAAATTAACAACAAGGAGTTTCGAACGTACTCACCAAAAATCAGGCCGATCTAACGGTAAATGATTTTTCGATCGTCTTGACATACAAACTGGTCATTATGTAAAAAATTCAGAAAATAGCCTATTTTTTGCAATAAAAACTGAACTTACAGACCTTAAAAACTAATCTTCACCATTCAAAATAGCCTATACATTTATCTTTTTATCATCACCTTTTCTATTTATCTTAACTTAATATCTTAATATTAATCTGGCCATGTTTAGAATTTCGAAGCCATTTCTCCATTTTCAAATCAGTAAGTTTTCTCAATCTTCCATAACACTCAATTAGGTAACCGCGATAGTAAAGTTAAATGGTAAGGATGAGTTTAGATAGAGCTTTGAACATTTAGAAAAATAATAGAAATAAAATTGAAAAGTGTGTGTGTGTTTATATATATATATATATATATATATATATTAGAAAATTTATTCATTTAGAAAAATAATATAAATTAAATTAGAGAATTTATTCATTTTGACTTGTATGAGTTTAAGTCTTGGATTGAACTCTATTGTATTATTCAACTAAATAATAAATTAAGCTTAAAATCATATACGCATTAAATTGAAACGATGAAAAGATGTGAGGGAAGAGAAAATGTTATTTTTATATGTAGGATAAATTTTTGAAATTACTAAAATGCCCCTACTAAATTTAATCATTTTATCCTTGTATTCAAGGATAATTTTATAAATATATATTTTAAATTTTTTAATAATTTAAAATTTGCTCAAAATTTTAACAAAATAAAAATAAATTATAAGTTTTTAATAATCATTTTAAATGAAATAATAAACTTTATATTATTATTATATAAATATTTATATTTATTATTTTTCATAATATGACTATATAATACTTATAACAATTACTTTATTATTATTATTAAAATGTAATTTTTTTAAATAAATAAGTTTATATTTGGGGATAATTGATAAAGAAATCAATAGAATTTCTAAAAATTTAAATTTTATAAAATAAAAATTAATTACAAATTTTTTTATTATTATTTTGAATGAAATAATAAATTTATATCACTATTTTATAAATATTTATTTTTTAATCTTGAACACGCAAATATATAATAATTGTAACAATTAGTTTATTATTATTATTAAAAATATAATTTTTCTAAATAAATAACTTTAGATTTTGGTATAATTGATAAAAAAAATTATTATCAACTTATAAAATAATTTCTATTTTTCTACTACAAAAATAAAATATTCATTTCATATGATCTATATTAAAATTACTTAAAACTATACATAAATCATGTGAGTGAAATTAAAAAAAAATTATTTCTTAATTTATTTGCGACGAATTAGCGACTAAAATGTTCGTCGCTAAACCGTCGCAAAAAAGGCACTATATTTTTCCTCCAAAATTAGCAACTAAAATGTTCGTCGCTAAATTTTTTTGAACTAATTTCATCAATAAAAAATTATAAAATTTAGCGACGGAAATATTTGTCACTAATTCCGTCGCAAAACATGGCGCGTATACTTTCCGCCAATAATTAACGACTGTTTATTCATTCCATCGCTATTTCGTCGCAAAAAATAGAAAATATCCTCCCCACGACGGAATTGTAAAACAGTCGCGAATCCATTGCTAAATTTGCGACGAAAATAATGCCGTCGCTAAATTTAGTCACTAATTGACAGTTTTTTTGTAGTGTAAAATTAAGTTTATTAATGAATTTTAAGGGCTAGAGTGGGCTTGGCTCATTTCAAAAGGCCCAAATGGTCCAATAAACACAAACTAATTTGTGTGTGAACACACTTTAGGGTTTATTGTGTGGGTTTCGACCTACCCTTTATTTTAAGCCCAAAATTAATTCTTTAATTATTTAATGTAATTAATTAATTGATTAATCAATTAATAATTAATTAATAATCAATTGAATTGATAATTGAGACAAGAATACATACATGTAAAAAGGTTTCCTAAAATGAAAGTTTTCAAAATGGAAAATAAATTTCCTAATTTGATCACATTATCAAAATAACTCAAAAGTAAGTTTCAAGAATTGAAACAAAGTTACAAATCCATTATATGTTTTACTTTAT
This sequence comes from Excoecaria agallocha, assembly GCA_037975025.1. Lineage (NCBI taxonomy): Eukaryota > Viridiplantae > Streptophyta > Magnoliopsida > Malpighiales > Euphorbiaceae > Excoecaria > Excoecaria agallocha. The sequence goes on from CM075807.1 coordinate 13,339,631, forward strand.
GCATTAGAAATGCATATAAGGGTGTATGATTGGCATGATGGATAGTTATGGACAAAGCCTAATGTGATTGAGCATAATGCATGTTTCGATCCAATGAGGACTTTCATGTCCCGACCACTTGTTTTTGGTTTGTATTTCTTTTCAAATTGTGATATGTAATTTGATTACTTAGATTAGAATTAGAGATAGAAATGGAGACCACTATCAAGGAGCGAGATGGACAGGATGGAGATCCAACAAGTTTGAAGATAATGTAATTATTTTTACTTGTTTGAATCATACATATTACCTGAGTTTGACCTTTTGATTTCCCTTTTGGATCGGGAAAATCAATGTAGTAATGTCCATAAGTATACCATTTTTGTATTCTTATATTTATGAGATAGATATAGGAAGCATACCAATGTATGTCAACCATGTATGATGAGACTTAATTCACTAAAATCCCTTAAACTAATACTAAGGTATATAAGCCTTCCATTAATTTGAGGAGAACCAGAGTTGTTGACCACAGTCAAGCTCACATTATATTAAATATGTTTGAATCTAATTAAATGGGTCATCTTGGCTAGCCCATTAGCTTGTTGACCATAGTCAAGGCTAATGGTTCTAGAAGCAAGATTGGGGAATGCATATATGATATGCATGTATCAAGAGTTGATAACCTAATAATCCAAAAGTTGTGTAGAGACACAATTGGTATAGAGATACCTACCTTACAAGGGTATAGAGTTTGATTTGTTGACTATAATCAAGGTCAAATTTCATATCAAGGATTGGATATTGGCCCACTAATAATACCATTAGGTTTTCTCGGATTAAATAGTGAGGGCTATTGATTCGCAATAAAATAGTGGGAGTAAATGGATTAATTAAAGACCTACTCTCATATGTTTTCTTTTTCACATCTAGGTCATCATCATGAGCACATTAAACATTAATATACGATCAATCTTAGATAACAAGTTGGTTGGCAGCAACTATTTAGACTGGATCAAGCAAGTGAGAATTGTTCTCAGAGCTGAAAAGATCCATTATGTCTTGGATAAAGATCCACCACCACTTCCATCAGATGATGCCATTGATAAGATCAAGGGCATTTATTGAAATTACATGGAGGATAGTGTAGCAGTAGCATGTTTGATGTTGGGTGCTATGTCCTCAGAGTTTCAAAAGCAACATGAGATGATGGATGCTAAAATCATCATTTTGCATCTAGAGGAGATTTATTCTTCTCAGGATAGAACTGAGCAATATGAGATTGCTCGAGCTCTATTTAGCTGCAAAATGGTGGAAGACACTTCGGCTGCTACTTATGCATTGAAGATGTATGGGTATATTGAGCATTTAAGTAGACTTGGCTATATAATGGATAATGATCTATACATAGGTTTAATCTTATACTCGTTGGCACCAAGTTTTGCACCTTTCGTGCTTAACTTCAACATGAACAAGATCCAAGTGACCATTCCTAAGTTAATCAACATGCTCAAAATAGCTGATGGATCTTTCAAGAAGGATCCAAAAAGTGTCATAGTTGCCACTTTTACTAAAGGCAAGAAGCAGCAGAAGAAGAAGAAGATAACCAAGGCGTAGCCAAAGAATGGTGGGATTTGCAAGAAGAAGGTTGCTAAGAAAGAGAATCCCAAAAGAGCTTTCTTCTATTATGAAAAGAATGGTCATTGGAAGCGTAACTGTAAGGCCTATCTAGATTCTCTCAAGGAGAAGAAGTAAGCTGATGCTTCTACTTCAGGTATTCATATGATTAAAATTAATACTTATTCTATTGCTTTAAAATAATCTTGGGTATTAGATACCGGGTGTGGATCTCATTTATGTAATGATCTATAGGGGCTTAAAAGCATTAGAAGAGTTGGAAAAGCAAAAATATGTCTACAGTCAGCTGCTGGACAAAACATCTTTACAAAGGTTGTGGGGACTTACCATTTGCCTCTTTCAATTGAATTATTACTAGAATTAAATAAGTGTTATTATGTTCCAACTTTATCCAAAAATATTATTTCTTTCAGTTGTTTATTGAACGATTATGACATTTCTTTAAAGGACAAATGTTGTTACATTTTTAAGAACAATATGTTTTATGCAAAAGCTATCATTGAGAATAGTATATTTGTTCTTGATTTAATTAAATAAGTGTATAATGTGGGTACCAAGAGAATGAAACAAGATAATCTAAATACCTCATATTTATGGCATTGTAGTTTAGGCCATATAAATAAGAAATGAATGACCAAATTACACAAGTTAGGTGATTTAGGGTCATTTGATTATGAATCATTTGATACATGTGAATCTTGTTTATTGGGAAAAATGACAAAAGCTCCCTTTATTGGTAAAGGAGAATGAGCTAAAATGGTTTTGGACTTAATACATTCAGATGTATGTGGTCCAATGACTACGCATGCCAGAGGAGGTTACTCCTACTTCATTACTTTCATAGATGATTATTCCAGGTTTAGATATATCTATCTAATGAAATATAAATCAGAAGCATTTGAAAAGTTCAAAGAATTCAGAAATGAAGTAGAGAAGCAACTTGGAAAGAGTACTAAAACACTCAGATCAGATCGAGGTGGAGAATACTTAAGCCAAGAATTTCAAGACTTTCTTAGAGATAATTGGATTTTATCTCAATGGACTCCACCATATACACCATAACACAATGGTGTATCTTAGAGGAGTAATCGAATACTATTAGATATGGTTTGATCCATGATGAGCCGAGCAGACTTGCCTAAGTCCTTTTGGGGATATGCACTAGAAAATGTTGTTTATGTGTTAAACAGAGTTCCTAGTAAATCGGTTGATGTTACTCCATATGAGATGTGGAATAACAAGAAATCCACACTTTCTCATATGAAGGTATGGGGTTGTCCTGCTTGTGTGAAGAGGACAATGTCAGGCAAACTGGATGTTAAATCTAACAAATATTTATTTATGGGATATCCAAAAGAAACGGTTGGATATTATTTCTATAATCCCTTAGAATAAAAGGTTTTTGTTTCAAGGCATGTTATCTTCTTAGAAAGAGAATTTCTCCTATGAGAGGACAGTGGGAGTAAAATTGAACTTGGTGAAGCTCAAAACCCACAAATAAAAGTAGATCAACCGATTGAATCCGAGACTAAATTTCATAATGATGAGATTACAGTTGAACCTGATTATACACAAAATCCTAGAAGATCTACTAGGATGCATTCTATCCCTATGAGATATGAATTTCACATTAATTTAGATAGAGGCATAACTGTAGTAGAGGACAATGAACTTATAAGCTATCAAGAAGTTTTGAATAGTTCAGAGCATGATTAATTGCTTAAGGCTATGCAGTCTAAAATGGACTTCATGTATGAGAATAAAGTATGAACTTTAACTCAACCACCTGAAGGGATAAAACCTATAGGGTGCAAATGGGTCTTCAAAAAGAAGACCGACATAGAAGGTAATATAATTACCTATAAAGCTCGCTTAGTAGCAAAAGGCTATCGTCAAAAAGAAGGTATTGACTATGATGAAACCTTTTCTCCCGTAGCAATGCTTGAGTCTATAAGAATACTTTTAACCATTGTAGTTCATTATGATTATGAGATTTGGCAAATGGATGTGAAGACAGCTTTCCTAAATGGAAATCTGAGTGAGGATGTGTATATGACACAATAAGAAGGGTTCACATCAAGAAATGGTGAAAAGGTATGTAAGCTTTAAAGATCCATTTATGGATTGAAGCAAGCCTCTAGGAGCTGGAACATATGATTTAATGAGACAATCAAATGAAGATGAACCTTATGTGTATGAAAGGGTCAATGGGAGTGCAATTGTCATCCTAGTTCTTCATATAGATTACATATTGATAATGGGAAATGACATTTCTCTTCTCCAATCTATTAAAATATGATTATCCAAGCAATTCTCCATGAAAGATCTTAGAGAAGCATCCTATATTCTGGGAATAAAGATCTATAGAGATAGATCCAATAGGTTACTAGGTCTTTCTCAAAGTACATATATAAATAAAGTATTAAAGAGGTTCAATATGGATCTCCCTAAGAAAGGATTTATACCCACGGTGTATGGAAAACACCTTTCTAAGTCTATGTGCCCACAGACACTAGAGGATAGAGAGAGCATGAATAGAATACCATATGCATCTGTAATTGATTCTATCATGTATACTATGCTATGTACACGTCCAAATGTAGCATTTGCTTTGAGTGTCACAAGCAGATTCCAATCCAATTTTAGAGAGGAACACTGAGCAGCTGTCAAGAATATCCTTAAGTACTTGAGAAGGAATAAGGATATATTCTTGGTATATGGGGAGGGTAGTTTGAAAGTAAATAGGTATACAGATGCCAGCTTCTAATCTGACAAAGATGATTGTAAATCACAGTCTGGTTTTGTGTTCATAATGGGAGGAGGGGCAATTAGTTGGAAGAGTTCCAAATAAGAAACAACTGTTGATTCCACGACAGAAGCTGAGTACATTGCTGCTTCAGAAGCAGCCAAAGAAGCAGTCTAGATCAAAAATTTCATTTCTGAACTAGGAGTGGTGCCTAGCATTGTTAATCCGATTCCTATATATTATGACAACAATGGAGCCATTGCGCAAGGAAAGGAACCATGATCTCATCAGCAATCCAAGCATGTTCTCAGATGCTACCATCTCATAAAGGAAATAGTAGCTAGAAATGATGTGAAAATAGAAAGGGTCCCCACAGATGATAATGTGGTGGATCCCCTCACTAAAGCACTTTTCCATATTAAGCATGATCACCATATAAATAGCATGGGTCTAAGACATATGAGTGATTGGCTCTAGTGCAAGTGGGAGATTGTTAGAGAGTATGCCCTGGAGCCCATGTAATAGGGATGTATTTCATATGTATGAACTCCTATTCTTAATAAAAGGCATCATTCATTTATTAATGCTATGTTTAAATACATGAGTTTGTAAATCTTACATTAATAAATGAAATCCTAGATATTATAAACACAGTGCAAAGGCAATCATGAAAGTGTTCATGATATAAGATGTCTATTGCATGAAAATGTGTTAATATCTAAAAATCCCTAGTTATAGAATTAACAAGATAGGACATTGTTAATTCGGACAGACTAACACATGTTATGCTTCTTAAATGGTTCAAGTAGTGGTTCTCATAACTATGATTATGGAAGATAATCAAAGCTAACATGTGGATGCTTGTTCGAAGAACAAGTTCGTTGGAGACCTACAAAGAGAATCCTCACATGGATATTAAATCTATGTCAGTGAGGAATCTCTTTATAGCGGTTGTGCAAGTATCCTTAGACTTGAGATCACCAAAGTTATCTTAAGTAGCAAGTTGTATACTTTGACTCCATAATTGATTACTTTGACCTAGGGGTGAACATAGTTAGGAGGTTGGGTATATCATGACCTACTTAAAGATAGTTAAGTGATTAATAAAGGATTCACCATCCTAGATTTATTAAGAGAAGTTATCTCATATGATTATATAATTGCCTTGTTCAGAGAATCTCTGGCCAGAGTAATATGCCAAGATGGATAGGGATCCATGAAGGGCATTTTGAGGACAATGGTTAAATTAAAAGAAAATACATAATTAGATTTATATGAGTTGATAGAAATCCATACTCAGAATCTAATTGAGATAAGAGTGGTGAAAGTAGTAATTGCACGGTAACTATTTCTATGGAAGGGTATAGTCAAACCACTTGACTTTCTTGACATTTAGGTAGTCATGATGCCTAGCTAGAGGCCAATCATAACTTGTATAATAGTGTATCATAAATATCAATAGGGATTGATAAAATGATTTAAAGAAGTTTAAATCATGTGAGTTTTGAATAGAACTCACAATTATATATTAAACTGCCAATATGGACAGGAACCCAATAGGTCACACACATATAGATAAAAAGATAAAATGGTAAAATGACAAGGATAATAATATTTGATATTATTATGGGAATAGAAAAGTGAATAAGAGAATAATTAATTAAAGAGTTTAATTAATTATGATCAAGTAAAATTATTCGCAAAACTTTTAGAAATGTTCTGTAAAATGGACCTAATTGAAATAATGTATTTCATAATTAATTATTATTGGACTATAAGTGTTATAAGGCTGATATAATAATTAATAGATCCATTGGAGAAATTAAAAGGGGCCCAAAGAATTGAGGTTAGCATAGAAACCCTCCAAAGGAAGGGTTTCATGCCACCTTCTGATAGAAGGCCTTAGAGGCCTAATTCTTGGACCAAAATAAATTAAATATATTTCATAAGTTTTATGGAGCCTACATATTTAATTTGGATGGATTTGGAATTCATTTGAGCAATTAAATCCAAGTATATGCACAAAAGGCCTAGTTTATGGGTTTTATGCATAGTCTTTTGTGAAAGGACTTAAATTACATTTAATTGAGCCCAAATAAATTATTTAATAATTTCAGAAGCCCAATTAATATTTCTCCAGCAATTTTAAAGAGCCCAATCCTTTATGAAGTTGGATTTTTAACCTAACTATAAATATCCAAGTGATGGAATTTTGGAGTTAAGTGAACAATTAAGAGAAAAAGATTTTCTCTCATTCTCTAAACCTAGCTGCCACTTCCCCCTTACTAGTATCAAGGGATTTCGGCCAGCCTTGTATTCCTCCATTGTCAGTTCATTCAATCATTCTCTAGTGTCGATTTTTAATTAGACGTATTCAATTTTAGACACTGTTGTTTGTGACAACCCGGTGAGAAGAAAAATTAACTGTTCAATAAAAATAAAAGGTGATTTTTCTTATTCTTGTTAATATGTATATTGTAAATTCATGGAAAGATCAGATCTATTACTTAAAAAATTTAAATTTCGCTTATGTATGAGATGCATGTAACCGATAATTCCCAACAAGTTTGTGGTGCCGTCTGGTGCTCCTCTTCTGCCTCAATTTCTTCCTCTTAACGGTCATGAACTTGAGTCCCATTATCATTCAAATAATCTTCTCTAGTAGTCCAGTGTCACCAAGGTGTAAGAGATAGAATCTTTATGCACTTTAGCATAGAATAATTGATATACTTGAGCTCTCCTATAAGTGGATGGCCCAAATATATATGGTGGACTGTATTTGCCATAATGACGGCTATCCAACCAATGGAGATATCCTTAATAGTGAGCGGTTTCTTCTGTAGCTCCTTGAACTTTTGTACAATAACCAATGCACCATTAATGGGAATACCTTCGACCATGCATCTTAATAGCATAACCTCCTTAGAATTCACTACATTAAGACCACCAAGACAATTGAAAATATTAATTGACAAAAACCTATGAAGGATACGCAAGGCATGACTCCTCAAAGAGTGACATTTAATCATGCCTCCTCTCCATGGCACTGGATTAACCAGATCTCTCATAATTTCCCAGCTTTCTTACAAGGTCGCATTGGGTAATTCACCAATGGCATTCGATGGAAAACCTAAGCATGCTATAAATCGTGGAAAATTCATGGTATAACCTTTCCTTCCCAATTTGAAGTTTACCATGCCAAGATCTCCTTCTCCTTTGAAATAACACTCATATGAATAGAGAAAATCTCGTTCAATGGAGGGATACACCTGTGGTTTCTTCTCAACAAATTTCATCCACCCTATATTGTTAATTAAGGGTGAAATCTCATTCCACAGGTTGCCATCAGCTATATCTAGGAAGAGATCACTCAAATAGGTAGGTTTCACATAGGTATATGCACTAAAGTGTTCATACATTGAGTGTTTCCCTTTGTCTACATATGCAAGGATGTGTGAACTGAAAGAGCTGGAAGCTTCAGTATGCCAAGTTTTCTTAAGAGCCACTATATAAGAAAAAACCCAAATAAGCAAGAATCTCGATTCAATTATAGCAAAAAAAAAAGAAAAATGTAGCATATGGAAGCATAAAGAGAAATGTGATTAAAATCATCCACTAAAGCATGAGAAACATTGAGATAAATGAACAAAGATGCAAAGAAAATGATATAGTCAAAGATGGATTCAAGTGAACATGGCAATTGCTAAACAAAATCAAGCTAAAGATGAAATTGCATTCTTTGAAGCATTTGAACAAACACCTTGTGTGCACATGTTGCTTAAGCTAAATCATGATCAAGTTGAAATTCAATTGACACCAAAAATGAATATATAAATTACTAGCATGCTCTCTATAAGCTCATATGAAAACTAATGGAATAGCAATACAATTTAAAGCTCAAACTCTAAGTGGAAGCAACCCCAAGTTACACCAATTTCAAGCAAAATTAATCAATTTTACAATTAAAAAACAAAACTTGAAAGTTAAAGATCACTTACTTAGACAAATGGGAACAACAAAGATGCAAGCTTTTGACTTGAAATAAAAATTACTCGAACGAGTGAAAATTGCTTAATGGGTGAGTGAGAGAATAAGTGAAATGATGTGTGCATGAGTGAGGATGAAAAATGGAGGAGTGAGGTTTATAAAGAACGGCCACTCGGGTGAGTGAAGTTTCACTCTGCTGAGTAGGTTCTCTCGATTTCCAAAGGGACACAAATGGAGCTTTAAAAATTATTACGTTATTGCATCACAAAATCTCACTTGGGAGAGTGGCAAACACCACTTGGAAGAGTGCTCAGGGTCTGCTCTAAAAGCCAAGGAAAAAGGGTCATTGCACTTAGAAGAGTGCCTTTTCACTCTAAAGAATGGCTAGCCACTTAGAAGAGTGACCAGAGTCACTCAGCCAAGTGACCCAAGGCTGCCCCCCTACGAAAAATCTATTTTTCATGGTTCAAGCCCTAAATCTAAGGTTATGATCATGTTATTCCTCTCTTCAAGAATTCACCTTTAAAGCACTAAATTAGCAACTCTAAAACACCTTAATTCACGTTTGTTTTGCATTCTCAAATCAAATCACTCTCAACATATTTATGATCAAACTTAACACATTATCAATCACCCACCTTTCAATTTCCTTAAAACACAAGCCTTATTTGCTTAATTTGTATATGAACTCATGCCAATATCACATCTCAGGCTTTAAACACATGTGGATCATAAAGAATAGAAACACTCCTTTATTAGTCATGAAATAAAAACTAAAGTAAAACAAATCAATAACCTTGTAACAAAGATACTTCAAATACAAATACAAACTAGAGATAACAAGGAAACACAAAATGAAAATAAAGAAAAGCAAGGAAGAGAAAGAGCTTAGTTCTAAGTTTAAAAAGTCCTCAGCTAGACTTATATCCCTTATATCAGTCTTGGAATACCATGGTTGCCTTAGCAACCTCCATTTTCCCAACTCAATATGGTTTTAACCTATAGCTATTGATTTTGTATTCACGCCCATCTTTTGGACTCTTAATAGTCACAACTCCAAAGTCATTGCTTTACAACACTTGATATGGTCCAAGCCATCTGGATTTCATTTTTTTTGGAAATAACCAGAATCGACTCTTATAAACCAAAACCATCATACAGGAGCAAATTCCTTATGATTAAGTTTCTTGTCATGCCACCGCTTGATTTTTTCCTTGTATAGAGCTATATTGGTATAAGACTGATAGGAGCTTGAAAAACTCATAAATATTGTGTGTTAATGTGTGGTTTTGTCCAGTATTGTGTTTATTATTTTGGTATTTTATCTATATTTTGTTGCTTTTATGTGTTTTGTGTATGTGTAGTTGTTTTATTTGTTTTATAGGAGAAGGGGATGATTTAGAGATTAAAGGAGTCAAGTGAAAGAAAGAAAGCCTAAGGTGAGCTAGAAAGGAAGTGTCGCGAGCGCGACAAGGGGGCGAGGTTGCGACAGCATGAAGGGCAGAGAGCCAGGCCAATCCAGCATAAGCGTGCCATGTCGCGAGGGCGACAAAGCAGAAGGGCTCGCGACAGCCAGCGGAGCCAGCCAAGCAGAGGCGTGTCTTGTCGCGAGCGCGACAGGAGTCGCGAGGGCGCGACAATGTGCGGATGAGCAGTTACAATTCTGAAGTGATGCAATTTTCCATGAATAAGGACAACTCTTGTGAAAGGATGTCTTGAAGGGACATAATTTTTAGAGAGGCATATATATGCCAAGTGAACAGAATTTTGAGGATGAAGTTTTTTTTAGAATTTGATTATTGTGATCCTAAGAACAATTAATTTTTTAGTACTTTAGTTTTTATTTTCATGTTTTGAAGAGGAGATAAGAAGCAAGGAAGAAGAAATTCTGTGTGAAGGGAAAAGGGTTGAGAGATCCCCTTCTTCTTGTTCTTATGTTTTATTTTTCTTCCTTGTAATCTTTACATGAATATTATGTTTGCATTTGATTATATATGAACAAATTTCTATTTCCATTTATAATATTGATCTTTGGGTGTAGTATTTTCTATTAAAAGTTTATTGGTATCATTATAAGTTAAGGAAGACGACCTTCAATGTGCAATTCCTTTTCTGAAAATTAACAAAATGGTCAAAAATAAGGGAGTTAGCGAGAGCAACATCTTATTGAAAGTTAATAGGAAATTCATTATCGAAGCATAGTTAGAGGGATCACATGTGGAGATAATTGCTATAGGTTGGTAGATAATCTTAAAATGTGTAATTGAAATCCACTAGTTCATTAACGAGAGTTGAGAATTAGTACTTTAATTGTATGTTTTAGGCAATCTAATTCATGTCGAGAGAGTGGTTTAGAAATTTATTCCAACTTGGCTTACTAATAAGATTAAAATTTATAATTAGAATGATGGTATCAAATGCATGATTATTTAATTTCATAATATTTATTGTCTTCTTTGATTATACTTAACTAGGATAAAATTAATTTTATGCAATAGATTAGTTAGAATTAACTTGCATTTTTGAACATCGTAAACAAGATTAAAATTGAGTAGTAATAGTGGATGATTAAAATCAACATTTCCTTGTGGGATCGATATCTGAAGTACTATAACCGGTACACCGTATACTTGCGGTATTTAAGCTTAAGAAAAAGCATATCAAGTTTTTGGCGCCGTTGCCGGGGATTTTGATTGATTTAAATTTATTACATTATGAACCTTGATTTAAGATTTTGGATTACGATATTTAATTTATTGTTGATTGTTGTGAATTTTCAGGATTTGACTGTTCATGCCGCGTATGAGGAGTTCGCAAGAAGAACTTGAACCGTTCAATCCGGAGATAGAGAGATTTCTTTTGAGTAACCATAAGTCAAATAAAAAGAAGAATCGGAGTAGACGAACTATTATGGCTGAAGAAGAAAATCCACCGCGTTTGATGGACTTTGCCACGCCAGCATTGAGTGGTGCTCAACAAGGTGTGGTAAGACCTAAGGTAAATGCAAACCAATTTGAAATTAAACCATCGCTTTTACAAATGATTCAAAACAGTATCCAATTCTATGGTTTGGCAAATGAGGATCCAAATGCTCATTTGGCAAATTTCTTAGAAATTTGTGATACTTTTAAAATTAACGGAGTTTCGGCGGATGCAATCAAGCTTAGGCTTTTCCCTTTTACATTAAAGGACAAGGCAAAAGCTTGGTTGAATTCCCTTACTAGGGGTTCTATCACAACTTGGGACCAATTAGCCCAAGTCTTTTTATCAAAATACTTTCCCCTAGCAAAAACTGCCAAAATTATTAAAGATATTACTACTTTTGTTCAACATGACTCTGAATCTTTGTATGAGGCATGGGAAAGGTTCAAAGAATTGCAGCGAAGTTGCCCACACCATAATCTACCAAGGGAATTGCTAATGCAAACATTCTACAACGGTGTGAATCCAACAACTCGAGGCACCATTGATGCTGCAGCTGGGGGATCTCTTATGAGGAAAACAACGGAGGCTGCTTTTGACTTATTGGAGGAAATGTCCATGAATAATTGTATGTGGCCAACCGAGAGAGTAAGAGACTCTAATTATAATTCTAGTGCTAATACTAGGGGGGTTCATTCAATAGATTCTGTTGTGGCCTTGCAAGCCCAAGTAGCTGCATTAACACAAAAGATCAATAGTCTAGGAGTGGGAGGAACTCCACAAACTGAGTGCACTATTTGTGGTCGATTAGGGCATGGTAATGAGGGTTGTAGTTTAGGAATAGGGAGTCCAAATGAGCAAGTAAATTTTTTACAAGGGCAAGGACGAGGAAACCCTTTTTCAAACACCTATAATCCCGGTTGGCGAAACCATCCGAATTTTTCTTGGGGTAGTAATAACAATCAAAATAGAGGGGCAGTGGGTTTTCAACAACCCCAAGATAGATTTGGAGCATTGGAGGTTAAAATGGATAGATTTTTGGAGGGCATTAATATGAAGTTTAATGCTCAAGAGGAGACCCAAAAGAGGATGGAAACTAAGTTTGATCAAATAACCAAGAATCAAGCCTCTTCAATTCATAACTTGGAAGTGCAACTGGGGCAAATTGCCAAGGCTCTTCCGTCGCGAGTACAAGGGAGTTTACCAAGCAATACGGAGGATAACCCAAGAGAACACTTAAAAGCATTAAAATTGAGGTCAGGAAAATCTTACATTAATGAATTTGTTAACACTAACAATTTTGGTAGTGTGCAGGAAACTAAAGGGCAAGATGGCCTTGGTGTCGCGAGCGCGACACCTGTCGCGAGCGCGACAGGAGAAGGAACCTCTAACATCGCGAGGGAGGTTGATGACGCGAGCGCGCCAGTTACAGCAAACGAGCCCTCTGTCGCGAGCGCGACACCTGTCGCGAGCGCGACGGAGGGGGTTGTACCAGAAAAACTTCCAAGGGTTTTCACCCCACGACCACCATTTCCGCAAAGGTTGAAGCATGAGAGTCAAGATAAGCAATTTCAATCTTTTCTTGATAAATTGAAGCATGTTCATATAAATTTAAACTTTATTGAGGCTATAACACAAATTCCTAACTATGCAAAATTTCTTAAAGATTTAATTGCTAAGAAAAGAAGTTGGGAAGATGTTTCTACAATTGAATTGACTGAGGCATGTAGTTCTATCATAACAAATAATTTGCCTACTAAGCTGAAGGATAATGGTAGTTTTACCATTCCATGCATTTTAGGAGATGTTGAGTTCCCTAAGTGTTTATGTGATTTAGGAGCAAGCATTAACCTTATGCCATTATCTATTTTTAAGAAATTGGGGTTGGATTATGTTAAACCTACTTCGATGGTTTTACAATTAGCTGACCAATCCATTAAAAAACCATATGGTATAGTGGAAGATGTATTAGTTAAGGTTGACAAATTTATTTTGCCTGCTGATTTTGTCATCTTAGATTTTACTTATGATGTGAAATGCCCATTGATTTTAGGGAGACCTTTTATGAGAACAGGTAGGGCATTGGTTGATGTCTATGAGGGTTCATTAATTTTAAGAGTGGGGGATGATAGTGTAGAATATCGCATGGATAGGGCATTAAGATACCCCATGGAGGAAAATGTATGCATGAGAATAGATGTCATTGATGTTTGTGTTGCAGCAGTATTTAATGAAGCAGGTGTCGATGGGGAAATCATTGAGGAAGAAGCTAGTGGGAAGGATGAGCAAGAGGGTGCAAGGCCAGAACAATTATATCGGAATGATGCACCTATACCACCTTCAATTGTAAGTCCTCCTACGGTAGAGTTGAAAGAGTTGCCAAGTCATTTGAGGTATGCATTTCTTGGTTTAAATCATACTTTACCTATCATCGTATCTAATAAACTTACTAGTAATCAGGAATCTTTGCTAGTAGGGGTGGTTAAAAGGAGAATAAAAAGTATAGGTTGGCAAATTTCGGATTTGCAAGGAATTAGTCCTAATGTTGTCATGCATAGGATTAATTTGTTAGATGATTGTCAACCTAGAGCAGATAGGCAAAGGAGACTTAATCCAAACATGAAATAAGTAGTTAAGAAAGAGGTCATCAAATTGTTAGATGCTGGGATTATCTATCCAATTTCGGATAGTTCTTGGGTGAGCCCAATACATTGTGTACCTAAGAAAGGAGGTATGACAGTAGTTAGGAATGAGAATGGAGAATTAATTCCTACTAGAACTACCACTGGTTGGAGGGTTTGTATTGATTATAGGAAGTTAAATTCGGCTACTAGAAAGGATCATTTTCCTTTACCCTTCATTGATCAAATGTTAGAAAGGGTAACTGGTCATTCTCATTACTGCTTTTTGGATGGGTATTCGGGGTATTTTCAGGTTTTTATATACCCTAGTGACCAAGAGAAGACTACTTTTACTTGTCCATATGGCACTTTTGCCTATAGACGAATGCCGTTTGGATTGTGTAATGCACCTGCAACTTTTCAAAGGTGCATGACCTCTATCTTTGGAGATATGATTGAGAACATCATGGAAGTTTTCATGGATGATTTTTCAGTCTATGGAGATTCATTTGAGATATGTTTAAATAATTTAGATAAAGTGTTGGCTAGGTGTGAGGAAACTAACCTAGTGCTAAATTGGGAGAAGTGTCACTTTATGGTTGAAGAGGGAATTGTTCTTGGCCATAAGATTTCTAGTAGGGGCATTGAAGTGGATAGAGCCAAGGTTGAACTCATAGAGAAATTACCACCTCCCACTACACTTAAGGGCATAAGATTATTCTTAGGACATGCTGGTTTCTATAGAAGATTCATTAAGGATTTTTCACTAATAGCTAAGCCTTTAACTAATTTATTGGTTAAGGAAGTACCTTTTGAATTTTCTGATGATTGTTTACATGCTTTTAATTCTTTAAAGAAGGCCCTTACAACTGCACCTATTATCACTACTCCTAATTGGGAGTTACCTTTTGAGATTATGTGCGATGCAAGTGACTTAGCGGTTGGTTGTGTGTTAGGACAAAGGATTGGTAAAAATTTGCATGTAATCTACTATGCTAGTCATACTTTGTCACCTTCTCAAGTGAATTATACAACCACTGAAAAGGAAATATTGGCTGTTGTCTATGCATGTGATAAATTTAGGTCTTATTTGTTAGGATCTAAAGTTATAATTTATACGGATCATGCAGCTTTGAGACATTTATTTGCTAAGAAAGATGCTAAACCTAGGTTAATTCGTTGGGTCCTTTTATTGCAAGAATTTGATCTAGAAATTAAAGATAAGAAAGGCTCTGAAAATTTAGTAGCTGATCACTTATCTAGATTAGAAAATGTTGAAGGACCACTAGGGGATAGTCATGAAATCAATGAATTTTTTCCGGATGAATCTCTTATGTCAATGAATTATAAGCATGTGCCTTGGTTTGCAGATTTTGCTAATTTTCTTGCTGCAGGAATCATACCCTATGGATTGACATGGCAAAAGAAAAAGAAATTTTTTAGTGATGTGAAAAACTATCTTTGGGAGGAGCCCTACTTATTTAGGATTAGTGGGGATGGTATCATAAGAAGATGTGTGAGTGAGGAAGAAACAGTGGATATTTTAGCTCATTGTCATTCATCATTGTATTCGGGCCATAATGGTGGAGCCAAAACTGCTTCTAGGGTTTTAGAGTGTGGATTTTATTGGCCTACTCTTTTTAATGATGCTAGAATTTTTGTAGCTAAATTTGATAAGTGTCAAAGGGCAGGAAACCTAGGGAAGAGAGATGAAATGCCTTTGAATAATATTTTGGAGGTTGAACTTTTTGATGTGTGGGGAATAGATTTTATGGGTCCATTTCCTATATCTTTTGGGAAATCATATATATTGGTTGGGGTAGACTATGTCTCCAAATGGGTTGAAGCTGAAGCTTTACCAACCAATGATTCAACGGTGGTGCTCTCGTTTTTGAAGAAACTCTTTTCACGGTTTGGAGTACCAAAGGCTATCATAAGTGATGGAGGTACGCATTTCATAAATCATTCTTTTGCATCATTATTGAATAAGTATGGAGTTCATCATAGAGTAGCTACTCCCTACCACCCACAAACTAGCGGTCAAGTCGAAGTGTCTAATAGAGAACTTAAATGGATTTTAGAAAAAACTGTTTCTAATTCGAGAAAAGATTGGGCATATAAACTTGATGATGCACTATGGGCATATCGGACTGCTTTCAAAGCACCTATTGGAATGACTCCATATAGGTTAGTGTATGGGAAAGCATGTCATCTTCCTGTTGAGTTAGAGCATAGGGCTTATTGGGCAATTAAGACCTTAAATTATGACATGAAAGATGCTGGTGTAAAAAGATGTTTGCAATTAAATGAACTTGATGAATTACGTCTTTTTGCTTATGAAAATGCACGATTATACAAGGAAAGGTCTAAAAAGTGGCATGATGCTCATATCAAATATAAAAGTTTTAAGAGTGGGGATAAGGTTTTACTTTTCAATTCTCGCTTAAAATTATTTCCTGGAAAATTGAGGTCTAGATGGAGTGGACCTTTTGAGGTAACTCAAGTCTTCGACCATGGATATCTTGAACTAAAAAATAATAAAGGGGACTTGTTTAAAGTTAATGGGCATCGATGTAAAATCTATTTTGATGGGGCATATGAGAGTAAAGAGGTATCTTTTATCTCATTAGAATTGGCTTAGTGTTATTCATTTATTTTTACTTTCTATTGTTTTTAAGTAAATAATTTGTTTTTCTTTGTTTCGTACCTTATTTGGAATACTTACATATTTTTCTTTTTATTTTACAGGTATTTATGATTTCTTTCTTTATGTTGTTGATATGAACAAAAAAAAAGTAATGAACATTTCATTATTGTCGCGAGCGCGACAATGATGGGTTGGACGGATCACAGGCCTCTGTCGCGAGCGCGCCCTGTTCGCTCTCGCGACTCATTCATCTTGATTTGTGCCCACAGTCTCTGTCGCGAGCACGATTACATCGCGAGCGCGACAACTGATTTTGAGGGCAGATCATATACTCTCTGTCGCGAGCGCGACTTGCTTCGCGAGCTCGCTAGTTTAAATACCGTGCCTTGTCGCGAGCGCGATGGTATCGCGGGGTCGCGACAGGACACGGGATTTGAATTTCTTAGGGTTTTAGCTGCCTTTTCACCTTCCCCTATATATAGTTCAAACCCTAAGTAGACTATTCATCTTCTCCATTTAGCAGCTCTTGAGTATTCAACGTTTTTCTCTCAAAGTTTTGAGTTCTCTTCTCCTCAGTTCTTGTTTTTGGGTTTTGTGGAAAGTTTTTGCTGTGTTGTTTCTTCTTTTTCTTCACTTGTTCTTGTGTTTTTAGCTTGGGTTTCTTTATCTTCCATCATGGTGCGCACAAAATCCATTGGACGCAAGGATAAGCAGCCAGTTGTCGAGCCAAGTTCTCCACCAACACCACCTGTTGAGTATCTTCAGGCCAGGTTTGAGTGTCCCTTCCCTATCTACTCTAAAGACGAGGGGAAAAAGTTTAAGTTTTTTAACACCAAAACCTATGTAGGCATGTTGCATCTAGATACTGAATTGCTTAAAGATTTAGGTTTGACTGCTCAATTTGATAAATATATCAAATACATGAAATGGGAGAAATTTTCTGTCATGAATTTACCTATTAGGAGGGATTGGGCTGTAGAGTTTTTTGTCACATTGGCTTATGTTGATAATAAAAAGACTCACTTTAAATTTAGACACCAAGGTGCTGAGTTTACATTTGGTTTTGATGAACTTCATGATTGGTTTGGTTTTCCATTGAATGGAACACGCTTTAATTCTAATTTATTTGATCACCGACCAATATGGACAACATTAACTGGTTTGGCAGAATTCAATAACAAAAATGCCTCTAATAGACTTATTAAGGACAATGGCTTGTTTTTATTTCATAAGTATTTATGCCATGCCTTGTTTGGACGTGTAGAAAGCACCAAGGTTCAATCCAAGGACTTGTTTGTGCTTCATTTGTTACTATCACGTAAAACACCATGTTCCATAGATTTTATTTTTGACGGGTTATACCATGCATCAATTGCTAGAACTAAAACTGTAGGTATGTGCCACATGGTAACCGGTATCATTTTGGGGTGTTTAGGTGATTTAGGCAATTTTGTTTTGGCTGACAATGAACATGTGACTTTAATGGACATACGTTATCTTCGTAATTCCCATGTTTTAGATAGACATGCTATGCCTCCGCAGTTTTTGTCCCGATTTGTGCAGGAAACGAGATCTAGTCGTGCCAAAGGAAAGGGCAAAGCACCAGAAACATCTACTGCTGAACCTTATGGTTCTGATGAGGATAATGATGAAGACGAAGCTGCTATGGCCAGTGATTTTGGTGTGGGTGGAGATGATCGTGATGAGCCCAGTGTCGGTGCTGCACAAGAGGACACTGCTGGATTGCAACGGGTCATGTCTCGGTTGGATGGGATTGAGGCTGCCAATCAAAGTATGGCGGCTCGGATGGATTCCCTTGAGGCGACTGTTCAGCAAATGCACAAGAGTCATAAGAGCCTCAGCCGCAAGCTCCTTTCCTTCTTTCACCACCACAACGTTCCTTTCACGCCTTCTCCACCGGGGTCCCCAAGTGGGGCCAATGAGTAATGTTACCTTCTCCTTTTTGTCATTCTTTTTGCTTTATTTTCGTATTGTTTGTGTTGTGCTTGTCTGTGTTGTATGTATTGTTTTGTGGAGTCTTCCTTACACAATGAGGACATTGTGTTCTTTAAGTGTGGGGAAGCTAGTTGGTAGTATGCATATAGGATTAGTGTTAAATATTTTATGTTTTATGTTGAGTTGTGTGATGGAGTTATTCTTTGTGAAATTGTTGCCTATTAACATATGTAATTAGTCTTTGCATAGTTAGTTATGAGTTGATTTGATACATTCATTAACTTAGAATTTAGGGTCTTTAGTGTTAATATGATTATGCTTCCTTAGATAGGCATGTTTAGGTAAAGTACTTTGGTATATAGTTCTTTTAGACCAAGTTCTTTGTATATGTGCTTTAGAATAGTGAGAATGCATGATGTAGAGTTTTGCCATAGCCATGGTGAGCTTTTGAGCCTTAACATATGAAATTTTTTTTGTTTGTTGAGAGAATTCCTCTTGTATTCATTACTCTAGAACTTGTGTTAGATAATTCTTGAGATCACATTTAGTATGAGATGTGCATGAAAAATGATAAGGGCATTTAGATTACACCATTTTGGCTTGCTTTAAAAACTTACCTTTTTGACTTTAGGTAGCCATTTTTGAGCCTAAACTATTTTATTCATGAGCTTATTTTTAGCCTTGAGCCAATTTCTAACCAATTCAACTTTGAGCTTGAACCTTCATGTGGAAAATGTAGTTAAGCTTTGATGAGTAGGATATAGTATTGATATATGTTAAGCATGAGTTTTTGAATATGTGTCTAATCCCTGAAATTTAAAGCCACTAGTATTTCAAAATAAAAAAAAAGAGAAAAAGAAAAAGAAGAAGAAACGAAAAAAAAAAAAAACAAAAACAATTACACTAGTTTGCTTTTTAAAGAAGGAAAACAAAAGTAAAGAAGGCAACTAGTTGAAATTGAGTATCGGAGAAAACTAGTGGGAAGTGAAACATTGTTGTAAGGGGATATGGAAATTGCATTAGTATAATTGGAAATCATGCTTAGGTGTAATTTTTGCAAATACAAAGTCTTATTTGTTTGAGTTTTGGTTATATTTTCCACATGAATGAGCTACTTAACCAAAATTTTCCTACCTTAACCTAAGCCAAGCTATAACCCTTTAAAGACCTTTTTGATTTTGTGCATTATTTTATGCTAGTGATGGGGATTTTTGTTTAATACAAGCCTATGGTATGTGGTGGTACAAGAGGAATTATGAGTTAAACACTATCCACTAAACACTTGAGTGGTGTAAGGCACATATTATGAGAGAATAACTCTATATTTTGTATTACTTGCTAGGATAGAGTACATGTATAAGAGATAAGGTTTTACGAGCTTTATATAATTGTACTTTGCATTCTCTTGTTTATCTTATGTTGAGCATATGAGTATTAAGCCTTATAGATCCAAGATTTTATTTTGGTACTCGTTGATATTGACTCATGATTAATATGTTAAAGAAACTTTCCATGTGTTAATTTGTGAGAATTTTAAGAAGGACAACTCCATATTTCATGTTTTATGTTTAAATTACATGTTTGAGCTTTGTTGGTTTTTAGCATTTAGAGTTTTTGCTTGAGGACAAGCAAAAGTTCAAGTGTGGGGAATTGATAGGAGCTTGAAAAACTCATAAATATTGTGTGTTAATGTGTGGTTTTGTCCAGTATTGTGTTTATTATTTTGGTATTTTATCTATATTTTGTTGCTTTTATGTGTTTTGTGTATGTGTAGTTGTTTTATTTGTTTTATAGGAGAAGGGGATGATTTAGAGATTAAAGGAGTCAAGTGAAAGAAAGAAAGCCTAAGGTGAGCTAGAAAGGAAGTGTCGCGAGCGCGACAAGGGGGCGAGGTCGCGACAGCATGAAGGGCAGAGAGCCAGGCCAATCCAGCATAAGCGTGCCATGTCGCGAGGGCGACAAAGCAGAAGGGCTCGCGACAGCCAGCGGAGCCAGCCAAGCAGAGGCGTGTCTTGTCGCGAGCGCGACAGGAGTCGCGAGGGCGCGACAATGTGCGGATGAGCAGTTACAATTCTGAAGTGATGCAATTTTCCATGAACAAGGACAACTCTTGTGAAAGGATGTCTTGAAGGGACATAATTTTTAGAGAGGCATATATATGCCAAGTGAACAGAATTTTAAGGATGAAGTTTTTTTTAGAATTTGATTATTGTGATCCTAAGAACAATTAATTTTTTAGTACTTTAGTTTTTATTTTCATGTTTTGAAGAGGAGATAAGAAGCAAGGAAGAAGAAATTCTGTGTGAAGGGAAAAGGGTTGAGAGATCCCCTTCTTCTTGTTCTTATGTTTTATTTTTCTTCCTTGTAATCTTTACATGAATATTATGTTTGCATTTGATTATATATGAACAAATTTCTATTTCCATTTATAATATTGATCTTTGGGTGTAGTATTTTCTATTAAAAGTTTATTGGTATCATTATAAGTTAAGGAAGACGACCTTCAATGTGCAATTCCTTTTCTGAAAATTAACAAAATGGTCATAAATAAGGGAGTTAGCGAGAGCAACATCTTATTGAAAGTTAATAGGAAATTCATTATCGAAGCATAGTTAGAGAGATCACATGTGGAGATAATTGCTATAGGTTGGTAGATAATCTTAAAATGTGTAATTGAAATCCACTAGTTCATTAACGAGAGTTGAGAATTAGTACTTTAATTGTATGTTTTAGGCAATCTAATTCATGTCGAGAGAGTGGTTTAGAAATTTATTCCAACTTGGCTTACTAATAAGATTAAAATTTATAATTAGAATGATGGTATCAAATGCATGATTATTTAATTTCATAATATTTATTGTCTTCTTTGATTATACTTAACTAGGATAAAATTAATTTTATGCAATAGATTAGTTAGAATTAACTTGCATTTTTGAACATCGTAAACAAGATTAAAATTGAGTAGTAATAGTGGATGATTAAAATCAACATTTCCTTGTGGGATCGATATCTGAAGTACTATAACCGGTACACCGTATACTTGCGGTATTTAAGCTTAAGAAAAAGCATATCAAAGACCACTGTCGAAATTCATCCAGTTCATTGAGTTGTAACTTTCTTTTATCTCCTGCACACCTCAAATCAAAATTTGGCAATTTTATAGTACAATAAGCTTTATATTTTAATTCGACCGATGGATGACATGCTCTCCCAAAAACTAATCTATATGGAGACATGCCTATAGAGATTTTAAATACTGTTCTATAGGCCCAAAAAGGCTTATCTCATTTTCTAGACCAATCTTTTCTAGAATTATTCACTGTTTTCTCCAAAATTGATTTCAACTCTCTATGAGACACTTCAACTTGCCCATTTTCTTAAAGATGATATGGGATAGTTATCTTATGCCTTACACCAATTTTTTAAGCAATGCTTTGAATTGATAGTTGACAAAATGTTTATCCCTATCACTTATAATGGCCCTTGGTGTTTTAAATCTAGTGAAAATATTTCTCCTAAGGAATTTAAGCACCACTTTGGCATCACATGTTCTAGAAGCTATTGCTTCTACCTATTTGCTAACAAAATCCATGGCTACTATGATATATTAAAATCCAAAAGAGTTTGGAAATGACCCCATAAAATCAATTCCCCAGACATCAAAAATCTCTACTTCTAACACATTATTCATAGGCATCTCATTCCTCTTAGATATATTCCCTACACGTTGACACCTATCACAAACTTCTATGGAAGACTTAACACTAGAGAAAAGAGAAGGCCAAAAGAAATCTAACTGAAGAATTTTTTTTACTGTGCAATTTGCTCTATAGTGACCTCCCACTTCTCCTCCATGACATTGCTTCATTATATCTTCTTGTTCTTCTTCTGGAACACATCTTCGAAGCACTTGATCCGGAAAAATTTTGATTAAATATGGGTTATCCTAAAGATAATGTCTTGCATCTGCTTGAAGCTTTTTCTTTTATGGCCAAGTAAAGTCTTATAAAAGGTATCCTCCTACAAGAAAATTAGCTATATTAGCATACCAAGGAACCAAATTTTCATAAGCATAAATAGAAAAAATGCGTTCATCTGGAAATAAGTAAGAAATTTCCCCTTTTTCTATATTATCGTTATCCAATCTCAATAGATGGTTTGCCACAAAATTTTCAGCTCCTTGCAAAACCCATCTAATGATCTTGGTTTGGAGTCCTTCTTTGCGAAAAAGGTGCCTCAATGCTGCATGATCTGACCACACAGTGACCTTAGATCCAAGGAGATAGGGTCTGAATTTTTCAAAAGAAAACACAATTGCTAATAATTCCTTCTCCGTGGTTGTATAATTAACTTGAGCCCCGATGAGAGTATGACTTGCATAATAGATAGTATAAAAGACTTTCTCCTTTTATTGGCCTAAAACTGCTCCCATTGCATAGTCACTAGTATCACACATGATCTCAAATGGTAAGCTCCAATCTGGTGATACTATGATTGGTGTTGTGATTAACCTTTGTTTCAACATGTTAAATGCCTACAAACACTTATCATCAAAGTTAAATGCAACATCTTTTATCAAAAAATTAGAAAGTGGTTTAGCAATTTTAGAAAGTCATTAATGAATCAACGATAAAACCCAGCATGACCAAGAAAACTTCTAATACCTTTAACATTAGTCGAGGGAGGCAATTTATCAATAACATCAATTTTAGCTTTATCCACCTCAATCCCTTTCTCGAAGATCTTATGGCCTAACATTATCCCTTCTCTTACCATAATGTGACATCTTTCCCAATTAAGAATAAGATTGGTTTCTTAACACCTTTCTAAGACAAACGTAAGATTAGATAAACATGACTCAAAATCATGCCCATATAATGTAAAATCATCCATAAAGACCTCCATGAATTTCTCAATAAAATCATGAAAAATAGCCATCGTGCATATTTGAAATGTAGCAGGGGCATTACAAAGACCAAATGGCATTCTCCTATATGCAAATGTACCATAAAGACATGTGAATGTGGTCTTTTCTTGATCTTCTAGGGCAATAGGAATTTGCATATATCCCAAATATCAATCTAAAAATAGTAAAACCTATTTCTTGCCAATCTCTCTAGCATTTGGTCAATAAAGGTAAAGGAAAGTGATCCTTTCTAGTGGCATTGTTCAATATCCTATAGTCTATACATACTCTCCATCCTGTCATTGTGCGTGTTAGGATAAGTTCATTATTTTCATTGAATTCCACGGTCATCCCCCTTTCTTAGGTATACATTGAACCAGACTAACCTAACTACTACCAGAAATGGAATATATAATACATGCATTGAGTAGTTTTAGTACCTCCTTTTTCACCACTTCTTGCATAGCTGGATTCAGTCTCCTTTGTGGTTGTACCATTAGTTTGAAATAATTCTCCATAGGGATTTGGTGCGTACAATAACTAGGATTCATTCCCTTCAAATCGGATGTCTCCAACCTACGGTTCCTTTATGCTTTCTCAATACTTCAATAAGCATTTCTTCTTCCAAACCTGTCAAAAGTGAAGATATGATTACTGGTTTTGCATTATTTTCCAAAAATACATATTTTAAATGAGAGGAAAGAGTTTTGAGTTCATTATCTCCCTTAGGTGGAAATGGTTCATTCTCCTTTAGTCCTTCCTCTTCGTGTTCTTTTTCTAGCTCCTTTATTAGTTCTTTTTCTGTCATTTCCACCTCCTCCTCATCCCTTAAATTCATTAAAAAATTTTTAAGCTCATCATTCAGTAAAATTTCCTCTTGCTTTTCCTTTACACATTCTTGAATACCATCTATGAAGTAAATAAACTCTTCAAAATCATATGAAGGAAGCTTCATTACTTTATTCACATTGAAAATCATTTCCTCCTCATTGAATCTTAAAGTAACTGTATGTCCATATACATCAATTAAAGCCTTCACAGTATTCAAGAATGGCCTTCCTATTATCAAAGGTACCTTCTGCCCCTTTTCTATATCCATGACTACAAAATCAACTGGAATATAAAGTTTTCTACTTTCACCAATAAATCCTCAATAATATCCTTGGGTTTATTTACCAATCTATCTGCCAATTGTAGAGTCATCTGGGTTTCCTTGATGTCACCTAAATTCAATTTCCTACAAATTGAATAGGGCATTAAATTAATACTAGCACCCAAATCACATAGTGCATGTCCAACAAAATTCCCTCCTAATTCGCATGGTAATGTGAAACTACCAAAATCTTTTAATTTTTTAGGGATTTTGTTCATTAAGATTGCACTACAATTTTGTGATAATTGAATCATTCCAATACCCTCTAGCTTTTTCTTATTAGAATATAATTCTTTCATAAACTTAGTATATTTAGGCATGTGTAACAAAGTTTTAGTAAATGGTAAATTCACATACAACTTCTTAAACATGTCTAAAAATCTAGTTAACTTCTCATTATGCTTTTTCTTCCTAGCTAGTGATGGGTAAGGTAATTTAGACTCATTAAGTATAATAGAAATAAGTTTCTCCTTACCTTTGCTCTTCTTAACAACAAGTGATTTTTCATTATTTGGTTCAAAAATACTTACCTCCGATGTCAGTTCCATCAAACCCGAAGAGTGCTTACCATTTTCAGCTTCCTTCACCTCTTTTTCATTTCTTAAGGTAATTGCCTTGGCTTCCTTCTTTGAATTTTTATCCACATTAGATGGAAAAGTGTCATGCATCCTATTTGAGATAGAGTTGGCAAGTTGCCCTACTTGATTTTCTAAATTTCCAATAGAAGCATCTTGATTTCTCATCCAAATTTCTTGTGATTTCCATTTATCATCCTGATTAGACAAGAAATTAGTTTGAGCATTCCAAAAATTGGCAAACATTTCCTCTAAATTGAGCTTTATATCCTATATGGGTTAAGGTCTAGCTTAAAAACCTGGGTGTTGATACGTAGATGCTTGGTTAGGCAGGTGGCTATTGCTATGGGAGATTATATTTTGATTAAATAGAGCCCTAGGTTGATTACTAGATGAAGATGCATTATTTCCTTCTCTTCATGAAAAATTAAGGTGATTTCTCCACCTAGGATTATAAGTATTGCTATAAGGATTCAATGCCTTTACTTCCTCTACTAATGTTCCTACATTCTCCTCATTCTTAATCTAAAATGATTCAGCATAAGATAAAGATGACACATTTTTAACTTGTAAACCACTTACCTATTTTGTCAATGCATCTACTTATTCTCTTAGGATGGCTACCTCATCCACACTGTGTATAACTTGTTTTTTCTATGTGGTCCTTACACTTGCCCATTGAGCATCATTGGTAGCCATCTCATCCAAAAGTAGGAAAGCTTCTTTAGGGATCCTGTTCATAAAACTTCCATTTGATGCTGTGTCTAGGAGAGATCTTATAGACTGATTTACACCTACATAGAAAATAAACATTAGTTGATGAACAACAATTTCATGGTATGGACAACTTTTTAAGAGTCTCCTAAATCTTTTCAAGCTTCATGGAAGGGTTCCTCATATAATTGGTGAAATTATGGATGTTATTCCTAATACTAGTTATTTTGGTAGGCGAGAAGAACCGGCATAAGAATTTTTCCTGTATTCATTGCCATGACTGAATTGATTGGCTTGGTAACATTTGTAACTAGTCCCTTGCCTTACCAATGAGAATAAACGAGAATAGCTTAAGCATAATGGCATCTATAGACACATTGGGTATTTGAACTGTATCACTGATTTCTAGGAAGATGTCTAAATGCTGAGCTGGGTCCTCTATTTCTGATCTAAAAAATTGATTCTTTTGGACCATGGTTATGGTGGTCGTTTTTATCTCAAAATGTTGGTTATGAGGTATCCTGATAGTTCTATGATCCTTATTCCACCTAGGTATGGCATAATCTTTAATGGTTTTAAGCCTAAATCCGTCCCCTTGAGCTTGGTTAATCTGCCTTTCTATCCTAGGGTGTGGATCATTCATTGGTGGGTTACGAAGAGGATGGTTATTAAGGTTATTATGGTTATTCTGTTCTTGATCCTCTAAATTCATCTCTCTTTCCCTTAACCTCCTAATCCTATAGAATGTCCTCTCAATTTTAGGGTCAAAAGGTAAAATTAGCTCGCCTCTTATCATAAACTATTGACACTTGTAGAGAATAAAAGAATAAAATTAATAAAGAATGAAGAAATCTAAAAACAAATGCCAATGTTTCGCCGGCAATGGCACCAAAAACTTGATCGGTGTCTAGCAAATGTACTAGATCGGTTAGTAATATAGGAAAATATAAATTAAGACCCCAAATATCGTACCCAAGGGAAACTGTGATAATGTAAGTTATTTCAGATTTTAAGGTGAATATCGTACAAAGAATAATAGAAATCCCAAGTTTATGATGGTACTGAAAGATAAATAAAACTTAAGAAATTAAAATTAAATCTAAACAAAGCAATCAATTAAAGTTGGTAAAATTCAATACTAAAGGCAACTTCTGCTAAAGGACTATCCACCTTAACCTTATATTGCAATTACTTAACAAAAATGGAACACAAGTGATTATGAAGAAATCAGATGAATAAGGCAAGATAACTTAAATCAAGACTATCATTCTTAAGCATTATACTTTCTTTTTCAAAATTATTCAACACTTAGCATAAACATTTGATTTGTACCTCTTGTATGTCTATTAAATTCTTTTGCAAGTAAACTTAACTTTTATCTATTCTTGATTTTAACTTTTCTTAATCTTAATCTATTATGACCAACACACCACTATACCTTAACTCAGGACATAATCATGCATTAAGACTAATAAATTAACCTAAGAACAAGCAAACCAATAATCATGCATAAATCAATTGTCAACAATTAATTCAAATAAGTTAACAATCAAATTATAGATAATCAAAGGTAAAAATTTGCAAAAAGCCAAGAAATAATCAACTTGTATCACATTAAGCGCAAATTAGGTCATTATAATACAAGATTAAGGATTCAAGTATCCTTTAGTAAAAGTTAAAGAAAACTACTCACACTTCATACTAAAAACCAAGAAAAGTAAATAAAGTTGATACAAAATCAAACCTAAGCTAATATATACTAATGAAAGGAAAATTTGTAAGGTAAAAGGTGTTTTCAATATTTATGTCTTCAGCTCCTTTATAGCCTACCAGAGAAGAGTTTACATCTCATATGACTTCCTATCTTGGAAGAATTCATGTTTAATTGAAATAGGAAGACTTTAATTGCTTAAATAGGAGATTTACTCATGAGAGTGAGTCTTACACTCAGGAGAATGACCATTGTGCTCAGGAGAGTGGACTTTTGTGCTCGGGAGAGTGACTTTCTACTGCATTTCTCGTAACTTCACTTGGGTGAGTGTAAATTTCACTATGGAGACAACCAAATCACTCAACCTAGTGATTTATGGCTGCATCCCACAAATAAAAGCCATAATTCTCCTTAATTGCAATTTTGCCCCTAACTTTCTCCTTTTTGAACCATAAGCCTTTTTCTCTTCAATTTGGCCCTAAAAAATACCAAAACTTACAATTATTCCTAAAACACATAAATTAAATAATTAAACCTAAAACAAACTAAATTAAGCCTAACTTGACTCAATTAGATACATAAAAAATACTAAAAATATAATATAATTCACACTTATCAATAGTGATTTTCCCAAGTCAGAATAATGCCTCTATTGGCTAGCTTTGATAGTGGATACCTCTGCTATCTTTCCAACTATATTCTACCTATTACTATTCCTGATAGCCTTATTACCACCGAAGTTCCTTTTTACATTTTCACTATTTGCCCTTCTAGCTAAATACTCCCCTTCAGCTTCTATAGCTATATCCTTCAAGGATTCCTAATCTTTCAGACCCTTCATTTTAAAACCATCTCTTAAATATGGACTCTTATTTTGGATAAACAACTTGATTTAATCAGCTGTGTCGAGCTTCCTCTTCATCTCTATCACTCTATTTCTCCACTTAGTAAGGCACTCATGGAAAGACTCATCATGCTTTTGTTAGAGTAACTCAAGATCCTTTAAGGTGACTTCTATCCTCATATTTCAGTCATATTGCTTGAAAAATTCCTCCCTCAATAGGTTCCAATCCCTTTTAGGTCTCATATCCAAACTGTGATACCAATCTATAATGGTTTCGATCAAACTCAGGCAAAAGTATTTTACCTTTTTATTTCTTGGATATAGTAGTCCTTTAATGATTAATGTGTACAACTTAATGTGAGCCAAAGGGTCTAAGGTACCATTAAACCTTAGTAGGTTGAGGCAGTGGCTCGTCTACATCCAAATCCATATCTTTGGGGTTTATCCCCTTACCAATAGATAATAGCCTAAACATAGCTTTTATCTTCTCCTCAATCTTTCTAAAAGTTATATCTTCAGCATTAGGACCCTTTATTCTCATATTCATCAACGGAGGAACATATTCTTTATGCTCTTCCTCTATGAAATTATCTTTGGGACATGCCTCCTTTCCCTTCTCGATGGATCTCAAAGCACCGTAGCATCGGCAGTAGCAACATTCCCAATATGAGTTGACTCTACTGTCTTGTGAGTAGGTGCTACAAGCTGAGGCATACTGTTAAGTGCTACAGAAGACACCATTCCACTGATTATAGCTAACATTCTCTCCTTAAATTCCTACAGATGCCTATCTATTCTCCAATCTAAGTCATCCTTTATTGTTGAAGGTCTTTAAGGAGTGACATTCGCCCTTTCTTTTAAAAATGGAAACCTTGTTGTAGTATCATTAGAACTCTCACATATTCATTTCCCCCTTCGATTTTATTCATTTCACCATTTACCATTTTTGAACTCATTTCTTGGCTTCTTTCTAATAACTGACTAAAACCCCACTCAAAACTGACCTCTTAACCCAAATCTGAGCCTAAATCTGACCTCAGTAGAATGGATATGGACCATTAAACTAGGTATTTGTCCGACCCTTTGGACCACCTAAATGAGTTTATGATGGTTGCAATAATTAGATGTTAAGTATGATTCATGATATGATGCATGTATAAGATATGTACGTGATGCATGAATGCAATGCATGGTTTCATTAGATGTCAATCACAAACACACACAAGCATATACAAAGCCTTCTAACCTTGTTACTCCCACACAGAAGGTAGTGTAATCTCTTTCCTATATGTGCTTAGCCCATGGGTCAGTAGGTTACCCAATGGATGCGTATGGTGCACGGTGGAAAACTGGCAATATAACCTCTATAATTGAAAGTGCAAGCATATGGGCTTTTACCATTATGTATTTTGACTAACTCATATAGATCAGGTTAGGCCCACTAGGGTATGGTAGCCTTTGACTGGTACCCTCCTAATTTATTTGTGTTTGGCCAACACATAAAGGTCTATATAGCAAGTTAAAGTTATTATGGTTATACAACCTAGGGAAAGTTGCTATTGTCATTACATGGGCTTTAGTCATGGGTGGTGAAACTTTAGGGCTACCCCAGCATGGTCCCTGCCAAAAAGGTCTAGCTCATCATGAGCATGATGACTAATGGGTCACCATTTTATACACCATTTAATACTAGACTTGGGCTGGTGGGTCTCTTTGACACCTCCTTACACTAAATGAATGTAAGGCGTGCTTTAGGATAGCACCGAGGCTAAAAAGGGATGCCTAACTTAATTCTAAGGCTTTAAGATGTATGCAAGAAATGCAGTTTAAAAAGGAGATATGATTAATTAATAAAACCTAATTATAAAAACTTAACCAAAATGCTTTTCAAAGCAAGGTCTCTTTAGTCCCCAGTCAAGTCACCACTATGACATGCAATAGAGTCCACCCTACATTTCAGTTTTATTCTCGAAGGCCTACTTTTAGGGCCTGAGGCCAGAAAGGCTCGCTTTTTATTATAAACTGGCCATTTTATAATAAATAGGATTGAGTCCAAATTATTACTGATAATCAACCCATGAAGGCATCTACTAGTGGGCTCAAAGAGGTAGGTGTCATGGAGTCGCCACCCAATAAAATGTTGGAAATTGAATCTCGACATTATTTTGATGCCAAAACAGAGACTAGTGTTCAGGACATCTCTCTTATTAGGCATCTTGGTTAAGTGTTGTTTTATGATTGAGTTTTAGAATTAAACCACTCTCCTCTCTCACATGATGTAAGCAATAGAATTTAAGTAAAAATCCCAAGAAAGTAAAGAAAGCAATAATTAAATACTTAAAATAAAGTCTTACTTAAGAGTTATTACATAGGCAAATCGTCTAGTGATTACATACATAAATTAGGGTATTCATTTGGATCGAGAACATTGGTTCCTTCATGCACATTTTACAAAAAATAAGGTTTTATTATTGTGAGAATTTTTGGGTTAAAATTCGAATATTAGTCTATTTTTATTCAAAAAAATCCAGTTAATTAGTAAAAACTGATTTAAGTGAGATTTTTATCATTAAACGTGCAAAAAATCATTTATTACTACCTATTACATTCCGAAAAAAATAATACATCCAAAATAAATAAAAAAATACATACAGAATAAATAAATAAATAAAAACATAATAACCATAATAACCAATAGCAAAAAATAAGGCAACTCAGATAAAGAGGGTAGCCAGAGTGGGAACACGACTTCCCATGCAAGCACTATATGTCCTCCATGACCATAAATATTCCAATTACTCAAAAAAAATTAATTAGCATTGATGATAAAATATCTACATAATTTACAGCTAAAACAAACTGATAACAGGTGTAATAGCATATATACAGTGACAAAAACATGTCAAATATTGCCTAAATATTGTATGAAATAGATATTAAAATAAAAAACATTGAAAAAAACCTAAAATGTATGCAAAAACCTAAGAAATACCCTATGGACGGCCAAAAAGGAGCAAGGGACTACCAACTATAGAGTGAAGGATAGCCAGGAATGAGGCAGAAGGATGTCCTATCTTTCGGGTGAGGGATAGCCATCCCTCACATCTTTTTCCCATCCCTCACTTACAAAATAGAATAGAAACTTACAGAACGGAAGAAAAAATGTAAGAAATTGTGTAAATAAATATTTTATCTCTAGATATACAATAATTAATCATCAAATCATGCTAAAACATATTTAAACACCAAAATGTACAACAAATAACTTTAAAATTAAGGAAATACACCACATATATACTTCAAAATAATAATGGGGGAATCCATTTTAATAGTCATGCCTCTAATATGTCATAAAAACCAAAAATGAATCATATTTTAACAAGGTGAGCATGTTGTTCAATCTCAACAGTCAAAATAGATCAATTTAACATCCAACTAATTATGCAATTGAGTGAATGAATGGTAGAGAGAGAAAGAAGTAAATAAGCCTAAAATATTACCCTTAGGAGATATTTTAACTCTTTGATCTCTAAAGTCTAGATCTCTACTTTTAATCGCATTCTTTGATTCTTAAAAGAAGTATGAAATTCATTTTTATTTGTGTCAAAAAGATTGCTAACATATAAACCATTTAAAGAGAGAAAAGAAATTGATTTTCTTCCTTCCCTAAGGTTTTTTTTCAAAGAATGATGATTTCTCCCTTCTCAAAGCCCTAATTTTTGGTTTATATACCTAAAAAAGAGTTTTAATTTGAATACAACTCAAAAATCGCCAGATTAAGAGATAAAATCCCCAAAATTTGGACCTAAATCTTTATCCAACGCCTTCCTTTTTTGAAATTCCAAAAAAATATGGAAAAATCTAGGTTTTGACCTAGGGATAGGCATTTATGAGTGAGTGATGGCCATCCCTTACCACTAGACCACAAATTTCCCAAAATGCCCTTATTTTACACTATTTTGGAGGTTAGGACCCATAGACGACCGTCTATCACCATTGTCTGTCTAGAAATAGGGCTTTTTTTACATCTTCCTAAAACACTCAAAAACATTTGAAAGTATTTAGAGAATCATGAAAATATTTTAAAAGAAAATGTTAAATCCATGATTGAGGTTTCGAGATCCAAACCCGCTATAAGTGATATACTATTTCCTCATCATCGAGTAACCCTAATCTAAGCTACCTCAGGTCACAGTGTCTACAGTCAACATCATCACTCTCACTATCATCCTCTTCAATAGCTGTAACAGGGGCTTTGCCCTTACACAAGCTAGCCTTAGCATGTCTTTCCTCAGAGGAAAAGAATGTTGGAGGCCACCCTTTTCTCTTCAAAAGCTACAAATTGTGCAACAACTTGACATCCAACAAGGTTATGGTATCGTTATCATTAGGCTCAGAAGTAGATAATTTCCCTAAGCAACCTAGAATTATTTTTAGAGACAGATGTATTATATAAGCCATAAAAAATAAAGCAGATAGAATAAGGTATTTTCTTACTTTGTACTAGGAACAATACAAACAAGTCTTTAGCTTGTACCTTGGTACTCTCAACTCTCCCAAACATAGCATGGCATAAATATTTATGTGACAACAACAAAGCCTTATTTTTAATCAATCTATTTGTTGAATTTTTAGTGTCAAAATGCCCTAAGCCAGTTAATTTCTTCCAAGTATCAAAAGCAAGAAAATGTTAAGGAATAAATTGTTGTCCATTCAATGAAAACCCAAACCAATCATGCATTTTAGTAAAGCCAAACACATGCTCAATATCATTCTGCCTAAATTTCAACTGGATTTTCTTATTGTCTACATATGCCAAAGTCACAAAAAATTCAAGTACCCATTCTCTCCTAACATGTAATTCTAGATTGGAAAAGGTTTCCTATTTCATACATTTCAAGAAATTAATAGTTTCATCCTTAAGCCTTAAAGTTTCTAACAATCCAAATGCCACATTCCCATAATGTCTCTTTTTTGACAAAGCCAAAAATTTATCACCTTCTTCCTTGGAATAAATCGAAAAAAGGCATTCAAACATACTTTGGAAAATGGTGGTACCTTGCTCTTAGTGAGAAGAACTTCTAGCAGCCTTTTCCCCTTGTGTCCCACACTTTTTTGATGCACCATGGTGATTTGATAGAATAAAAAATCTCAACTCTTCATAGATAATAAAAAAAAACAAAAACTTGGAGATCTTGAACAAAAACATAAAGAAAAATGTAATAAAAGAAGAAGAAAATGAAAAACTAGAGAGAAAAGAGGATAAAACTAGAAGAAAACTATAGAAAATGATTCTTCTAGTGTTCAAACCAATTTACAGAGGTAAGAAAACAGATACAACGGTTGGGAAAAGCCCCAAAATTTTAAAATCCGCACTTTGTCGCTCTCCTGACCACTTTTGCACTCACGACAAAGTGCTTTGTTTTTTAGTTTCATAAAGAGTCGCACCCGTGATTAACGTCCTGCTCGTGATAGAGACCAAACTCTAGTTTCTTCCTTATAAGGCCATGATCACGATAGGTATAAAACCATGATAAAGGTTTTGAAAAAAGACAAAATATAAATATATTAAAACACTTGAACATAAATAAAAACCTACGGAACATGCACCAATTACATTAGTATTAATAAATACATCAAATTAAAAATAAATAAATAATTATGGAAATAGAAAGAGTGATTAAGAAGATTCAATGCTAACATCATTAACCAAACTTAGAGAGACACATGAAACCTCTTTACTATGAAAACTCCCCTCTATGTAAATCTTACATCTGTAACCATTAGCCTCAAACAATTCACCTTTATCATTTTTAAGCTCCAAATACCATGATCAAACACTTAAGTTACGAAAAATGGTCCACTCCAATGAGATCTAAATTTTTTAGGAAACAACTTCAATCTAAAATTAAAGAGAAGTACCTTATCCCCTACTTGAAAAATTTCATGTCTAATATGTGCATCATGCCATTTCTTAGTCCTTTCTTTATATATCCTTACATTGTCAGAGGAACTAAGATGTAACTCATCTAATTCATTCAACTGTAAACATCTCTTAGCACCAACTTGCTTAAGATCATAATTCAAAGCTCTAATTTCCCAATAAGCCTTATGCTCCAACTCAATAGGCAAGTGATAAGCTTTACCAAATATGACTCTATATGGAGACACGCCAATAAAAGTTTTGAATGTAGTGAAATATGCCCAAAGAGCATTATCTAACTTATGTGCGTAATCCTTCCTTAAACTGGAAATAATTTTTTTAAGGATCCATTTTAACTCCCTATTAGATATCTCTACTTAACCACTTATTTCTAGTTGATAAGGTACAACTACTCTATCATGGACCCCATCTTTATGCAATAAAGATGTAAAAGAGTGATTAACAAAGTATGTACCTTCATCACTTACAATTGCCTAAGGCACTCAAAACCTTGATAAAAGCTTCTTCAAAAAACTTAACAACCCCATT
Organism: Excoecaria agallocha; assembly: GCA_037975025.1. Classification (NCBI taxonomy): domain Eukaryota; kingdom Viridiplantae; phylum Streptophyta; class Magnoliopsida; order Malpighiales; family Euphorbiaceae; genus Excoecaria; species Excoecaria agallocha. The sequence continues at coordinate 13,374,502 of CM075807.1, forward strand.
TGAGTCATTGTTTGTGGTTGCCTTGGCTTCCATCCACTTGGACACATAATCCACTCTAACTAATATATAATTTTGGCCAAATAAAGTAGGAAAATGACCTATAAAGTTAATCGCCCACACATCAAAGATCTCTACCTCCAAAATATTTGTCAAAGGCATCTCATCGTACTTTTTAATGCTACCAACCCTTTGGCAACAATCAAAATAAGCCACAAACCTCCTATCATCTTAAAATAGTGTAGGCCAATAAAACCCACACTTAAGCACTTAAACTGCTATCTTTGTAGTCCTATTATAACTTAAATACAAGGATGAATGACAATGGGTTAAAATACTCATCCTCACCTACACGGCATCGTATGACTCCATCTCCATAAATCTTGAACAAATAGGGCTCCTCCTAAAGGTAATATTTGACATCTGAAAAGAACTTTTCCCCTAACTGAAAAGACAAATCATGTGGCAAAATTTTGACAGCAATAAAGTTAGCAAAATATGTATACCATAATGTACTTAAGTGCCTAACTAACATTAAAGCCTTCGTCGGGAAATTTCTTATTAATTTCATCATTATCCCCCATATGTCCTTAATCATTTTCTAACCTTGAAAAATGGTTAGCTACTAAATTTTTAAACCCCTTCTAATCTCTTATCTCAATGTCAAATTCTTGCAATAATAGGACCCAATGAATAAGATGAGGTATGGCATCGTTTTTAGCAAACAAATATCTAAGGGTCGCATGATCGTATATACATTAACTTTAGACCCCAACAAGTATGATCTAAACTTATTGCATGCAAAAACAACAACTAACATCTCCTTTTTCATGGTGGTGTAATTCAATTAAGGACCCAATAATGTGTGGCTAGCATAATATATCACATGAAAATGCTTTTCTTTACACTGACCTAACACATAACCTATAGCTAGGCCACTAGAATCACATGTGATCTCAAAAGGAAGATTTTAATCAGGAGAAGTAATTATAGGTCCACTCATAAGAACTTTCTTTAAACTCTTAAAAGCTTCTATACATACATTAGAAAAATTAAAAAGCACATCTTTAACCAAAAGATTAGTCAAAGTTTTAGGAATCAAATAAAAAATTTTGATGAACCTTCCATAAAAACCATCATGTCCTAAGAATGACCTCACACCTTTAAGTGTAGTACATGGATGTAACTTCTCTACCAACTTAGTTTTAGCCCTATCTACCTCAATAATCTTCCTTGAAATCTTGTGTTCTAACATTATTCCTTCCTCAACCATAAAATGACACTTCTCCCAATTAAGCACCAAATTGGTTTCCTCACATCTAGCCAAAATTCTATCCAAGTTATGCAAACATAACTCAAATAAGTCACCATACATAGAAAAATCATCCATGAATACCTCTATTATCTCTTCTATCATGTCCCAAAAAATAGCAGCCATGCACCTTTGAAAACTGGCATTTGACCTATATTTCTTTCTAGCATTTGACCTATGAATAAAAAAGGAAAATGATCCTTTCTAGTTGCAACATTTAATTTCCTATAATCAATGCAAACCCTCTAACCCGTAGTGGTTTTAGTAAGAATTAAATCACCATTCTCATTTCTAACTATAGTCATTCCCTCCTTCTTTGAAACATATTGTATAAGACTAACCCATACACTAATCAAAATTGGATAATTATTCCAACTTCAAGAAGCTTTATCACTTCTTTCTTAATAACATCCTTTATGCTTGGGTTAAAACTCCTTTGTTTATCAACCTTAGGTTGATACCCATCCTCCATGTTGATTTTATACATAACTACATTGGGGCTAATTCCCCTCAAATCAGATATTTGCCAACCTATGCTCTTAATTCTTCTCCTAACAACTTGTAACAGCAAATCCTCTTGCATTCTAGTAAGCTTATTGGAAATTACAATACATAAGGTACTATTAGCACCAAGAAATTCAAACCTCAAATGACTTGGAAGTTCTTTCAACTCAATAACTAGTGTACTTACAATGGATGGTGGCAATGGTTCTTCACTTCTAAGCAAAAGCTCAAGCCCTATAATCATTTTGCTCCACCTCCTCTTGATCTTCCTCTCTAATGCCATCCTCTTCTTGAACTTTATTATTTAAAACCTTTAAAACACATACGTCAATAAGGTCAACTTTTATGCATATATTTTCATCCATGGGATATTTAAGTCCCTTATCCATATGATACTCAACACTATCATCCCTTACTCTTAAAAATAGTTTCCTTTCAAAAACATCAACTAATGCCCTACTGGCATTCATGAAAGGTCTACCTAAAACCAAAGGACAATTTGCATCATAAGCAAAGACCAGAATAACAAAATCTAAAGGCAATATAAATTTATCCACTTTAACAATCACATTTTCAATTATGCCATAAGGTTTCTTAAGGGATTGATCAGCCAATTGTAAAACCATAGAGGTAGATTTAACATATTCCAATCCCAATTTCTTAAATATAGAAAATGTCATAAGATTGATACTAGCCCCTAATTTGCATAGACACCTAAGAAACTCCATATCTCCTAATTTACATGGAATTGCAAAGCTACCAGGGTCTTTTAACATGGTTGGTAGATTATTTGTGATTATTAAACTACAATCTTTAATTAATGCAATAGTAGATATGTCCTCCTAACTTCTTTTCGTAGAAATTAACTCTTTCCAGAACTTAGCATAATTAGGAATTTGAGTGATTGCCTTAACAAAAGATAAATTAATATGTAAATTCTTCAATTTATCAAGAAAATTTAAAAATTGCTTATCTATGTCCTTTTGCTTCAATCACTATAGAAATGGAGGAAGAGGTTGATACATTTTGCCCTTGGAAGCCCCATCTATCATACCCATGACAATAGTCGTGCCTGTAACTTTATCCGAATTTCACTTTGTTGTGCTCATGATAGCAATATCTTTTGCCTCCTGAACTTCATTTTCCTACAAAACTCCACCTCCATTAGTTAAAAAAAATCATTAACATACTTTTTACCAGACCATTATATGATGGCCTTCATCTGCTTTCATGGATTGTTCGCTGTATTACTTGGAAGACATCCTTAAAGTCTTCAAGGTAGTGTATTGACAAGCTATCCCAATTGGACCTCGAAATTATGGATATATGGGGATTGATTCTTTGCTATCTAATAAAACTTCACCTTAAGCTTCTTATGTTCTCATCTTGAGAATTTAGCTTCAGATTTATCTAGTCCAAAAACCTATTCATTTGACCTTCTAAGGCTCTAAATATTTATTGTGGTGGCTGAAATCCAACCACTCCTCTATTCCGATTTTTACCCCAAGAAAAATTAAGATGGTTTTGCAAACTAGGGTTGTAAGTATTCGAATAAAGGTTACCATACCCTTGTCCTTGAACAAAGCTCACTTGCTTCTCTATCTTAACCATTCCTAAACGAGCATACCTTTATTGACCATAAATGGTATAAGCATTTGGTAGGGTTCCTCTCATGCTTAAGCTATCAATCTTATCAGTCAAGGTTGTAACTTATGCTTGTAAGGCAACAACCAAGTCAATAGAATGAACTCTTTTAATAGAGGAAGAAGGTGATACCTTTGCTCTCTCTATTAACTACATGCAATTGTTCATGGACATCTCATTTAGCAATTCAAATGCAATGTATGTAGTCTTCCTTACAAGGGATCCACCAATAGTAGCATCAACAATTCCTCTAGTAGTAGGGTTTACACCATTTTAAAAGGTCTGTTTAAGCAACTCCCTTATAAGATTGTGATGCAGACAACTTTGCTATAATTCCTTAAATCTCTCCCAAGCTTCATACAAAGACTCATTATCATTTTGAATAAATGTAGTAATATCCTTAATTATTTTTGCAGTCTTGGCTAAAGGAAAATACTTAGATAGAAAAGCTTATGCCAATTGGTCCTAAGTGGTTATAGAACCTCTTGCAAAGGAGTTTAACCAAGCTTTTGCCTTATCCTTCAATGTGAAATGAAAAAGCCTAAGCTTGATCACATCCGCTAATACTCCATTTAATTTAAAAGTGTCACATATCTCCAGAAAATTTGTTAAATAAGCATTGGGATTCTCATTTGGCAAACCATAAAACTGGATACTATTTTGCACCATTTGCAATAAAGAGGGCTTAATTTCAAACTAATTAGCATTTACCATTGGTCAAACTACCCCTTGTTGAGTGCCACTCAACGTAGGCATAGTAAAATCCATAAATCTTGGTGGATTCTCTTTTGCCATATTCTTTCTCTTATTCTTCTTTTTCGTTGGTTTCAATTTCCTAAAAGAAATCTTTCTATCTCTAGATTCAATTGTTTAAGTTCCTTGGCCTAAGAAAAAACTCAAACTATCAAATCTGTAAAACAAAACAAACAAACAAAAACTAATTAAATATTGTAATCCAAAATCCCCTATCAAGAATTATATTGGCAATAAACATCAATTATATCCCCAACAATGGGGCTAAAAACTTGATATTCTAAATTCTCAAGCGCACAGTTTACCGGTTAGTACTTAAGATATCATTCCCTCGAGGACTAGATTAGTTATCACACACTATGTCTTAATCTCAATCTTGTTTATAATGTACAATGATTAGATTATAAAATTATCTACTAATGTTATACTAAAACTAAAATATTAATTAAACCTACTTTAATTATGGTCAAAGAAGAAAATTTAGATTAATGATGTGAGTTAATGGAAATGAAACTTGTTATTATTCTCTTGATTAAGTTTCAATCTTATAATGCAAGCCAAGTTAGATCAAAGTTCTAATTCACTCTCTCAACATTAAAAGATTTCCTAAAACATGCATATATAATTATAACCCTTAACTCTTATTAATGAATTAGTTAATTATAAACACATATTTTAAGATTAATGACCAACTTATAGCACTTAACCTAACATTTCGATCTCTCAAGCAATGAAATGATAATGAACTTCTATTAGCTATAAGGAAGAATATATCTCTTGACTATATTCTTACTTACAATGATCACACATAAAATACTAATAGAAAATTCTACAATAAATGACTATATATATTACTAAGAATAGAAAAGATATAAATTATCATTGTTCAAGTTCCTAAAATATCATTCAACTAATTACAAAAAAGAAGAAATAGATGAGAGATAGTAAAATGAAATCTCTCAACCCTTTTCAATATTTAAAAGATTCTTCTTCTTCTTCTTCTTCTTTTTCTTCTTCTTCTTCTTCTTCTTCTTCTTCTTCTTCTTCTTCTTCTTCTTCTTGTCTTCTTCTCAAAAGATCAAATTAAATTGTACTAACTTTTCTACAGTAGAAAAAAGAAAAGTATATCAACTTGTATATCCATCTTTAAACCACCCTTGCATTTATAAAATATTCCATGCAATGTGTCCTTCGAAGTGCCCCTCTAGAAGTATACACACTTTGGTGGAGAGTTATGTACTTTCAAATGCCTTTTGAAAATAAATTGGCCAAATCCTCTTACTGTCCTCCTGTAAAGGCTATCGTGCTCACAATAGGACACTCTTCCTCAAATCTTGACTTTTCTTCTGCTTTGACTTCCACTTCTTTTGCCTTGCTTTTCTTGCCCATGACCATCACTGTGCTCGCGATAGGAACTCTGCTCTTTTGCTTAATTGCTACCTCTTTTCTCCTTTATTTCTCCACTTTACTCCTACACATATATAACACACACAAAAACATATAAGATGACACATTTTATACACAAAATAGCTAAAACTAAATATTTTCTCTTCAAACTTAAACATAAAACACTAAGATAACATGTACTAAACTACACACACCAATAGGGGAGAAACTTTTTGTTGAGATAGTATACTACATATTCAATTCCAAAGTTATCATCTTTAGCCATCATTGCTCCTACTGACCTATTCTCTATGGCCAAATAAAAAATCAGAGGATTATTTGCTTAAGGCACTCTCAACACTGGGGGATGTAGCAGATATTCCTTGATGGTATCAAATGCCTTTTGACAATCTTTATTCTAGATCACTGGCTGATCCTTCCTAAGTAGCTTGAAATTAGCTGGAATAGGTAGAATCACAAACTCATCTTCTATCTTAATAGGTCTTGTCTTCACTAAATCTTTAAAGGTCCCATCAACTTCCCTTTTGTAATTGTTATAAGTAGAAATGGTTAAATCAGACTTACTCAACATGCTCTTTGGCCGGTGTCTAGCAAGTTTATTAGGTTGACTAGTAATTTTGGGAAATATAATTAAGACCCTAAATATCAAATCCAAGGGAACATGGATTGCTAAGTAGAATATCTATAATTAAGTTGGATGTATTTGAGATTATTTTCCAAGTTTTTGAATTGAAAGCAAGAACTAAACTAAATTAACAATAAACCAAAACAAAAACTAAGATTAGACTAACATTAATTAACTACAAAATAATAACTAAAATACTTTTGCTAGAGGAACTATACACCTCAACTATATTGCAATGACTTGGTTAAAAAAACACAAGTGATTATGGAAAAACCAATTAAATAAAGCTAGATAGCTTATTTAGACTATCATGCCAAGTATTAAACCTTCTTACTAGGAATAATTCAACACCTAGCATAAAAATCCAGTTTTAAACTCCTAGACATCCATTAAACTCTTTGTCAAGCAAACTTAACTTCAATCTATTCTTAATTCAATTTTTCTTAGTTTTAATCCACTCTTACCAACACATAATTATCTCAAATTCAGTAAATAATCATGCATCAATACTAATAATTTAGCCCAAGAACATGCATACCATAGATCATACTTGAAATCAATCATTAACCATTTATCAAATAAGTCAATCATCAATTTAATAACAACCAAAGATAAGAATTTGCTCAGGAACTAAGAAATAATCAAACTTGTATCAAATTAAAGCTCAAACTAAGTCATTACAATAAAAGCATAAGGGTTCAAGAATCCTTTAGTAAAAGAAAAGAAAACTACTTACTGAACATGATTAAAATGAAAGAAAAATAAATTAAAGAGATACAATACTCATGAAGCTTCAAACTTGCTCTTGATGACTTCTTGGAACACCAGTAGAAAACTTGAGTCTTTTAAAGAATTAAAAACTAAGAAAACAAATAAAACTAAGCTAAAGATACTATACAATTGAGAAAACAAAAACAAGGGAAAAACTAAAAGAAAATTTCATAATTATCTCTCTTCTTCTTCAGAATTCATCCTCCTTTTATATTGGTGTTTAGGTCCACTTTATGTTCTAGATAAAATTAAAATTTGATCATAATTGCACTTCTTACCTCAGTAGAGGGAAAAAACCCTCCACTGAGGAGATTGATTTTTCTGTGCTAAATTTATGTATTTTTGTATTTTGAGTATGAACTATAGTAAGAATGTAATCATTACAAGTAAAACTATCTATGTTAAGTATAAACCCTAGAAATCTGAAAAACTATAAACTAAAACTATAGAGAAAAACCTAAACTTCAAAAACCTAAAAACCTCTCTAAATCTCCTTTTTTAAAGACAAACATAATGTAACTTTTATACTTATCTATAGAGGGACAGGAGAAAGACAAATGGTGTCAGCCGAGTCAAATCGGTTAAAAAAGTAATATAGCTTTAGCACACGGTTGACACACTTTGGTCTCAGCTATGCACGCCCTTCTAGACTGAACACCTTTGAATTTTGCATTTGACACGACGGAGATAGATGGTCTCAGTCGTGTCCGTTAGTAAAATGGTGTGTTTTGTGAATCTGCGAGGCATACGACTGAGACAAATGGTCTCTACCATGTGCAAGTCAATTTTTTACATAAAAGTCAAAATTGTACCATTAAACACACTAAAAGTTTACAATTCTTAATACTATCCTATTTGGCATAAAAAAGAGAAATTTAACACTTAAAACATGAAAACAAGCAAAATGAGACATAAACACAGATAAAAACACACTATAATTGAACACTAAATCAAAGTTATCAGTAGTCATACTACTTAAAGAACTCCTCGATCAAAAGATCCAAGACCTCTTTAGTATGTCTATCCAGCCCATGGTACCAATCTATTGCAGGCTCTATCAAACTCAGACAAAAATACTCCACTTTTTTCTTCTTGAACAAGGTGGTGCCTTTAATAATCAACATGTACTGTTTGAAATGTGCCAAAAGATCTAAACTACCATCAAACCTTGGAAAATTAGGCATCTTGAATCTCTAGGGTAATGGCTCATTTCCATCCAAATTCCTATCTTCAGGGTTTATTCCCCTACCAACAAACAACAATCTAGAGATAGCCTCAATCTTTGCCTCTATCTTCTTGAAAGTTGGTTTCTCAACACTAGGACCCTTAATCCTAATGTTTATTACTAGAGGAACATATTCTCTATCTTCCTTTTCTATAAAATTATCTTTAGGATCATACCTCCTTTCTCTCTTAGGTGGGTCTCGAATCACAGTAGCATCAGCTGTGGTAGCATTCCCAATGTGTAGTGACTCTGCTATCTCATGAGCAAGTGCTACAAGCTAAGTTCTAACATAGGTGCTATAGAAGCCAACATCCCACCAATCATAGACATAAGCCTTTTTCAAAATCCTGGAATCTCCTATCCAATCTCTGATCTAAATCATCTCGCGTTATTGAAGGCCCGGTAAGGGTAACATTTAACCTTTCCCTCAGGATTAGGAACCTTACTATTGTGTCATCAGTCACTCTCCTAATCTCATTTTCCCTTCTGATCTCATTCAATCCTCCATTCTCTATGTCTAAACTTGTTTCTTGATTACTTTCTGACAACCAACTTAAACCCAACTCAAAGCTGATCTCTAAACCCAAATCCAAACCTGAATTTGATCTCAGTAGACTGGATATAGATCTTTGGACTAGGCACAACATCTGACCTTCTGGACCACCTAGATGAGTCTATGATGGCTGCAAGAATCAGATGTTAGGAGTGATGTATGGTGAATGATGTTTAAGTATGGTATATACATGATGCATGAATGCAATGTATGATTTCCTTAGGGGTCAATCACAATCACACACAAGTATAACAATAGCCTTCCAACAAATAAATTGAATGCAATTTTAGGGTTTTTGAAAATTTACAAGTTTAGATGCACTTCAAAACTTGATTTTGAAGATGACCAGCAAATAAATTGGACTTATATGCCTTATATCTTGATCCCCAATGCCAAAGAGCTGCCTTTATTCCACTCCTCTCTATGCTCACACACACACACTAGCAAGGATGGCTTAAAACCTATAGTGCTAACTCTAATCTTTGTGTATTTGGCAATGGGTATTAAACTAAAGACACAAGACCTGATTTTTTCTTCTTAAGGTTCACCAATGGCTGCCCAAAATCCAAGAGAAGAAAGAAGAGTCCTTTCCCCTTGAGAATGGCAGCTTAGAGAGAGAAAAAACCTAATTGGCAAAGTTACTTCTTATCTATATATATCACTTAGCTTAGGGTTTTGTGTGTGCCAAAATTCACTAGCATTTAGGTAGTAATTTAAACCTCCATCACTTCCTAATTAAGTGGTATATCTTGATTCAAAGACATATAGGAATTTAAATTTAATTAACTTAATTATCTAAAGATAAATAATAAAATATCTAAAGATAAATAAATAATCAATTTACCATTCCTTTTGTTGTGTTTTTCACTCTTCATGGGCCAAAGTCCATTTCGCAATTTTAATACCCATTATCCACATTAATTTGACTTTAAATAAAAGCCCAAATTAATGCCCAATATACTATTTAAATATTTTAAGCCCAATATTTTGTGTGCGATCCTATAGGTTCATTTAATATTGGCAATGAATTAATAAATTAATTCAAAGGCTATATATATTCTCTAGCAAGATATTATAGCATTCCAAATTAAATAAAAATGTAAATGGCATTTAATGATCTAATGCAATATTGCATAGTCCCTTACCCATAAATATCAGAATTAAAATAAGGCATAGAACTATTCATCCTTATATATACTAATTCCTTTCTTAATATTCCAGTGACACTGAACTCTCAGATAAATAATGATTACTCATTATTTTATTTCGATATGGCCATACACTTCTCAGTTCACTGATCAAATGGCTGATGATATTTTCTCTCTTATCAAGAACGGTAATCCCTTCACTTCTCTCATGCTCTCTAATATGAATTAGTGCATACCCAAGCATACCCATACTTGTCACCCTGTTACAAGTACGTTAGGTGTATGTCAAAGTACATAGTAATTCATAAAGAGTTTTATAGAGATTTCAGGTCTAAGATCTCTAATGCAAAACTTGCACATGAGAAACACTTATGACTTATACCATGTAATGTTCTCATGAACGGATCGAATCCAGATACCATGTTCTAAACATGTATCTATGATCTCTAATTGACACTCTAGTCCTTACGATCCATAAGACAGAACTCAACTTATCAGAGAGAGCATACTAGTCTTAATTCATTTGTTATTCCCATAACTATGGCTGACTAGAGATATTTAAAATAAAGTCTCAATTGTTTCAAGGTCTTACAACCATATGCCTCACACATGATAACTTAAACTGAAATAATATTCTTGGATAGTTCTATCAATTGATATGCATAGGAATATAATAGATAAAACAAATGCATCATTTTTTAACTTAAGTGTTTTATAAAATTGCATTGGGGCTAAGGCTTACACTAACATAACTTAATTCTAAGGCTTTGAAATGTATGCAAGAAATGCAATTTGGAAAGGAGACAATATTAATTAATAAAACCCAATCATAAAAAAACTTAACCAAGATGCTTTTTGAAGTAAGGTCTCTTTAGTCCCTAGTGGAGTCACCACTGTGATGCATGTTAGAGACGTCTCTCATTTTTAGGTTCACTCTCAGGGGTAAACTTTTAGGGTTCAAAACCAGATGAGGGTCTCTTAACTCATAAATTGGCTACTTCACAATAAAAATGGATCAATTCCAAATTATTATTGATAGTCAACCCATGAAGGTGTCTACTAATGGGCCCAAAAGAGGTAGGTGTTGTGGAGTCACCACCCAACAGAATGTCGAAAAATGAATCTCGACCTTTTGATGCTCAAATAGAGATTGGTGTTCAGGACATCACTCTTATTAGGCATCTTGGTTAGGTGTTTACTTTATAATTGAGTTTTATATTTAATCCTCTCTCCTATCTCACAAGATGCAAAGCAATAAAATTAAATAAACATCCTAATCAATTAGCAAAAGCGATAAATAAGTAAATAAAAGAATCAACTAGTTAAACTCATTATAGAAGCAAATCATCCAACAACAACAAAATAACATACATACACAAAACGAGGTATTCATTTGGATTGGGAACATTGGTTCCCTCATGCATATTTTGTAGAAATATCTTTTATTATACTCTATGGATTTGGGTTAAAAATTGGACATTAGTCCATGTTTATTGAAGAAAACCCAATTAATTTAACAAAAGATGCTTTAAATGCCTTTTCCTCTTAACGTGTATAGAAAGCTTCTTTTATTGACTATTATATCCCCGAGATAATGATACATCTAGAAGATAAAATAAATAAATAAACTCTAAATAAATAATAACTAAATAAAACAAAGATAATAAGTAAATAAATGATAAAAGGAAGTGGTTAATCGAGGTAACCAGACGGGTTGAGGGTGGTCATTAACTCAGGAGCACGATTCAATGCAAAAAATCACACAAAATCCTCCAAACACAAAGATTTTATATACTCGAAAAACCACACAAAAATGACAAGTAGATTAGTACTTTTATAAATACAACAAAGATAATTATTTAATTAAACGACACAATATAGAACCAAACTATACAGGGTTGAAACATGCAAGATAATATGTAGATATTATTAAAATTGAATAAATGACATAAAATGCATAAATTATACAAAAAATACATAAAAACATAGCCACGAACACCCAAAACAAGGCGAGGGATGCCTATAACAAAGTGATGGATGGGATAAGAAGATGGCTTGCGACATCCCGTCTAACGCCTAATAGACTGGTGTTTGTCAAGTTATCTTCTCATCCATCACCTTTAGACATAACATGTTGTAGAAATTCAAAGGCAAAAATATTTAAAAATTATACAAAGTGTTTTTAAACCTAAACATGCAATTATTATGTTCTGAATCATACCAATACAATGTTATAACATCAAATCATGCATAAAACACATTAAAATCACCAATTTACAGAATTAGAAGGATGAAATAAAAGCTTAAGATAATACAACAATAGAGAAATCTATCAATTGATCATGCCTCTAACATGCTTTTTGATCTAGATTTGCATCTCAACGAAATTTAAACATGTCAATTACACAAACATAGCATTTAAACATGTTTATTTACATCAAATAATCATATAATTATGCATGGCAATTTGTAGAGAGAGAAAGCATAAACGAGCCTAGAATATTACCCTCCGGAGATATTCAGACTCTAAAACTCTTCTAGTTCAAATCCCAACTCCAATTTGTAATTCTTGTTTGTCAGGAAAATGCAATGAAATTCATTTGTGTGTGTGTGTTTTGATCAAAGAGATTGTTAGAGTAAGTTTTTAGAGAGAGAGAGAAATGAACTTTTATTCTTCCCTAAGCCTTTTTAGCTCTCTTTAAAAAGTGATTCCTCCTCCTGCAAAACTTTAGACTTTTAGGTTTTATACTTAGAGTTAGAGTTTGATTCCAACTCTAACTTTCCAAATCTGGAGATAAAATCCCTATGAAATCTAGATAAAATCCCTTTAAAACCTTTATCTCCTTTTTTGCATTCCAAAAATGTGGGAATTCTAGAATTCGAGCCATGAACAAGCGTCCCTTACTAAAAGGTGGCTATCCCTCGGCCTAGAATTTTAGAATTCCTAAAATATCCCTAATTTGCTTGTGTAGGAAAAAGGGAGCCACAAATTGCCACCTCTCATGACAGACAGCCATTTGTCACTCCTAAAGGCCTAAATCAAAGTTTTTATGCATCTTATGTCAAAAAACTTGAAAAATGTTTGGAAAATCATAAAAATATTTGAGAAAGTGTGAGAAATTCACAATCGACGCTTCGAGATCCGAACTTGTTGTCAATAATATGCTATTTTCTCATCATCGGGTAACCCTCGAGTCATAGTGTCTACACATTAGGCTTTCTCCAAATCTCATTTGAGTTGGGAGTTTTTATGAACTCAAACTTTTTGATTTATGAAAATTCCAAACAGTCATAATCCAATTAGTACTATGAATCCTATTCCTACTAGCTAGGACTAGAATTCATACTTGAATTGTGATTCCTACTTGCCATTAGGATTTGTACTTGTATCTCATATAAATATCAAGTAGATCATGAGTGGCATCTAGTAATGTATCATGACCACCCAAGTATTCAAAAAAAAATCTGTGGTAAGATTTATAACCCTCCCGTAAGTAGTTATCATGCAATTCACTCATTTCGTAATATCATATCTCATTCGGTTCAGAGTATGGATTAAATATCAACTTCCACTAGACTGACTACATCACATCAAGTCCGAATGTATTAGTTTCTTATTCTCAGAATCTTCATTCTCAATATGCATTCATGAATCCCAATCAATTGTACATATTGCCCTGGTTAAAAATTGTTTAAGTGAAAACTTCCAGCAAGAGGTTTGAGACATACTATCCCTCTACTGGAATTGATGAATCTTTTATTGATCACTCAATTAATTATAACTCCATTCATAGTTAAACTTTCCTTATAACTAGTTGAATTCTTCAAGAGGTGGATGTTTGACATCTTGGGGGCTAGATCATTATCTTCTTCAAAGGAAGGATGGTATCTAGCCAAAGAGAATTCCACAGCCACGACATTAAAAAATTTTACTCGCGTGTTTTTAATAACAATACTTGTTATGTATAAAATAATAAATATTTTATAAATTTGTAAAATACGCAACATATATGCATAGAACTAGTTAGATGTGATGACTTAGTCAATGAATAACATTATTTTGAATTTCATGTGGCCAATTTGCATGAAAGAAATTGATAAGACAACAATATTATTGATCATGTTTATAAATTAATAATTATAAGATTAATATAGGCAGAAAGGACTGTGATACTGAATCCACAATTTCTGCACCAATAGTTCGAATTTGGGCAACGAGAATTGTATCACCATAAGCATTTTCGAATCAAATCTTTGGTCTATGTTGTTGTGGTCAGTCAGTGGGAGTAAAATAGAGACTTTCTCAGAAGTATTATGTGACAAAATTGCCCTTTTAATATATGGAAGTGGATAGTGGATTCATTCTTAGCTTCCATTGGTTTTATGTTATATCTATTGATTGGACAAATTTATTTGTTTCTCATACATGGATTGATATAGTTTTCCGTATCTTCTCATGGCATTATAATGAGGCTATTTTTATTTTTAACCCTAGGATTAAATATTAATCTGTAGATATGCATGAAATGATGATGATGAATAAAAAAAAAAAAAGAACTAAAACAATTTGCTTTATTTGTCTTTATTATTGCAATGTGGGAAAACTTTTTGCCTCCAATAGCATATACGAAGGGGAGATTCTATTCTTGTTGACTCTTGTTCTATAGGCTATTTGTTTCTTTTTGCTAGGACAGTTTTTCATGTGCCAATGAGCCTCGGTGCCAAAACCATATTAATAAATATTGCTAGTCTTTTTTAATGTATGTATAACATTAGTTGGGTTTTTTTTTTCCTAAAAAATTGTATATTGTCTAATTACAACTTCAAATACCATTAAAGGGAATCTAATATGAGACACTCATTTTTAACCGATCACTGATTATCAGATCAATTTTTATAGTTAATTTTTAATAAGTTTTAAATATAAAAAATAATTATGATCTTTGATTTTAGACATTGATGGAAAAGAAAGAAAAAAAAAAATTGAGAAGGCTATGTTTTCAAACTATATACAAATTCACAGCTACCACTACAATTTTTTTTGAATGGTTGGCTTTAACCTGTGATAAGCCTTTGTGCTTTATCTTTCAGGATCAGGCTCAACTTAAAACTAAAAAGATCAATGAAATATGAAAAAGAATATTATAGTTAGCTATTTCCCCTGTAACTGCGAATAAAAGCTTCAGGCTGTAGTGGGGCTATGCTGACAATTGTTTCTTGCACCATTAATGGAGGCTGTGAAGAGCTAGATTGTGTACAACCAACAATCTTTTGGCAAGTTTCAATTAGGCAGTGCCTGCAAGTAGGACAAGAAGAGTGTGAACTTAGCCATTTGTCAATGCACTTCACATGGAACCCATGGTTACAATTGGGCAAAAGCCGAACCCTTTCACCAGCCAAAAATTCTGAGAGACAAATCACACACTCTGTGTCTAACCCAGGCAGCTTCAACTCACTTGAGTAGTTCACTGTTGGAAATGTCTTTAATGCCGTTTTCTTGATCCCTTTATTGGCTGAATAATAAATACTCCCAGAAGAAGACTGGGAACTAGCTACTAAATTAGAGCACCTTAATGCACATCTAATTATGGAGTTTAACCCAAGTGAGCAAATTAAGGCACACAGCAGAACTGATAGAGCCATCACAACATTTGCATCAAATGAGTTATTGCCTGTGTAAATTTCTGATGAGTCGGGGCTGTTTCCAGGAGTTGCTGAAATATTTTGTAGCAATTTTCTTGCGTAGATATGACCAACAAAATCTTGAATTTCTTGGGATGTTGAAGAAGCGGTTGACATGGTTTTTGTGTCAAGGGACCTAAGAGATATATTAATTTAGATGGGGAAATTCTTGAAAGTATAGTTGTTTGTGGAGGGGATATATATATATATATAGGGAAAGGCTGCTAATACAATTTGCTATTATTGAAAGCTAGAAATGAAATTAATAAATAGTTTTAAGGGGGTGCATCATTTTTTTTTTTTTGGTAAATCAATCTATTATTGAGCATTGTGGATTCTCCACTCAAAGTTATGTAGTTTAATGGAGTCCATGTGGCAATTGTTGCATTCGGGGAAATTATATCTCTAAATGCTAAATGGGACCCATACCCTCACAGGAAGGAGTCCTGAGGTTTCCTCATCTAACCATAACATGGAAAATATGATTTTTCATTGTGTTCATTTAAGTGGCCTTTTTATGCATTGATAGAGCATATAGTCTTTTTTATCTTTCTTTTTTCTTTTGGAAAAACACATGCTTTAACGTTTTTGTACATTATATTCCTCTATTTTCAAAATTTTACATTAAATTGTTATATTTTTGAATTAGTTATTTTAATTTGAATGCGAGTAATAAAATAAAAAATACACATTATATTAATTTGTATGATATTAACTAAAAATGATTTATGGGATGCATCAAAATATAAAAAATTGAAAAAAATAAACTTATTAACTTTTGCATGTTTGAAATTAATGCTTGTATATTTTTTTCAATTTTTTTATATTTTGGTAAATCACACAATTATGTTATATTTTATATTGACATCACACGAAATTAATAGGGTATGCTTTTCAATTTCTGTTAGTCTCATTTAAATTGAATTTGATATTAGTGATTTAAAAAGTATATAAATCTAATATCTACTTTTAAAAGTATGACGTCCTAATATAAAAAAAAAAGGGGTTAAAATTTAGGGATCTAAAATGCTTTTTTCATTTCTTTTTATATAGTACATATTAAAGTGATTTCATTCCAAACTTTTTGAGTCAGACCCAACTTAGTTTAATAATAGTTTCAATCAACTCAATTGAGCCAATAGATTCGTTATGACTCACCGAATTTATTAGTCTCTTCCTATTAACTTGAGTTTCATATATTCAAATAGCCAAATGCTTTTCTATTTCTGTTGTTTTCTTTTTATTTTTTTCCTTTTAAGTTCGTTTAACTGATTTTTCAGTATTTTCCAATTCTTTTAAAATTTATTAAAATTACTGAACTTTTCTGGGTATTCATGGATTGGATTAAATTTGGAAATAACCCAATCCAAACCAACAAAGATGGTGGTATTCGGTTTGCATGTTACAAATTAGCCCAATCCTATAAAACTTTGGATGATTTGGAGCGGTTTGATATGGTTTGAAACCCATTACATAAATTTCTTTTCTTTTTCTTTTCCTTTCTTTTGATAAGCACCGAATTTTTATTAAAAGAAGAATACCGGCATAAAAAAGGGTATGGGAGAACCTGAAGAAACAAGAATAGCTCAACAAAAATAAAACTAGCCTATCTTGTTTAACCAAGCAACTAGATCAGTGTTGCGATATGCACTTTGTTTTGCCACGCTATATGCAAAATGGTTACACTCACTCCGCTTATGAACAAAATACACCTTTGTGATCGTGGAAATATAATTGCTAATATCATTAAATACACTAACCAGCCTTCATGGTCGAGGATCATCAAAGTTGTTTAACTAAGAAATAGTCATTGTGGAATCAGTTTCAAAGCAAACATCTTTATTTTGCTGACTTAGGGAGTCTATGGAGACTTAGAGTGCTTTATGGACAGCAAAAACCTCGGCAATGATGGAATCAGCTACACCAATATTGCAGGAAAACAAGTAGACAACCACACTAGTTAAGTCCTTTAAAATCCCTTGTTTAACCAAGCAACTAGATCAGTGTTGCGATATATACCCTGTTTTGCACAGCGATTTGCAAAATTGTCTCTGCTTATGAACAAAATACACTTTTTCTGATACTGGCAATATAATTGCTAATATCATTAAACACACTACCTAGCTTCCACGATCTAGGATCATTAAAGTTTTTCAACCAAGAAACAACCATTGAGGAATTAATCTCAAAGCAAACATCTTTATTCTATTGAATGAGGAAGTTTATGGAGACTTAGAGTGCCTTATGGATAGCAAGAACCTCAGCAATGATACACCAATATTGCAAGAAAATAAGAAGACAACCACACTAGTTGAGAACTTTAGAATCCCCTCCCCAATCCCTACTAGTCCTGGATTATTGAAAAAGGAACCACCAGTGTTCTATTTCAAGGAACCCAAAGCTAAAGGGGTCCATTCAATATTAGGCTTGAACCTTCAAATATAATGCACCTTTTTTAATACCTACAGCTTAAAGATTTTATCAAAAAAGATGAACGAACAAAACAAAGGTGAAATATAGAAGATGTGTTCAACATTTTTCTAGAAAAAAAAAATGTGTTTCTTTCTAGCTAGATAGTCCAATTGCAAGCCAAAAAAACAATACTCCAATTTTTTTGAATAAGCTTGGCCATTGACTCGCAAGATCCTTAAAATTACCAAAGGTGTAGAAATTATATCCCTACTACTTAAAGATTTTATACCATAGTTCAGAGGAGAAAGCACAAGTAATAAAAGGGTGATCAGTGTTCTTAGCAAACTTCTTGCAAAGGGGATAAAAAAAAATCATGGGAAGGAATTATATCCCAATCTGCTAAAAGGGCTTTTGTACATACCCTATTCAGAAGGAAAATCCATAGAAACAGTTCCACTTCAGGTGGAGCAAGGTTTTTCCAAAGCATTAAAGAGAAAAGCTTTAAGTTCACTAAGGCTAGAAATAAGTGGCACATGAATGCGCTTACGTATTTAACAAAGAAGATTCCTGGCAAGTCTTGAATCCAAACTTTCCCATCCACTCGACCAATAGAAAGGAAGAAGGAACTGAGAACCACCATAAATTCATCTAGTAGATTTAATTCCCATGACCTAATATTCCTCTTCTATTTAAGCTTCCAATAACGTCCCTCTTGACTAGCTCCTGTAATCCATAACAAAAGCATCTGCTGGGAGCGAAATGCTAAACAGATGAGGGAATTTCACTTTTAAGGGCTCTTCCACAAGCCATCTATCATGCGAGAAAGCAAAGGAATTTCCACTCCTAACCTCAAGTACTAGGCTATAAACAAAGGTAGTAAAAAATCTTACCTTGTCAATGTCCTTCCAAATAACCAATGAATTTTGATTAGTTATTGCATCCGAGATGAAACATATTTTAATTATATGCTTCTTAAAGATGAGCTCCTACCATAGATACCTGTTATTAGGATTTAACTTCCAGTGCCACTTATACAATAAACACTGATTTGTGTGGGTGATTTACCCCACCCCAAGACCGCCAATATCCTCAGGTTGTATCATGATGCTCCATCGAATTCTATAGAAAGCCTTCTTACTATCATTTCCACACAAAAAAATCCTTGTGATAAATTCAAGGACCCAAGTATGCCAGCAAGCATTTTGAAAAGAGACATAAAATAAATAGGCAACTCATTAGAATGGCCTTAATCAGAGTGAGGTAACCTGCATAAGTGAGATGCTTTCCCTTCCACTCTGCAAGCTTGCGTTGAAAGTTCTACAACAGTATGCCTAGATAGAAATAGGGTAGCTATTGGATCTTACACTTAATAGAACTTGCACAGTTTTTTAACCAATCCTAATTCACATTAGCTCCAATTAAGTATTGTTTATGAAAGTTGATGAATAACCCAGAAATTATCGTAAAGACTTTAAGAATCCTTTTCATTTGTATAATGTTATCTGAATTTGGGTGTAGGAAAACAATCTATTATCTGTATATTGAATGTGGGTTAAAGTGAGCTCGGCAGAGTTGTTGGGGAGAGGATTGATTCCTTTACAAAGATTAACATTAACTGACTTTTTTATGAGAACTGACGATCCTTCAGCGGCAATTATGAAGAGAAAAGGTGAGAGAGGGTTGCTCTGTCGTAACCTATGAGAAAGATGAATTTTTGAAGTAGGAAAGCCATTAACTAGAACAAAGAGCTTAGCTAAACTAATACATTATTGAATTAGAACCTCCATTTTACTCCAAAGTTTATGAGCTCCAACACCAAGTTTAGGTATTTCTGGTTAACCGAATCAAAAGATTTGTGGAAGTCAACTTTAAATAGAATGCTACTTTGGTGATTAGCCTTTAATGAATTAATAATTCTATTTGCTACCAAAATCCTATCCAAAATTTGCCTACCATTAATAAAAGTACATTTTTCCTTTGAAATAACCTCACCCACCGCTTCTCTGAGTCTATTTGCTAGTAGCTTTGATATGATCATGTACAAACAGCCAATTATACTAATAGGGAAATTTTTTTTGAGGTGAATAACTCCTCAATTTTAAGAATCAGAGATATGAAAGAGAAGCAAGCACTTTTAGGGAGTTCTCCCTTAGCAAAGAATTTTTCCACCATTTTAAATATATCTACACCTATTATATCCCAAGCTGTTTTTATAATAGCAAAATTAAATCTGCCAGGACCTAGGTCCTTTGAGCTATCACAACTCCATATCGTTTCTCTAACTTCATCAAAGGTAACTGAGAGCTCCAAAAAACTTACCAAGGAAGTATAGTTTTTTTAAGGAGTTGGCAATAAAGGAAGGTCTGCTTGTTAATTTTTTGTTTTGCAGTTCCTTATAGAATTTAAAGAATTCCTTAATTATTAATGTGATCTGGATTGGTAGTCACACCATCTGGTGTTTCTAGTCTAGCACTTCGGTTGTGGCTGCCCCTAACTAAAGCCAATAAATGAAAGAAATGAGTGCTTTGGTCACCCTCATTAAGCCATCTCACCCTTGACTTCTACCTCCAATTAGATTCCCCAGCCTTCAGTTTTCCCCATAACAAGCTTACAAGTGAATTTCTCTTCAATATCATGAATTTTCTAATTACCTCATAAAAATCTTCACATTCTAACTTACTGTCAAGACTATCAATATCTTTCTCAAGCCTAGAGATAACCTGATCAATATTACCAAAACATGAGATGTATCATTTTATAATAGACTTCTTAAGTAACATAAGTTTGAGCTACATGTTCTTGCTTTGAACGTTACTAAGGTTTGGCTATAAGAGTGAATCTTATTTAAGAAGTCAGAATCTTGCAACTAGACATCAAAAAACTTAAAAAGCCTTGGTTATTAATTTATATTAAAGCAATACAAAATAAGAGGAGAATAATATGAAATGCTTCTTGGAAAAGCACTCTAAGACGTGTCATTTATACTCATATGCCAATTTGTATGTACCATGAATTGATCAATTCTAATTCTACTTATCGAATTTGCCCAAATGAATTTTTGGCTAGGAAACAGTAGATCAATTGATCCAATTTTGAAAATGAATTCTTGAAATTTCTTGTCTTCCACCTATCCTTTATTTTGAGGGCAGCATACCCCTAAGGAGAGTTGTAATCAAGTAAAAGAGAACCTATAGCCAAATCTCAAAGAGACTTTAGAAGCCTTTTTTCCTCCTTTAACTTTTGGCAATTTTTCCTTTCCCTTTCCTCAAATCTAATCAGTGATGTGAGAAGTGCCTCTCTATTCTTTGCTTCGATAATTTTCTTGTTCTTATGATTTTGACACAATTATTTATTTATTTTTTATTTTTTTAGCTTCAAACGTTCTCTACTTTATCAAGTGAATATGAATAGGAATAATCTTAATCATAAATAAAAAGAGTTAACATATTTTTCTTTTACTAATGTTTTGGATCAAATTCAAATCCTGAAATGAATTAAAAATAAGGTAAAATATCAAATTTATTTTCAAAGTATTGACAATAGTATAAATTTATTTTTTAAATGCGTTTTGAACCAAAATTTTGCCAAAAAAAATAAAAATAGTACATAGTTTGCTTTTTCTATTAGTTAATTAGCTCAAATTTATCACTAAAAATATCATAACTCTAGATAAGCAAATAAAAATGCACATGATGGATTGATTGGAACCACTTAAGTTTGTCACATGTGCAATATATATTGATAGTTTATTCTTTCGAAAAATGATTAAAATCATTTTGATTAGAAAATACTTTAAACCTTACCAAAAATTCAGTATGACGTACATTACCTAAACTCCAGTTATCTTCTAAAAGTTGATCTGTGACGGTACACATTAGTAAAAATCCATATAATATAGCTGATGTGGTAAAGAATCACTTTCATTGTTTCTCTTTGAATTTTCTTTGCATAATTAAATAATATATATTGTCAGTTTAAAGAAAATTTACATGAAAGCATACTGACATGGATAACCATGTGTCACTTTCTGAAAGGTTTAGAGTTTAGAGATATTTCCATGTCAAATTTTCAGTAAAATTTAAATTATTTTCCAATTAAAATGATTTTTTATAGAAAAATTATATAATTTAAATATTTTCTTATTATAAAAAATTTCTTGTCACATTTTGATAATTAGAAAATCAACTCGGTGATTCCCGATGAAGTTGATATGTTCTTTTAGAAAACTCCTAATGATTGAGTCAATTTCACCAATAGTCACTAAACTTATATTTAATCGTCCAAAAATAACTGATTTATTTTTTGTGACTTAAATATCAATGAATTTGTCATATTTTTGCAGAAAAGTCATATTAATCGATTTTCGGCTATAATGCTTACTGAAATTGTAATGTGATACATTACGTCATATGCCTGAATATAAGTGACATGACATGCCAACAACCATATCACCGAAAGAAAATATATTACAAGATACGTCAGTACGCAACGTCATATTTCTGAATACACGTGGTTTCTTTTGGTGATGTGACTACTGACGTGTCATGCCACATGTATCCAAATATATGATGTGACATACCACGTTAGCATCCTGTCAAGAATAATCGCCAAAAATCGATGAAAATGATTTTTTTGCAAAAAAATGATAAGTTCAATAATATTTAAATTATAAAAAATAAGTTTGTTACTGTTAAGCAATTAGATATAAGTCCAGTAATTATATATGAAATTGACCTCCCATGGATCCCAGCATCATGGCTCTTTCATTAATGCTCTTGCACGGGGACAGTTAAAAGTTGACATTAAGGGGAGGCAAAATATTGAGGATAAAATTTGAACGCATTTTATGTGGAGGGATGGACCAGAGTTTAAATTAAGGCCATTGTTGTTATTATTGTCGACCAAATTTATGTGTCACAGCATGGGAGATGAAAAATTATAGAATAAAAGTAATAGTATTCTGTATTTAGTTTTAGGAAAAAAGTAAATAAATTATTTACATGAATAAAATTCCTTTTTCTTTATTGTCTGAATTGAAAACAAAATTTTGAATTTTTGTCAATATCTTAATTTTTATTAGTAATTATAAAGGCAAAATATAAAGGTAAAACTACAAAAAAATGGTCTTTACCGAAAGAAAAATTATATGGCTCCTTCCATGGGCGAATCCAAGATGAGGCAGTTGGGGCACTTTACCCAACTGTCCTCTTGAAGTTAGATGGACTTTACAGTTTACAAAAATAAAATTTTGTCCCCACTATCTTCATAAAATGTAAAATATGCAAATTGATGTCTTTAAAATTATATTAATAACCCAATTAACGCACTAAATTTTTGATAACATTATGCATGAAATTTGACTAGGGGTGAGAAAAAAAACCAAAATTTAGGTTAACCGAAAAATCGATCCGAAACCGAACTGATTTTTAGGTTAACCAAATCGAAAATTTAGGTTTTTAGTTTTTATTTTAAAAACCAACGGTTAACCAAACCGACCTATTAACCAATCTATATATATTTTATAAATTATATTTTAAATGTTACACTTATATTTTATAATATTTATGCAATTTATAAATATTATGATATATAACTTTCTAAAATATTATTAATTAACATATTTTTAATAAATAAACATCAAAATTATCTTCCTTTCATTATTATTATTTTATGTGCATAATTAATACTTTATTGTTAGTTTCATATTAAATATATTTAATTATTATAATTAATTATGAAAATTTTGTTTTTATTTTGATTCTTTTAATGAATATTGTATTTAATTTGTATTTTTTCATTTCTAAGGCATTTTAAGTATTAAAAATAATATTATAAATTGCATAATTTATTAAATTTATATATTAAAATATTTTAGTGGTTAATCAATAAACCAATCCGAAAAAATCGAGTTAAAAATCGAAATCAATATAGCGGTTAACCGAAATTAATGGACTGATTAATAAATTTATTAATGGACTGATTAACCGGTCCATGTTCACCCCTAAATTTGATATTGTCTCTCCCATAAAGAAAGCAGGCTCTACAACCCTAACAAAATATAAGGTTTACAAAACTGCCCTCTAAAATTTTGCTCTAGAATATTGGTCCCTGGCTCTTACAAGACATTACATATTCTTACATTTCTACATGCTGACTGATTTATGCTCTTTGATCAACAAAAAGGCTCATCTACGCTCAAGGTTTTTGTATATTTTGGCTTTTTTCTTTTTCTGGTTTATTGCCTGGTACTGACAATCTTGTGAGATTGGTTATAAGATGGCATGGGGTATTTGCTAAGTTTTTAATGTTTAGTTTTAAAATCTGATAATCACAAAGGGAATATATATATATATATATAAAAGGGTGATGACTGTACACGCTATGCTGATGCTTCGCGCAGGGGATTACAACTCTATATATAATGTTGAGATTGTTGTGCTACCACCTTGTTGGAGAATAGGAAGAAAATCAAATGCCCACTATAACTTTTAAAATTTCTCTTGCAATAAATAATTCCACTCGTTTGAATGACATGGCATTTCCATCTGTAAGCCACAAGTCCCTCAATATAAAATATTAGCACTTTAAACATAATTAAACCCTCAATTAGTTGTTATTTGTGGTGGTGTTCGAAGAGATAACAACTTTCATTTGACACTAACAGCAAAAAGTTAGATTCATGGATGATATCCTACAATTTGTTTTGTTTAATTGGTTGATTTGCAAGCTGTTATATCTTTACCTATACAAGTAGCTTGATTGCAATCTAGCTAACCAAGTATCTTATAAATTAGCATCTCCTTGTGGCTCAAAATTAAAGAAATATTCTTATGAAGAGCTTCCATATACTCAGTTTTAATAAAAATTAATCTAGTTGGTACTTTGATGGATTTTTTTGAAATTTTTTAACAAGTTTTTCTCTTTTTCGGAGAGCCACAGTTTGTGTTTAACAGATAATTATAATACTTTTGGGTTTGATGTTAATGTTATAGATAGATATCTATGAAAGCAATACTAGGTGGGGCATACATACTTTTCTCTTCCCTTTTTCTTTCATTGTTAAATAGAAGGAAATAAATAGTCTACGTGTAAAGAATTGTCTGGACAACAAAGTAGCACTATTGGGATCCATATCCTTGGGGTTTGATTTCACCAACTTTATCATCTATATTTGGATACTTATATAAAAATAGAATTCAGTATGCCGTGCAACAGTTTTTTTACACGATTTATTACAATTAGAGCGAGTGAAAATAATATATATATATATATATATATATATATATATTTTGCTTGATTGGACAATACACGTTGTGCTGAAAAAAAAAAAACATAAAAAAGAGACCATTTGCAAGAATCAATTTAGTTTGCTCCATTATGTGAGTGATATGATCCAATTCAATTATAGTAATAGAGGAATTATAGCACATTTGAAAGTGTCTATTTATTTTAAATAGATTTGAAGCAAAACCCAAAGTCAATCATTAAGCCTGAGATGATTAGTTATGATCGTAATTAACCTTGCAATTGCTTAATTAAAAAGGGCATAGAAGACAAGGTTATAGGTTTACGATGCTAATCTTTATTATATAAAGAAAAAATCCAACCAAGAAAGGTAGATAGGATTGTTTGAGAAAATTATAAAATGCATCTTATCGAGTGTTCTATCTGTCAATGGAGCACAAGAAGAAAAGCAGCCATCCCATTAAATAAGTTGGAAAGCGAAGGAAGGATATCTATTGAAATAATGGGTTAAGACAAACTACTCATAAAGGCTTAAAAGGTGCCAATCACTACAAACTTTTGAGGATAAAATGCCTTTTCATAAATTATTATTATTATAAATAGAGAGAGCCATGAGTTTTGCAAATCCCTCCCTCCCTCCCGAGACGGATAGGGCGACGAAGAAAGTGAAAAGGAGATCTGAGAATCCCATTGAACTGGGGTATAGAGATACTCTGCTCAGTGGTGCTGCTATGGAGGCCTCAATGGAGGAGGTTTTTGACTCTATGGATATTAATGTTGAAGCAGAAGATATTCACATCGATCGCACTGGTAACGTCCCGTTTGTAAGTTTCTCCGATGGCTTGAAATCCAAACTAACAAAGACTTTGGGTAACGTAGTTGTAGTGAATTTGATGGGAAGGACGATCGGCTATAAAGCCTTGAGTTCTTGACTTTGGTCGCTGTGGAATCTCACCAATGTAAAGATATTGGACATTGGTAGAGGTTACTTTCTGGTGCAATTTACCAGCGATTTGGATTACAAACGAGCTTTATATGAGGGACCATGGATCGTTAGTGTTGCTTGTCTTTTAGTCCAAAAATGGACTCCTCGGTTTTGCGTTACCGATGGAACAGTGGACACCACCACAGTCTGGGTTAGACTACCTGAATTGCCTCTCCAATATTATTACTGCAACGTTCTTACTGCCATTACTGAAGTGATTGGACCAGTGATTAAGATAGATAATAACATGAGTGAGCTGCACCAAGGGCATTTCGCCAGAGTTACAGTTTTAGCGGACCTCAAGAAACTGTAGAAGTTATGAAGATTTATTAGTTTATTACACTAAAACAGCTAGCTGTTTTAGTGTAAAATGAGTTCTCTGCTACTTACACTAAAACAGCTAGCTGTTTTAGTGTAGAAGAGTTTTCTGCTACTTACACTTAAACAGCTAGCTGTTTTAGTGTAGAATAATTAGTTAGTTTTTTTAGTTTGTTTTGTACATAGTTTAGTTAACTACTTACTAGAGTTAAATGGCAGTTTTCCTTAAGTTAATTAACTCTAGTTAGTTTTTCTTAGTTTTTCACATGTATATAAATCTTGTTACGTGTGTATGAAGAAATAGAGAGAAATACGATTTTCTTCTCCTCTTTTCCTGATAATTCAACATGGTATCAGAGCTTGATCAAGATCTTTCTTGATGTTCTTGAAATCTTTTCTATTTACAGATCTTAACTCGAGAAACTTTGGTTGAGCATTCTCCTGAAGGTTTTCTTCCTCTGTTCATCTCTGTTTTCAGAGTGATTTCTTGAAATCAGATTGTTTCTCGTTTTACTTGAATTTCTTATTTTTTTTTACTTGAGTTACTTGTTTACGATGATGACTACTCAGATCCAAGCTTCTGGTTCTGATAATCTTGGATCGTCTTTGGTCTCTGTACCTCTTACTGGAACAAACTACAGAACCTGGTGCAAATCCATGAAGTTAGCTTTAGCTGCGAAGCGAAGATTAGGGTTTGTTACTGGAAAAACTCCTCAACCTTCAGAAAAATCAGATGATTTTGAGGATTGGTGTGGCAATAATGCACTTGTCATCTCTTGGATTCTTAACTCTTTATTGAAAGATTTATATGATTCTTTCGTTTATGTTACTACTGCGAAGGAACTTTGGGATAAGTTGGAGAAAAGGTTTGGTGAATCTAATGGACCAATGCGGTACCAGATCAAAAGAGAGTTGAATGCTACTACTCAAGGAAATAGTTCTATCTCTGCTTATTTTACTAAACTTAGCAGATTATGGGATGAATTGTATTGTATTGTGCCTCTTCCTCAGTGTAGTTGTGGCTGTAAGTGTGGTGCATTTAAGGAATTGAATGACCTGCATGAATCTGATATGATACTTCAATTCTTGTTAGGATTGAATGAAAGTTACAATAATGTTGCAAACCATATTTTATTGCTCGATCCATTGCCTAACATTGATAAGGTATATTTAATGATTTCCAATGTTGAAAAGCAATTGCAGATTAGTATGTCTATTAATGAAAATACAGAAAATAGTGCTTTCTTTGCTGGATCAAATAAGAATTTAGGGAGTTCCAAGATATCGTCTTTCAAGAAGAAAGAAAGTGCGAAGAAGGGAGATCGTTATTGCACTCATTGTAAAACAGAAGGGCATACCAAGGAAACTTGTTTCAAGATCATAGGTTTTCCTGATTGGTATCAAGAAATGAGACAGAAAAACAAGAAGATGGGACCTAAGACAACTAGTCATAGAATCAATATGGCTAATACTCCTCTTGACGGTGAAGATAGTGATGATTCAGATCAGCAGTCCATGAGGAATTTTATACAGCAAGAGATTTCGAAGATGCTTTAAGGCAAGCAAGTTGTTCAAACTGAGTGTATCAATTTTGCACAGGATTTTGCAGGTACTATTTCTTCTGTATCTCATGCCAAGATTGGAAAAAATGATTGCTGGATTATTGACACGGGTGCTAGTAGTCATATTGGTACTACAAAACAAATGTTTAACAATCTCAATTCTTTAAATTTACTCAATTCCGTTCAATTACCAGATGGGACTGCCAAAACTATTTCTTCCACTGGTGATATTTCTCTTGCTAGCAAACTCCTTCTAAAAAATGATTTGTTCATTCCTTCTTTTAAGCCCAATTTGTTGTCTGTCAGTAAACTCACTACTTTTAGTTCTTTGATTTTCACTTTTCTTCCCACCTGCTGTGTCTTACAGGACCAGAGGACTAAAGTCATTCTTGGCATTGGCAAACTCAAGGGCAATCTTTATGTTCTTGAGCATGATTCGTTTTCTCCAGATGTTATTCAAGCTTTCTTTCCTTTAATTCAGTCTGATATTGTACTTCCTAGTAGTTTATCTTTTCCTTTTCATTCTTGTAATTCTGTAAATACTGTTGTTCATAAGTCTTGGTCTCTTTGGCATCAAAGACTTGGACATCCTTCCATTCGTGTATTGAAATATTTGCCTTCATTCAATAAAACATCTGATTTTCAGCACTCAAATATGGTTTGTGATGTCTGTGCTAAATCCAAACAAACTAGAATATCGTTTCCTATTTTATCTAGTCATACTTCCAGCTTATTTGAACTAGTACATCTTGATGTATGGGGGCCCTATCAAGTGGAATCTTTAACAGGAGGGAGGTATTTTCTGACCTTGGTGGAGGATTTTAGCAGGAGTACTTGGACTTTTCTTATGCAGTCTAAATCTCAGGTGCCCAAACTGCTGGATGCTTTTATTCGAATGGTTTTCACTCAGTTTGGGGTTGCTTTGAAGATCATAAGAACTGATAACGGGGGAGAGTTTATGGGCCAATTATGTCAAGATGTTCTTCTTGCTCATGGAATCTTGCATCAAAGATCTTGTGTGTATTCTCCACAACAAAATGGGACTGTAGAGAGGAAACACAGACATATTTTTCAAGTTGCCCGATCTTTGTTGTTTCAAGCTTCCATGCCTACTCTGTTTTGGGGTGAGGCTATATTACATGCAACTTTTTTGATCAATAGGACCCCTACTCCTGTTCTTGGTTGGAAAACTCCTTATGAGTTGCTGTTTAATTCTTTGCCTGATTATGACAGCATTAAAGTGTTTGGATGTCTTTGCTATGCCACTAATGTTACTCCCCATAAAGGCAAGTTTGCTGCTCGTGCATGTAAGTCTATTTTCCTAGGCTATGTTCCAGGAAAAAAGGGTTTCAAGGTATATGATCTTGATTCTCATACTGTCATGGTGTCCAGAGATGTTGTGTTTCATGAAGACTATTTTTCTTATTCCAACATTTCTTCCTTACCTGAATCGAATGAGTTGCCTATACCCAATGTTACTTTACTTTCTGAATTTACAGAAATCCATGAGACTCCTGTTTGTCCATCTTCTTCTTCTACTTCCCCAGTTCGTGCCGTAAATAACAATTCAGTGGATGTTGTAGCTGCTCCTCGCATGGTTCCTCATAGAAGAAGTTCCAGATCTACTCGACGGCCTAATTGGTTACAAGACTTTGTAGTCAATAATATTTTACCTATGTCTTCCCCACATATTCCTTCTACTTATCCTTTTACAAAAATCTCTTCTTTGTCTCCCATTATAGATAATTTTTTAGCTACCATCACCATGCATCAGGAGCCTTCTTCTTATAATGCTGCCAAAGATAATCCCCACTGGATTAAAGCCATAGCTGATGAGATTGAAGCTTTAGAAAAGAATCACACTTGGGAGTTGACTTCTCTTCCTCGTGATAAGAAGCCTATTGGTTGTAAGTGGGTTTTTAAGCTTAAGCTTAAGCCTGATGGCAGTATCGACAGGTATAAGGCATGTCTAGTTGCCAAAGGTTATACTCAAGTTGCTGGTGAAGATTACACAGACAGTTTTTCTCCAGTAGCTAAAGTTGTCACTGTTCGGATTTTCTTCACCGTTGCTGCAGCACGGGGATGGTTTATTCAGCAGATGGATGTCAATAATGCCTTCCTTCATGGGCATTTAAATGAGGAAATTTTCATGGATCCACCACCAGGTTATTCCAAAGCTGTACCTGGTTTGGTGTGTAAACTTAATCGCAGTCTTTATGGGTTGAAGCAGGCTTTTCGGCAGTGGAACTCTGAGTTAACTAATTTTCTGATTTCTTATGGTTTTCTTCAGAGTCCTCATGATCATTTTTTGTTCACATTTTGTCGGAGTGATATGTTTTTAATGTTGTTAGTTTATGTTGATGATTTGCTTATAAGTGGTACTTCTTCTATGGCAATTGCTCATCTTAAGGCAGCTCTGGATAGCAAATTCTCTATCAAAGATTTGGGTGATGCTCATTATTTTCTTGGCTTAGAACTTATTCGAGATGATCTTGGCTTATTTGTTAATCAACGCAAATATGTCTTGGATTTACTTTCGGATACTGGTCTTCTTGGGTTGAAATCGAAAGTTACACCTCTCCCATCTCATGTCAAGCTGTCAGCTGATGGTGGTTCTTTACTTGCGGATCCTCATGAATATAGGCGCATCATTGGCAGATTGCTTTATCTCAGTTTCACTAGGCCGGATATTGCATATTCTGTACAGCAATTAAGTCAGTTTGTTCATCAACCTCGAGATTCTCATCTCAAGTATGCGCATCATCTTCTTAAATATTTGAAGCAATCTCCTTCTTCTGGTCTGTTTTTTCCTTCAGATAATTCCTTGAGTTTGACTGCTTTTTGTGATGCTAATTGGGCTTCATGTATGGATACTCGACGTTCATTAACTGGTTTTTTTGTCTTTCTTGGTTCTTATCCTATTTCCTGGAAATCTAAGAAGCAAACTACTGTGTCTCGTTCCTCTACTGAAGCTGAATATCGTGCAATGGCTTCCACTATCTATGAATTACAATGGATTTCTTATATCCTTGCTGATTTGCAGATTCCTATTCAGTTTTCTATTTCTTTGTGGTGTGATAATCAAGCTGCCTTGCATATTGCATCTAATCCTATTTTTCATGAGCGGACGAAGCATTTAGACATTGACTGTCATGTTGTTCGAGATCAATTCAAAGCTGGTTTCATTGATTTGCAGCATGTTTCTTCCAATCTTCAAGTTGCAGATATTTTTACGAAGCCATTATCTTCTCTTATTTTCTCCAACCTTTATTCCAAGTTAGCTCTTGTTGATTATCACCAAGATCCAACTTGAGGAGGGGATGTAGAAGTTATGAAGATTTATTAGTTTATTACACTAAAACAGCTAGTTGTTTTAGTGTAAAATGAGTTCTCTGCTACTTACACTAAAACAGCTAGCTGTTTTAGTGTAGAAGAGTTCTCTGCTACTTACACTAAAACAGCTAGCTGTTTTAGTGTAGAATAATTAGTTAGTTTTTTTTAGTTTGTTTTGTACATAGTTTAGTTAACTACTTACTAGAGTTAAATGGCAGTTTTCCTTAAGTTAATTAACTCTAGTTAGTTTTTCTTAGTTTTTCACATGTATATAAATCTTGTTACGTGTGTATGAAGAAATAGAGAGAAATACGATTTTCTTCTGCTCTTTTCCTGATAATTCAACAGAAACCACTAGTTTCCATGATCAACATTGATGGAGAGATTCAAAAAGTTAAGTATGAAAACCTTCCGGAGATCTGTTTTGCTTGTGGTAGAGTAGGTCACCTTGATTCTTTTTGTCCCCACAAACAGAATACTGAGACAGATGGGGGAAAGGTAGAACGACTACTGAAGAAGCCCAAACCGGAAGTTCAAGCCAGTATGGCGCCTGGATGGTGGTGGAGAAACGAAAAAGAGGCGTACGAAACCCTACTATTAATTCAGGGATCATGACAAAAACTAAAGGAAAGGGATCCAGATTTGCCTTACTGAATGAGGTCAGGGATGATAATTTAGGAGATGCCTCTGCTGATAAGGAAAACATTCCTATAGAAGTTAATGTGTGTTTTGATGCGCAAAATAGAGAAAACATCTTCAGCAAAGACTCACATGGGAATGAGATGCTCTCGTCACGTGGTAGGGGAAGTATTAAAAAAGCCACCTCAACACGTAGTCAACTCCAAAGGTCAAAGGGGGAAAATCAAGCAAAAGCCAAGCCAATATTGGGGGTCTACTTTGAATTCACGAGTAGCTATCAACGAGAAAATAATTTAGTGCCTCTCCGTTCTAATCTGGATCCCAATAAACACTCGGTGGTCGGCAAACAATTGCTGGATATGGCTTTATCGAGCAAAACTTCTCTTGCCACTTCCGGGGAAGCAATAACCACAGCTACTCATCCTCTGGGACAATTTGATAGCAGACCCCCAAACCCAACAAATCCGGATGAGCTTGCAGGTAAGGAACTTATGCTATTGGATAATAATGAAGTTGATAAAACTAATAATGTTGATAATTTGAATTTTGATGATCCGGGAGAGGAGGAGGATGGGCCTTTGGACCCGTATCTTTACGAAGCATAAGATTGCTTCTTATCTCTGGCCCTTTGTTGTTTTATGTCGATCCTTTCTTGTAATTATTAGGGTGCTAAAAGACCCTCTCTCATGAGAACCTTGGGTTGCTGGATCAAAATTCATAACCCAAAGATGGTAGTGCTCTTGGAACCCAGAATTAGTGGCCCCCTTGCTGACAAATGTATTTCCAGCATTAACTTTCCCCGATCTCACAAAGTAGAGGCTACTGGTTTTAGTAGAGGCATCTGGGTACTATGGAAAGACGATTAGCAGGTGGAAATTTTGACTACCAATTCTCAGTTTATACATATGCATATCTTTGATAACAATAATTTCCTTACCTTCTGTACTGCAATATATGGCCACCCTGTTGCTTCTATTAAGAATAAACTCTAGCCTTTGCTTCAAAAGATCAATCTGTGCACCGATGAGCCTTGGTTTCTAATGGGGGACTTTAACTCTCTTTTGTATGTTAGAGATAAGAAAGGAGGCTCACCCCATAGAATGGATATTTGTAGGCCCTTTGCTGAGTGGTTCAATGTCTCCAACCTTCTTGATATTGGCTACTGAAGGCCTAATTTTACTTGCAAACAGGGTAACCTCCATGAGAGAATGGATCGTGGCTTGTATAATGTTGCTAGTCGTTATAGATTTCAGGATGCTACTATTATGCACCTTGCTCGCATTGCCTCAGATCACAGGCCCTTGCTGCTAAATCTGCTTAACCACCATGATTCGAAAGGACCTCATCCCTTTCGCTTTCTACAGGCCTGGTTGACACATGTAGGTTTCCAAGATTTTGTGACCAGAAACTGGATTTCTGAGGATCGGATCACTAGCACTATTAATAATTTTATTGAGAAATTGTAGCAGTGGAATACCAAGATTTTTTGGAACATTTTCTATCAAAAAAAGGTGTTTCTTGCACGCATACCTAGAATTCAATGCGCCCTTGCTATTAATCATTCTTCCTTTCTGGATGAGTTGGAGACTAACCTCAAAGCTGAACTGGATCAGATTCTTTTGCATGAAGAATTATTATGGTTTTAAAAATCCAGAAGCGAATGGATCCAGTGGGGGGATAAAAACACTTTTTTTTCACCAGCGAACTATTCAAAGGAGGAGGAGAAACCAAATTGAATTCCTGCAAGATGGTAATGGGGTCTGGCAAAATGACACCAAAATTTTGTGTGATTTGGTTGTTCACTTGTTCTCTAATGTGTACACTGAAGACTGTAGTTCTCATTCCCCCTATCACCTAACAGGATGGTTCCCTTCCTTGCTAGAATACTCTTCATTTCTTGAACAATCCTACTCTAATGAGGAAGTTTGGAAAGCTCTTGTAGATATAAAGCCATGGAAAGCTCCTGGGTTAGATGGTCTCCGTGCTGGCTTTTACCAATCTCAATGGAAAATTGTTGGTGAAGAGATTTTCATGGAGGTTAAATGCATGCTTCATGGTGGCAATCCAGATCCTGACATTAACAAGACTCTTATCTGCCTCATCCCTAAGATTGAAGTTCCCAAGACCTTTGATCTTTTTAGGCCCATTTCCCTTTTGCTCAGTTTTATATAAAATTGTAACTAAGACAATAGCCAACAGACTAAAAATCCTTATGCCTAATAAGTCCAACACAAACCAACTTTATTCCGAGCCAACATAGTACAAAAAATATCATCGTTGCTCAAGAGGTTATTCATTCTATAAGACAGAAAAAAGGGAAAGTAGGCTACATGGCTATCAAAGTGGATTTGGAGAAAGCTTATGACCACATTAGTTGGAGTTTTCTTCAAGATACTCTTTCGAAAGCTAGGCTTCCTCCTAATCTTATATCAGTGATTATGAATTATGTCACATCCACTTCTATGCATCTTCTGTGGAATAACATTATGTCCAAAGACTTCATTCCCAGTTGTGGTTTAAGGCAAGGTTGTCCCCTCTCTCCCTACTTATTTGTTCTCTGCATGGAAAGCCTAAGCCATGGGATTTATGATGCCATCAACAAACATCAGTGGCAGCCCATCTAATTGAGCAAAGGTGGTCCGCAGCTCAGCCACCTGTTCTTCATGGATGACTTAATTCTTTTTGCTAAAGCCAGTGCTCAGTAAATGTAGGTTATTAATGATGTTCTCAGCCACTTTTGTGAGAGCTCAGGACAAAAAGTGAGTAACCAAAAAACTACAATTTATTACTCGAAGAATGTTTACCCTCAACTTCGAAGGGACCTCAACAACGGATTTGGGTTCAAAGAGGTTTCAGATCTGGGACACTATCTCGGAATGCCTCTATTGCATACTTGATGGTCAAAAAACCATTACAATTTCATCCTTGATAGGATGAAAAGCAAGATTTCTTCATGAAACTCGACTCAAATTTCAATAGCGGGGAGAGTTATCCCATCCTATATCATATAGGCTTCGATTATACCCTCTTCCTTGTGTGTGGATTTTGACAAGCTCTCGTATGGTTTTATATGGGGTGGAAATGGGACTTGTCGCAAAGTAGTTTTAGTTCCCTGGAAAAAGGTTGCACAACCCAAGTATGCAGGGGGGCTTTCTCTTCGACACTCTGTCCAATTGAATGCAACCTTTGTGATAAAACTTGCTTGGGCTCTTCTCACTCAATCTCAATCTCTCTAGGTCAGAGTTATGGTAGAAAAATACAAGTTTGACAGTAAGCTGAACACCTATCCTATAGTTCATTGTAACAGCACTCCACTTTAGAAGGGGATTTGCGCTAATTGGAGCAATGTTTCCAAATATATGATTTGATCTATTGGAAATGGTCAAAGTGCCAAGTTTGGGTTTGATAAATGGGTGCCTGATACAACTGATCCTCTCTTCCACCTTACTTCTAAACCTATTCCTGTTGAGCTTATTGAGAAGAATGTGGCTTATTTTGCTGATGAGGTCAGTGGCTGGCGGTGGCATATCTTTGCAGATTTTTTTCACAAAGCATCCTCCTAAAAATTGCAGCTGTATGTCCTCCCTCCTCCCATGCCAATGTTGATGTCATTTACTGGACTATTTCCCCCTCTGGTGATTTTTCAGTCAAATCTACCTATGGTACTCTCAATAAAGACCCTGCTGCTGCTAATGAAAGACTCTAGAACATAATATAAAAACTGAAAGTCTCTCAACGGGTTAAGATGTTCTTATGGTTATCTCTTAATAATGGGCTCATGACCAACGTGGAGAGAAAGAGGTGGCATTTCACTAACTCAGATCATTATCCCATTTGTGACAACCTTTATGAAGATGTGACTCATGTTTTGCGAGATTGCTATGTGGCGTACTATTTCTGGCTTCTGTGTACCCCTACTGATATCCCTCCCAATATTGGTGAGTTAAGCAACTGGCTGTGGTGTAATTTGCAGCATCAGGAATCTTATTTTGAGGGGATTAGATGGCCTGAATTCTTTGCAACTGGTTGTTGGTATCTATGGAAAAATCGGAATGACTATACTTTCCAATAAAAGTACAAGTCTCTAAGTCTTATGATGCAAGATACTGTCAAACTTGCTAGTGTATGCTTTGATTCTATTTGTGAGGACCCAATCATGGCCCTAACAGGATTATAGTTAATTAATCAGCATTAAGATTTGATAAGGCAAAATTAGATTATTTTGCATCAATGAAGTTAAGTCATATAAAGGGTATGATGGTAATTATGCACATGTATATTGGAGTGTAGCTAAAATAGTAAGAAAGGATACAATTGAATTAAATTAAAAGTCTTGGGGTCAAAGTGTAAGGAATGGAAATTTAAAAGATTATTGTGTATAAAGGCATTGTGGGAATTTTCCTTGGTGAGATATTTATCCTACTATAAATTAGGGTTTGGGAGAGATGGAGATTGGTATTTTGAAGGCTCTCTCTCTCTCTCTCTAAAATTACGGGATGGAGATAGGCATTTTGAAGGCTCTCTCTCTCTCTCTCTAAAATTACGGTTTGGAGATGGATGCTAGGGTTTGGGAGTTAACATGAAGGTAATATTTTTCCTTTAAGATGCCTTATTTCTTTTCTTTTAATTTGTCATTTCTTTGGTGATGAGAGATTACAAGATCTTGTTGTCATCATGTGTAAGGAAATGAGAGAAAAGTATGTAAATTAAGTGAAAAAAAGAAAGGAATCATGTGTAAAGGAGGTGAAGCTTGATTTTGAGGTACGGGATTTATTTGGAGAAGTTATTGTATACATTTTCCATCTCTTGTTGTATGTGTTTTCTTTGTGAGATTAAGGATTAATCTAGCAGGTGTTGATGATTATAACATGATCAGTAACTTAAATGGTAATTTAAGTAAGTTTAAAGGTGAGATTTATGATTTAAATGCATGCTCTGCTTAATCGGGGTCTCTGAGTTTCGTGGCATTCCTCCTAGACGTGGCCACGTGTGTGTTTCTTCTTCTGAACACACGGCCACGTGTGTTTCTTCTTCAAAACACACGGCCACGTGTGTATTTGAAGAAGAAAACACACAGCCACGTGTGTGTTTGAAGAAGAAAACACACGGTCACGTGTGTTTCTTCTTCCAAAACCTATGGGCACGCACTCTTTTGTTCATAAAACCCATGGCCATGCACTCTTTTGTTCATAAAACACGTGGCCACGTGTGTGTTTCCTCTTGGAAACACATGGCCACGTGTGTGACACGACTAACAGACCTATCTGGACTATTTTGCTTATAAGTTTAGTTAGAAAAATCCAAATTGCATGATTCTTTTTGCGTTTGAAAATAGACTTCCATACCTATATTTCATATGAATAAACCAAGTCCTAAATCTATCTCTAAATAGGCTATATTTCAGCTTCAATTCACAACCAGTTTGCTGCCAAGTCACCAGGACCAGACCTCAGTGTTTTGTAAATATATAGAAATATAGGAATGATAATAAGATGTTTTTGAATATTTTGGAAACTAGAAACATAATGGAACAAATTTTTAGAAGACTATATTTGCTAAAAATGCCTTTTGGTTGGTCAAAAATCATTTACAAGTTGAACTCAGAAAACTGCCTATGATTGTTCACTACTCGTAACTCTGATCACGACTCGTGATATAGGTTACTCATGAACAAGTGCACGAGTCATGAAGTTTGCTCCCTTTCATAAGTAGTGACACCTCTCATGACTCGTACACTTCTCTACTTCACCCAAACATGATTTTTAAGCCCTATAGTGTCACCAAAGCTGGTCTAAAACTTTTTTAAGTAATTTGGAAGCATTTTAAGCATAAAATAAGAATAAGTTGTGACACTAAATATGATTAAATGAAACATTATATGAGAATAAAGTTAGTAAATGAATAATTATGTTAGAATACATGAAAATGATTATTTGAATTTGATGGTATTATAAAGATTATACCCATGTGATTTGGCTTTGCCCAAAAATATTGAACATTGATATTTCTCTACAATGATATGAGAACACTATGATATAACCTAGAGATAATAAGAGTATAGTCGCAAGGTTGCATGACCAAGTAAAAGAAAGGGAACATCACCTGCTATGTTAAATTATGAAATCATAGAAGCTTGGTTATACTCCAGGTCACATGAAGAATTAATGATTAGCAGTAATGTGTAATAATCTGCTCATTGTTTGTTCATGCCTATAATACAATATGATTAGCACAAGAGCATCCGTAGTGTGTTAACGACTAAGATGAAATGACCTCAGACAACTTACCTAAGCATAAAATATTATAAGATGAAAAAATTACAAATAAGATGATTGAAGTATATATGACTATGTTAAAGTGTATAACTTGATGTTTATACTCTAGTGAACCTTGATGTAAAGGATCCTACTCATCTGTTATTCATACCCTATGATGTAAAATGAAAGTTACAAGTCTTCAAGTAATGTTTTAACGATTAAGATGATATAATCTTATACAAGTCACCTAGCAAATCATTTTATAAAATAGAAAGTACAAATAAGATGATCATGTTTTATGTGATAATGTTAAGGTAGATAGTTTGTTTCCTATGATATAATAGACTATAAGAGTAAGCAAAAAGGGCTAAAGATGAATAAGTGTTGACTTTAAGCTATAAGAAAACCTATTTATCCTATGATATGGATCATGAATGTTTGAATGCTGCTATATATGATTATGTTGTAAGGCGATTAATTATGAGAATAGGGAAACTACTCAAGGCAAGCAGTAACAAGGTACGTTATTGAGAACTATTTATGAGTTATGTAAGTTTTATAGGGTATACTTGATTCGAGCTTGCTATGATGAGTAGCTTGGCTTAATATGTATATGTACGAGTGTATGTGGATACGCACAATGCTAATCATGAAAGATGACATGTTATTATTGTTTGCATAAGCACATAACTATCATGATATGAACGAAAGAAAACTGATGCAAGCATACGATCACATGATATCATCCATATGTAATGGAGCTTAAAGCTCAGCATTGATGTATGATAAGAATGATATGCATTCTTTTATGAAAAGTGACTTTAAGCCAAATGATGAGCTAAGTAAAGAAGAATATGTTAAATTAAAGATGTCTTAAAAAGTTAAGCTTGCGGGTCTTAGTTCAGTTGTGGATTAGATAGGCATGCCTAGAGGGATACAGTCAAAGCTGCTATAGTTGACCCTGTTTGGCTCTTGTTCCTTAATGGAACCATCATTTGACCCCATTTGGGTCCATAGTTTGCTCCTTGCTGGAACAATTGCTTGACCCCGTTTGGGTCCATAGTTTGTTCCTTGCTGGAACCATTGCTTGACCCCGTTTAGGTCCATTGTTTGATATCTTTGGATATCAATAGTTTGATACCTTCGGGTATCCATTGCTCCCGTTATCCACCTTTCAAACTAGTACTTAGGCAGGCTATTAAAATGTAAATGGTATAAGAAATAAAGTAATATATGTATCGATCGCATCAGTTAAATATATATATTGGAATCATGATAATGATCTATTATATTGCTTTACTCTAAATAATAGTGAGCTATAAACTATTGCTATGAAATGAAATGCCATGTTATGTATTACTTGATTTTGATGTCTTACATCAACCATGAGAAAGGTTCCCATGTGACTGCCAGTGTAAGTTGGTTTCACATTGAATAGTTGGGCTGCATGGGCCATAAGCTTGCAAGATTGAATTAAACGTTATATGAACTATGACATGCATAATAGCATTAATGTATCGGAAAATTAGAAATATTTGCATATGGTATGGAGACAGTGTCAGTTAATCATGAGGTGTAATACCTATTCATTACAATGGCATGCAAGTTTGTATGTATATGAACATTTATATTTATGTACGTGTATATGTATAATTCTAATATAAATCAAAGTGCAAAGCATGATATTATATTAATATGTATGATTTTAAAGTGCCATGATAATATAGCATTAAGGAAGACATGTGTGGAATCCCGAACAAAAATGATAAGTTTGTATATATGTAATGAAATCATGCCTAGCAATATCTTTTGCAAATGTTATATAACATGAGCACTTCCTTTTGGCTATGAATAAATGTTAAATGCACATGTTAGGTAACCAAATTGGTTAATGGTATTAAGATGAAGGTTGTACGAACATAACGACGATATCAGTATCTTGAATGGAAGAATTATAAGATGCATGAATCTTCTAGGTAATAAAAGAGGGTTAAAGATGATTGTTAACTAACAAGTTTCAAGGATAAGATAGGTTTATACAATGCTTTCGGATTAAGCAATGATGGCATCAATTGTTAAGGTTGAAAACTCCTCAGAATGTCCATTGTGGCAAGTTAAATAATATAATCTCATATGTTATCTTTTGTTATTGTGATAGCTATTTTGGTTTGATGAAGAAAATTGTATGAGCTTGTCCATAGTTTTGTTCCCCACTGAGCTTTATAGCTTAGCACATGTTTGTTTATCTGTGTAGGTTTCAGGATTAGCTCCAAAAGATCAGACACGATGTAGTTGCCTTGAGGATATCAGGATACTTGAAGGCCATTTATGTTATGTTTATCTTTTCTATAAGCTTAATTATCTTATTATGGCATGTACTGATGGCCTGTCTTATTATTATTATTTTTGCATGACCTTTACTAGGTTTATGATGATGATGATGATTGGTGATTATTGATGATTATCCATGGTTAAGGAAATAGAGTGTTACACTATTATCCTGGACTCCAAAGTGGGGAGAACTTACTCTACTCCCATCTCTGTTGGCTGGACTTTCCCAGCTCCTCATCTTATTAAAATCAACTCTGATGCTTCTGTCTCTTCGGTAGGGACTGCTTCTTGTGGAGGCTTGCTGTGAGACCACAATGGTCATTGGTGCAATGGATATTTTGCTAACTTGGGGACTTGTCTGATCCTCCTTGCAGAAGTCTGGGGGGTTTTTTATGGACTCAAAAGAGCTACAGAGGAAAATTTTGATAAAGTTATAGTAGAGTGCGACAACAAGGTAGTAGTGGACATGATAAATGGGAATTGTGCTATCAACGCTTTGTGTGCTAGCCTCATTAATCAAATTCGTTGTATCTCTGATAATTTTAGGATGATCTCGTTCAACCACATTCATCGAGAAGCCAACTTTGCGGCGGACTTCCTTTCTCACCCTTGCTACAATTTTACTCCTAGATACCATGTTCTTCATTCTCCCTCTATGGGAATGATCAACTGGATTTTTCATGACTCTGTTGGAATTGTTTATGACCATTAGTCTGTTGTTTTCGTGAGCTATGCTCACTCTTTCTTTACCAAAAAAAAAAATTATTATTATTATTGCTGCTGCTACTACAGGGATACAATAAAAGTGGACCATTACTCCAACAAACGATTCAGCGTGTAACACGTTAATGTATTTTATGCTATGTACCGTCCCATTGGATTATGAATGCATATCGATTGATTTAGTTATCCGATTGGACGGTATGTAACACAAAATGTGTAAACGCATTATGCACCATATTAACGCTCATTATATCAAATAGACCATATTTATTTTAATTTGATATTTCATTTTTGGAGGCAGAGATGGTGGGATTTGAACCATGATCAAATAGAAAAGCAGTCAAACTCTCAAACATTTAAATTACAAATGATTCTTAAGTTAAAAGTGAGTATAGACCGATTAACCGGTCTATTAGTAAAAAAATTAATCAATCTATTAATATTGATTTTTTAAAAGTCAATAACTATTAAACAATCATTTACATTTAGTTAACCAATTCATTGTTTCGATTTTTCATTTTATTTAACTAGTATTTTTTTATTAACAACTAAAATTATAAGATGCAATCATTAAAAAAGAAATAAAATCTTCAATGTATTTAAATATAAAAATTAAAGACCAAACATAACACAACCCGTGTTCAAAACAGAAACACAAACTAAAAATTTTCATAGTACTTGAAAATAAAAATTTGCACACCAAATACATACTAGTCCAAAATGCAAATACAAATTATAAATAACTAGTTCAACTATAATCAACTGTATCACAAGATAATTCTTCAATTAATAAGTTAAAATTACAAATTAGTGTTGAAAACCAATAATAGCATTAATGTAAATAAAAAAAACAAAAATAAGGAAAAATAATACATATATGCACACTTTCAAATTCCAAGACTAGTTCAATGAAATTTGGTTCAGTATTTGATTTAAACAAATATTGTCCACAAATGAGCAATTTCACAAGTTTAGATGTTAGATTAGATTAGAATGAATAAAAAATATGGCATTTAAAGCTAAAACCCAATTTTGAAGCAACTGTTGATGTAACCATTGCCAATACATCTCGAACCATTGCAAAAAGTATCTGATACGTAGATGAATTGACTTTCCACCAATTTAATATATCCAAATTTTGTTTGTCTTAATCAATTACATCATTGTAATACCTACTAAACTCAATATTTACTTCTACACTACTTTGAGACATATATATATATATATATATATATATATATATATATATATATATATATATATATATATATATATATATATATATATATATATATATATATATATATATATATATATATATATATATATATATATATTTTAACTACTCGAATGATATCAGTAGTACTTTTTGCCTCTACATGTATGGATGGTATTACGGACGAACCATAATAAGAATCGTATAGCTGATTAAACACTTTTCAATTTTTCTTTCTAACTTTTTGCCATTCTCCGAACCATTACAA
This sequence comes from Excoecaria agallocha, assembly GCA_037975025.1. NCBI lineage: Eukaryota > Viridiplantae > Streptophyta > Magnoliopsida > Malpighiales > Euphorbiaceae > Excoecaria > Excoecaria agallocha. The sequence goes on from CM075807.1 coordinate 13,417,412, forward strand.
TGATCTATAAATATTCTTAATTTGTTTATAATGTTAAAATAAGAAAGATCTTGAAGACGGAAATCATAAATGAACCATTTGTGCATAATTTTAAATATTCATAATTTGTTTATCATGTTAAAAATTGAAGATTGTAATTCTCAATAACTATCAATGATGAAATTGATTTTTTTTTCCTAGTAAAGCCGATTTTTATTAAAATTAAGGCAATGCGCTTGAACAACTATATAATAATAATAGAAAACCTAATATAATATAAAAATTAAAAAATTAATAATGTTAACATTAAATATCTAAACCTGACCAAATGTCACTGAAATCGACTTTGTTGATTTAAATTGGCTTGAGTTGGCCTGATAATTCGGGTATTGCATTCGTAGTAAAAGCTCTTACTTCCATAGCTTAGCTTGTTATGTACCAAGACACTGAAACTGGGAAGGGAAAAAAAATTGTTATTTCATAGTATTTAATAGAAAAGATAACATGGATTATCTATTGCACAAGTAGTAATCCTAAAAGTTGTCCCAGCTAGGCAGCCAAATGAAGACGAAGAAACCCAGATGACGTTAGCCAGACTAATTATTCATCACTCTGCAGACAAGAATCCACATTTAGATTCCACGCTTTGATCAAGTTAATGTTACTTTGCTGAATTGGAGTACTGATTTTGGCGACAACAATTACTTCCTATACTTGAAACAGATAAGCATGCTCTACTAGGACCATATTGCAGAAGTAGGAAAAAAATATTCCTGGCTTTTTAAAAGAAAACATTGATGCATTTTGAGACCACCCCACACACAAAACCCAGGAATTGTTAAATTAATAAGATTATTTAAAAAATCACCACTTATTCAAGACCTTGTATCGAGATATAGAATATAGCCTTTATTTTACATTAATCACAAACTACACTGACGATTTCTAGTTTCCGCTTTCACAAACAACATCGCATACCAATTACAAATAGTCTGAATCACAGACTACACTACACAACAATCATAGTTACTAAAACTAGAAGAAATTTTTTTACAAAAAATTAAAAAAAAAATAGCAAAAATGTAAAAAAAAAAATATTGAAATTCATTTACCTCAAACAGCAAAATAAACACACAACAAAATCCTTGTCAGCTTTGAGTCTGTAAAATCTCTTCAAGAAAGTCTAACAAGAAAACGATTAAAACACATTAATAATTAACAAAATAACTGTACGTGATTAGCTAAAAAAAACACAAATAGCAAAATGAAGAGAGACAAATAGTCTTGAGGTGCAGAAATTTCACCAAGCAAGAGATCGAGATCGTTTTAACATAGCAAGAGAGAGAGAGAGTAGCAAATTGATATGTGGATTTGACAAGGTGAGCTTCGATGAGATCGCTTTTGATGCCGTGAAGGCTCGATGCCATCGATTTCCAGATCAGAAACTGGAGAAAGAGTAAAAATGAGGATGTTGTTGGTGGCGGGGAAGAAGAAGAGAAGAATGTGGCTAAAGAGAAGGGACTAGGCTCCAGCAAGATCGATTTTGGGCATTTTAGAATGAGGGAGAGGAGAGAAAGAGAAATATCTAAAGGAGACAGTAGTGATGGTTTCTTCACAATGAGAGAGAGAGAGAGAGAGGCAAGAGAAGGCAGCAAGAGAGAGGAGGGAGAAGGCAGTGAGAGAGAAGAGAAATGAGAGAAGGGGCTTGTAGAGAGTGGTGACGCAGATCGGAGGCAGAGGCGTGGGATAAGGGAGATACCGGCGTCAAGAGGAGATGGAGAGAGACATGGCAGGGAAAGGGAGGGAGAGGTTTGCAGTGATGGAAATAGATGTCACCAAGCGAAATCTGGATTGAGGGCTAGGGTTTTTTCCCTAAATTCCCAACGGAATTCATCTAGACCGTTGCCAATGTTTTCATTTTACAACAAAAGAACATTTCTGTTGGAAAGTATTTGGCATTTATCATTTTCTTACGGAATTATAATTTTTTGTTGTTATTTTTACCAATGGATTACTCTTTCCGTCATTAAATTTACAATTTCCAACGGAATTTATTTTCCATTGGTAATTTACTAATGAAATTTTATTTTTGTTGTTAAATTACCTATAAAAATTTATTTTCGTTATTATTTTTCGTTGAAATTTTTTTTTTGCACCCATTGGCTCCTTATTTTACAACGGTATCAATGTTTCGTTGTAAAATTCTATCATAAAATTTTAGTGCTAAAAGTTTTCTCCATTTTAAACAATAGAAGATAATAATTTCCCATTTTCGCTATTAAAAATGAAAATTCCCAACGATTTTACTAATGGAAATTTATTTCTGCTGGTAATTATAACGAAATTTAATTTTCGTTGTTAATCACTAATGGAAATAAATTTCATTGCTAATTTTTCTGTCATTAAATTAGCGTTTTCTTGTAGTGGTGTCCATAATAAAATTCATGAAATAACTCCGTACTATTGACCTCCTGTTAGCCTTGGACAAGGATAAGCTATGAATATGACAAAATTAACTCTTTTACACCCAATCTGCTTTAAATCTCCATAAATACTCCAAATCAGTTTGAATTAGGCCCAAAATCATTCATTCACACTAATTAGGTCATGCAATAGTCAAAATTGCAAAAACAAGCAAAAAGACTAGTTGAAATACAATAAACATCTAAAAGTAGGTGGAATTCAAGTGTAAAACCATGCAAAATTAAGCTTTTAACTGTGCTAATTCTTGAAACCTGATTTCATCAGCCCGGATACAAATTGTGGATTTTAGACTAATGGTACTCGACAACCCTTGAGTGCCCATGGAATTGGATTGTAAATCAGTCCCTTGCCGGATATGGTATACATATGTACACCATATGGAATATACTAGTGGTATACCACTAAGAAGTGAAATTTATCTTCTTCCCCAACATGGTTGCAACCTAACAAATTCCATTATGCTTGAATTTTTAATGAGCTTAATTTCATACACAAAAGAAAAGAAGAATACTAGCTAAATCCACATGAAAAAGTCAAAATAGCTACCATTATCTATCTATCCACAATGTGAAAGAAAATCAAGAACAAAATAAGGAAAATAAGTAATAACGAAGAAAAGGTTCTTCACTCTATTTATTCACCTTTTTGCTCTCTGCCAAATGCTAGTAAAAAATGCAAACACACACGACAACAATGCACATAAGGGCTACACTATTTCTTCTCCCTCTTCTATCTCTTTGTTTCTTCTTCTTCTTCTTCTTCTTCTTCTTTCTCTCTAGAATTTGCTTGTTGTATTTCTCTCCAGATTCTTATTGGAGTTTTATTTTTATTTTATTTTATTTTTTCGATTTTAAATTTCCTTTAAGGAGTTGCTGCTGCGAAATTGGGTAATTTCTAGATGGCAAAGTTGGATCTTCGATATGATGGCAAGGTGAGAGAAAGGAAGGCATTAAGAAATGGGGTACTTTCGAAATATTTGAGTAAGTTTAAAATGGGAAAATTTAAAAATGAAACTCTTTAAGAACAATGGAACATTTTTTTTTTTAAAAGTAAAAAAGGTGACTATTTATTTTCCTCTAAATAAAACAAAAGTTAATATTCATAGACCTAAAATTAGTTTGTTTTCCTTAAATTAAGGCATATTAAGAACCAATTATAAATTGATTAAGAAAATAAAAATTTAGAGGTGTGTTGATAGTAAAATAAATTAAGTATAGATTTCTTTTCATGGTATTCCCTTTTAGCTATATATGGTTTACAATATTAGCTATATAGATTTCTTTTCATGATTGTTATTGTAAATATTAAAATAGCAAATCACTTTAGCAATATTAAAAATGTAAATTGTTCCATCCATTTGGTAATTTTTTTCACTTTCAATTTACAATTTTTAAATTTTAAAAAATATTAATTATATATTTTCTATTTTGTCCTCATGTCTACACTAAAAAAAGTTGCTTAATTGTGTGAGAATATATAATTATAAAGATTTGATGAAAATATAATTTAGTAAATTAAAATTCAAATTTTATAAAATTAATACTAATTAATGATATTATTTTATCGATATAAAAAATTAAAAAATTATCAACTTAAATGAAAAAGAAAAAATATAAATTAATTTGGCTCTAAATGAAGTATATAATTTTTGGTGATTTCAATATGCATGTCAGTTTAGCGGTTCCTTAAACTTAGCCCTTCAAATAAAATATACTTTTTTTTTTTGGTTTTTCTAAGGGTTATTTTTTAAAATTTTTTCCTTTCATTTTTAATTGTTGTTTTTTAAAATTCAAAAATAAACTTAATATACTCTTGAGAATTTTAAGGAAAATTTTATGCATTTTTTTTATCTTACATTTTAAAGAAAAACAGAAATAAAAAACAGAATTGGAGAGAATTTTATTCAATATTAACGTGAACTTTATTACTCTAAAATATCAACAACATATAAATACTAAATGACAGCTATGGATGATAGCAAGAATGGAAAAGGAAGGTTGAAAAATAGCAACTAATAAAAAGAATAAAACAGAGGAAATTATCGTTTTGATTGTGGTATAATTGAACCCAAATCTTCTTATTCACCAATCATATCTTTAACAGATTTGAGAAAATATTATGTGGATCTTTATCTCCCTAAAGATGGAAAACATCCTTATCACTCTAAGACATAATCCTTATTGTGCTCTAATTCCTTAGATAGGTGGGTTGTTGTGATGTTGTAATACCCTTCCAAAAACTTTGCCTGGGTTGAAGGCAAAGTTTGAGACAATGACGAGCAATAGTAGCTTTAGACATTGGCTTGGTGAAAAGGTCTACCACTTGATGTGTTGTAGAGATATGTTGTGTAACTAAAAGATCGAGAGCAACTCTCTCACATACAAAGTGATAATCTAGTTGTTCGAGCATGAAACACCGGATTGATAGTCATGTGTAATGCACTGCTATTGTCATAGAAAAGAACTAGAGGTTGAGATTGGTGAATACCAAGGTCTTTGAGAATATATGTTAACTATGTAACTTTAGCTACAGTATTAGCCATAGCTTGATATTTAACCTCTATGCTAGAACGTGAGATAGTGTACTATTTTCTTGCACACCTAGAGATTGGGTTGTGACCGAGAAAAATGCAATACAACCAGTCTAGTTTGCATCATAAAAATCAAGAAGGTCCAATGATTAATAGGAAGTAAAATCAATACCATAATTGGGTGTTCCTTTCACATACAGCAAGATGTGACAAACCATTTTAAAATTGGCCTGAGTTGGTGCATCCATGAATTGAGAAATAAAGTTAACATTGTAAGTAAGGTTTGGTCGAGCCAAAGTGAGATATTGTAGAGAACCAATAATGCCATGATAGTGTGTGGGGTTAGCTTATGGCAAGGTGTTATCAAGACCTTTTATTTTTGCTTCAAGTGGAGTGCTTATAGGTTTGTAATTTAACATGTTGGTGTACTCTAGAATATTATGAGCAAAATGAGACTGAGACAGATGCAATCCTACTATTGTTGTCGTAATTTCGATGCCAAGAAAGTGATGAATGGGGCTAAGAACCTTCATGGCAAACTCAGTATGTAAAAGCTGAATAAATAATGCTAAAAGCTATGAATTTGAACCTGTAACAAGCATATCATCTACATATAGAAGAAAAATTAGAGTACCAAAAGAACTATGTAAAAAAATGAAGAGGGATCAACTAGACTACATAAAAAAGACCATGTTGTAAGAGAAAATTGCTCAAATGATCAAACCAAGCACGAGGTGACTGTTTTAATCTATAGAAAGCTTTTTGGAGCTTTCACTTATGATTTGGAAATTTTAGATCAGCTATATTAAAAGGTTGTCCCATTTAAACAATCTCATTGAGAACACCATGAAGAAATGCATTTTTGACATCTAGCTGACAAATATCTCATTTTTGAGTAAGAGCCAAACTAAGCACAAGACAAATGGTTCTGGGCTTGATAATAGGTGAGAATGTATCTATATAGTCAATGTTGTCTATCTGATTGTAACCTTTGGCAACGAGACAGGCTTTTAATTGATCAAATGCTCCATCTAGCTTAAGTTTTAGTTTAAAAACCCATTTGCAAACAATTACATGCATTTGAGAAGTACATGGAACAAATTCCCATGTGTTGTTACTGTGAAGTGCATCCATCTCCTTGACTATAGCTGAATTTCACCCTTTATGACTAAGCATTGTTTTAATGATTAAAGTTATATAAGGAATACCTTATCCAATTGAAGTAAGAAGTGCGTACTTTGGATTGGGTTTATCAATCCCATCCCAATAATAAGTAACATAGAGTGACATTGAGGTTGAATTGGCACAAGTGACATGTTATCTTGTGGAGACACCACCGATTCATATTTGGCGGAGAAGAGATGGATATTTGAGCTGATGGCACTTGAACCAACTATTCACGACCTCAACAAGTGCACTAAATTGTCAAGTAATATAAGGAAAATATAATGAAGACCTCAAGTATCAAACCTAAGGGAAACACGAAGCTTAAGAAAAGATACTTGATTGATTGCAAATATGTGTTAAAGAATATCCCAAGTGCAATTTGGTGTAACCTATGTCCATTAATTTTTAACAATTAAAGATGAAAATAGATTAACACTAAATATAATTTAAACAAGTACAATAAAATAGAGGATAATTAACCTTGGAACTAACAATTACTAAAAGCATTGTTCAAAAATCAAATCCTCCCCATACTCGATGTAAGATTCATTTTAACATAAAATTATATATTTCAGATGTGGACAACCCATCTAAACCCCTAGTTTCCCATTCCATAGCCAACTACTCTAACTACCCAATTTCCTATTTCTGAGCCAACCGAATAGTTAACATAATCACGGATCTCAAGACATAGTTACAGATTAGTTTTGCAGTCTGAAGTCAACCAACCCAATACCCATTCATTTTCCTCACTATTTTTGGATCTACAACATAAAAACCCTAGATTTAATGGCCTCTATTCTGGAGTCAACATAAAAAATACAAAACATGCATGTAAAAATAGAGCATATATGATATTTCTTTTAAACAAGCATAAATCCATCAACTTGAGTAAGATTAATAGCATAAATTCTTGAACAAAACCCATATCAGGATAGGCACAAGGGAAAAGAAACATCTGTAAATATATTAAGCAAATAAATTCATAGTTTTACATGAGTATGGGGGTTCAAATATCCCCAAACAACAAAAGGACTACTCATTATACATAATTTAAAAAGAAAAAAAAAAGGAAAGAAGAAACTCTTAAACCCATTTTGAAGAGTAGATCTGAAGTTGAAGCTACTTCTCCTCTTCTTCTCTAAGCTGAGCTTGATTGAAAACTAAGCCAAATCTATATATTTTTGTGTTTTGGGTATGAACTATATTGAAAATGTAATTTTTACAAGTAAAACTATGCATGCTAAGTATAAAACCTTAGAAATTTGAGAAACTACGAACTAAAACAACAAAGAAAAACCTAAACTTAAAAAACCTAAAAAGATCCCCTTTAAAGCTAGACAAAATGCAGCTTTTGTACTTGTTTGCTAAGGGATATGGAGGAGACAAATGGTCTTAGTCGAGTCCAATCGGTTAAAAAAGTACTATAACATCAGCACATGGCTGAGACACTTTTGTCTTAGCTATACAAACCCTTCTAGACTGAACACCTCTGAATTCTGCAATAGACACGATGGAGACAAATGGTTTCAGCCAAGTCCTTTAGTGAAACATTACATTTTGTGGATCTACAAAGCACACAGTTAAGACAAATGGTCTCTATCATGTGTAATTCAATTTTTTGCACAAAAGTTAAAATTAAACCATTAAACACACTAAAACTTCACAATTCTTAATAGTATCCTATTTGGCACGAAAGGAGAAATTTAACACTTAAAACATGAAAAACAACCAAAATGAGACATAAACATAGATAAAAATACACTATAATAAAAAATTATATTAGACTTATCAACTACCACACTTAGCTTTTGCTCGCCCTCGAGCAAATGAACAAACCACATTCCCACATCTCCAAACTTAAAGAAAGAAATCACAAATTTAGAGAAAGCTAAATAACACTACAGTAAAAGTCACTAACTATCATCCTAAACCGAAAAAAATTTAGATCAAATCATACTAGCTAGTCTCTCGGTGTGTGTGTGCTAGGCCAAAACAAATTAAAACAACTTTTTAAAAGGTAAAAATTCCAGTGCAATATGAAAACCGAGAAAAGAATTCATGAGCAAAAGATTGTACACACGGTTTCGCTCTCAAAACTCAAGAGATGCAATACACCTATTTTTTAGCACCAGAACCCAAAGATTTGCATATAACGCTCAACAAGATAAGATCCTTTGGACTTAATAGGTTGCAATGTGGCTAAGGCATGGTTATCAAGAAAAGGATTAAGATATGCAATTGGAACTGCCATTCCTACCTCAACTCACCACTTTTATTCTAAAAAGTAGACATTTTAACTCTACCCTCATTCACTCCTCAATATCATTGCCAAACTTCAGATATCCCAAAATTTAGAACATTTTTCAAGGAAAAAGCACAAAGAAGAAGAAGGATTCTCTTTAAATTTCTTACTAAGATTTTAGCTTAGTTAATGTTTAGAGAACTAAAAATCCTTCTCCTCAATGCATAGAGCACCCCACACTTAGATGGAACCAAGATTACTAACTTTTTTCTTTTTAGAGTATTCCAAAATATTCTTTTTTCAATTTCTAAGCAGGGACTCCATAAGACTTTTTTTTAAAGAAGATTACATTCTAAAGATTTTCAATCTCATTTGATATTGGCAACGTATCAAAAATTCTAAAATTTTACAATTCAAGCATAACCCTTCACTTCTCTTAGTAGGATTTCCCGATAAAAACTTATCTCACCTACTTTAAGAATGGCCAGTTCAAAAAGAGGGTAAGATAAATGCTTTTTAGGCTTAAGGGATTAAAATATAGGCATAAATCAACAAAAATAACTTAACACGTATTAAGCATGCTCAAATAGGCTAAAAAAGGACTTGTATGGGATAAAAAATAGCAAAGGTAGGTCAAAAGTCTTTTAAAAGTTGGATCAAGAAAAATATTGCCTAAGTCATTTATAATCTCATTTTTGAGTCATTTATTTGCTTTGAAGGCTGATGAGGAAGGTTCTAGCACTCTATAATTCCTACTCAATTACCTTCAAACACTGATTTTTAGTATTTTTCAAAAATTAGGCCTAAAGTGTACATTGTATTAGGAGAACTACTGGCATCGATTTAATGGAATCTAATCGAAAAGGCAAAACAATTAGTAACTAACTACTCTATGGTCATTTAATTGTTCTAAATATGTTTTTCTTAATTTAAGTTAAAATTATTCACAATGGGAATTACTAAGGGAAAACTAAGCTACTAATGCTTAAGTATTCGATAACAACTGAAGACAACAAAATTTAAAAACTAAGATAAAACAAAAGTTGTAAAATGATTAAAAATTTTAAAATAAACTAAAACTAAACAAAAGTTGTGAAATAAATAGAGAAACACAACTAAGGAAAATATAGTTAAAACTAAATACGAGATAAACAAATATAACATAAAACGTAAAATATCATAACTAACAATTTAAAGAAGTTAAAAACATACTAATTTAACTACTAACTTAAAACAAACAATAGGACTAAAACTACTATGGTGAGTAGAGTAAGTAAGTAAAAGCATCCAATAATTTCAACAAAAGTTCAAAAATTTAAATCTCTAAAATACCCTCATCCCACATTTAAAATTTGATTGCCCACAGCAAAATACAAATATAGCATTCACAAAAATGGGGTTGAGGAAAATCCTTGAAACATTCACTTTTGTGAAGGTGAAGGAGCAAGGTGGTTGTGGAAATTGGATTGCATCATGCCAAGAGTTGCTATGAACACATCCATCAGCTCTATCATAGTGTCCAAGCAGGTTGTGATTGTTGTGTATTGCTTAGATGATAGGGTGACAATTGCTGCCTCTACTAGCTGGAGCTTTATTGCTAACTTGTTCACAACTTTTCTATAGGATTCTCTATTAGCCGCCATAGTATACACTTGCTTAGGGAACCTCGACTCTTTTATGAGTATAGACATCTTCTTCAGTATCTTCTTGTTTATAACCATCAGATTGCCAACTGCCTTATCGAGGTTGGTGTAGTTAATCGCCCTAGCTAATATGGTGACAATACCTCCAATTGTAATTTTTGTCGCCCTCTTGCAATAGGTCCTTAATTCATCTATTTTTACAGCAAGAAAGATGGCTCCATTGAGTTAGATTCTATTTTCCATTGCATATAGGATGAGAGCTTCACTTGCATTTACATTCTCGAGGCCCCCAAGATGAGTGAAAACTGCCTAGGCCAGGTACCTGTGCATGATCCTCAATGGATGGTTCTTCAAGTGGTGGGCTTTGGTGTTGCTAGCATTAAAAATTGTTGGCTTAATCTCGTCGCATATTCCATTCCAAATCTCCTGCTTGTTCAGGTTGCCAATCCTCTTTGCAGCTTGGGGGTCAAATCCCATAATGGTAGAGAATTTATTAAAGGTTATTTGGTGCAAAATTCCATTGAGCTAAAAACTCACATTCCCCTCATCAGTGCGACTATTTTTCCTAATATGGATCCTCACCGTGGTCAAGAAATCCCTTATCATGTGGGAATAAACTGTCTCCCTTCTCCTTATAAACTTTGCTCATCTGACATTTGCAATTAAATGCTCCAATATATCTTTCATGTTGATTTGTTCCATCAGTTCCATGTCAATATATGGCATGACCATCCTGGGAGTTTCGATTTCCCCATTTCTTGAGGGGCTAAGGATGAAGATCCTACCTCTGTTCTTGTTCTCCTGGGTGCCACTATGGAAAATCACAATCATTAACACAATTTAGCATGACAAAACATAAGGCATTATATAACTTAAGCACACACATTGCAACCAAGAGTAGGAATAATGTTTGCATAAGCCGCATACACAAAGATGAATAAGCCTTGAATAGCAAGATTAAGAACAAAAAAAGTATCTAAACTATGCAATTGCACTTGAACCAAAAAACTTGATGCAATACAAACAACTAACTTGAACAATAAGCAATAAGCAATATGATTAATCATATGCTGCCTATACATATGTATAGATTCTTCAAATTCATAAATACACAATTTCACATTATGGTGTCATCATGTCTCTATATACTTATATGTCATTGTATAACATCTCCTCTTAGTTAACTAGCCTAACCCTCTTCGACTTTCTTACTTAACATTTCAACCCTATAGTCATGTATAAATTGTAATACCATTATTATTCCTTATAATTATATAACATGCAACATCCTCATTTTTATAATCAAATTACTGTAAAAAATCATATAAATACTTATAATGCATTTATACACCAAAGAACTATGTTACAAAAAATAGGGTAGGTAGATTTTCCAACTCTATAATGCATCTCAATTTTGCCATAATAAATGGCTAAATTAACCAAATTGGTCTTCTAAACAAACAATGAATTAACTCTATAGTTTTTAATGCTTCAAATACCATGCAATTTGGACAGTCCAATTAGGATTTATATCCCAATCATTATAGACTTTCCAAGAGTACATGTTTTTTTTTAAATAGTTTGCATGACCACTTTGAAAAATTCATAGAGTAAAATCGGTATAGAATTAAACTAAAATTTATTTATTAAAGTTGTACTCATATAAGTCTAGTTTATTTGGAATTTTGTCCCATAGCATTTTGACCTTTCTAGCTTGAGTTATATTCAAAATACTATAACCTATTCATTGACACTAGACAACAGTTCACAATACCCAAAATTAGTTTTAGTAACAAATTAGAAAATTCGTACAAGAAAATGGGTACAAAATTAAGCTAACATTCCTTCACAAAAATTGCACCCCTGTATGTCTAGTTTGTCCAAAATTTTTTCTTATAGAAATTAGACTTCTCTACAAAGAATTATATATATAATACTGCAACCTGCTCTCTACAACTAAATAACAGCTCACTCTAAATTTCAATTAAAAATTAAGACTACTTAGATTCAGAATCAACCTTCAGTTTCTCTAAGAAATTATAGGTATACAAATTTAGTTTAATTACCAATAAGAAACACTAAATTTAGATTGTACAAATTGAAATATGCTCAAAATACATAAATTGGTTCCTAGTGAACCAAAATAGATTTTTACTTCTTTAATCATCATCAATAAAATGCATTCAAGGTAAAAATATTTAGATCTCATCTTTAAAACATTATTACCCACTCAACACATATTCATTACACATTTCAATCCAAAAAAATCACATGCAAAGTGAATAAGATTCCCTAACTTTTAATGCACACCAAAACTTCATCAAATCCTATTTTTTCCTTATCTCCATCTTCTTTAGCTTTACTTGCTATGGAATTCTTTAAAAATCCCTCATCAAAATCCTCACATGCTAACTTATAGTAGCTCAAGATTGAACAATAAAGTGAAAAGGCCGAAATATTTGACAGGTATTTAGCAAGTGTACTAGATCGGCTAGTAATATATGAAAATAAGATTAAAACCGTGAATATTGTACCCATAGAAAATTGTGTAACTGCAAACTTGTTTAATATTTTAGAATGAACACTGTGTGCTAGGAGTTAAAGAAATCCCAAGTTTTGTGATGATCAAAATTTAACAAAATAAAAATAATAACTTAACAACTAATGTAATAAAGCCAAAATAATTAATTATAGATTTAAATAGAGAATTCTAAACTTAAACAAAGCAAGTAATGTAAATTGGTAAAAATAAATAATGAAGACAAATTTTGCTAAAGGACTATCCATTTTAACTAATATTGCAATGACTTAGCTAAAAGGAACATACGTGATTATGGAAAACCAGTGATATAAAGCTAGATAGCCTATTCAGACTATCAATCTACGTATTAAACTCTCTTGTTCAGAATAATTAAACACCTAGTATAAGAACCTAGTTTTTAACTCCTACACATCCATTAAACTCTTTTTCAAGCAAACTTAACTTCAATTTATTCTCAGTTCAACCCTTTTAAATTTTAATCCATCTATATTAACACATAATTACCTCTAATTGAGAAAACAATCATGCATAAATACTAGTGAACTAAACCAAGAACATGTATAGCACATATCATATTTGAATCAATTATCAACTATTAATCAAATAAGTTAACAATTGATCTTAATACAATTTGAGATACAAAATTGTACAAAACTAAGAAATAATCAACTTGTATTGAATGAAAGCACAACTAAGTCATTACAATAAGAGTTTAAGGATTCAAGTATCCTTTAACAAAATTAAAAGAACTACTCACTGTTCATCTTAAAATTAAAGAAAATAAATGAACAAAAATGATACAAACACTTAGAATTTTCCATTGCTCTTGAAGTACTTGCAGAGTCTTTAATTGTAGTATATAAACCTTAAATGCAAAACTAAAGAAATTATAGCTCTTAATTGGTAACAATTAATTTGTCCCTTAAACTGGTGTTATTTGCTGGTTAAATAGCTCAATACTGGAAGAAATTTGGCTGCCAAAACTTCCCAAACTAGTAGAAAGCAGAATCCTATTCAAATTCAGCAACTTGACTAGGTAGAGTGATATTTTACTCCATCGAGTAGGGCTTTACTATCCTTAACCCTTGGAGTGACTCGGTAGAGTGAAATTTCACTCCATCGAGTGAGCATTTTCTTCATGCCCTATTCCTCTTATCCTACTCAGTAGAGTGAGAATTCACTCCACCGAGTGGCTGCTCTCTAGACTCAACATACAAAACTTCTCCTTTTCCTCTTTAGGTGACTCAGTAAAGTGAGTATTCCACTCCATCGAGTGGCTAGGCTTTAGACAAACACGATGAAAGTTGTCTTCTTAGAATCATCAAGTGCTAAAATTACACTTTTACCCTTGCAATTTCTTTTTTTCTTCAATTACACACCTAAAAATACCAAATTAATCAATTAAGCTCATAAAATACTACTAAAGAAATTAAACACTAAATTAACCAAATTATCCCTAAATTAACATAATAAACACATTAAAAACACAGTAATAATATAATATAATTCATACTTATAAAATACCCCACATTTACTCTTTGCTTGCCTCCGAGCAAATTAGAACAAACCGACTTCTCAAAATAACAAAACTTTAACAAAGAATTATGCATTTCAAAACAAAGTATAGTAATTATCAAGATTCTAACTAGAATAAATTCAAACAAGACAATATAAGGTAGTTTTATTTTTTCTGTGCAAGACCAAAACATTTCAAGCATTATCAAAATCAAGATAGCAATGCTAATTCATAGTCAAGCTTTAGGATTATTGTACACCTAGGTGTACAAGCGGTTTTTCACTTGAAACTTTAGAAATATCATAGGCCTCTCCTTTAACAATAGAACCCGAAGGTCATCTCCGCTAAACAACTCAAAGCAAAACTTAGAATCACTTAGTTCTTCAAATGTTGTAATGGGGTTAGGGTATTGGTTATCAAGGAATGGACAATGGATAATCAACAAGAATAGCCACTCTATGCCAAGATAGAATAACATTTCTAAAATTTTAACCCACTAACTCAAAATTAAAGTACTAAGCTAGACTTGCTTACCCTTTTTTATTCATAGTACCCTTGAGAGCAAAACTATTGCAACTTTCACAAATTCACAATTCATTTATTTTTGAAGTCACAATTGGTTTCCCTTGTAACTACCCTACACCTAAGATTTTTTCATATACTAGCTTTATTTCTTTCTTTCACACTAGATATTTTTTTCACACTAGCTTCATTGCTAGCAATATGATGATAAAATGGGTAGTCACAGGGTAAAATTTTTCACTTTTCTCTTGACTTCATTTATAACCATTTCTAATAATTCCAAACTATCTCACTATACCTGTCAACAATACCAAACAAAAGTTATCCTATCTAATTCTAAAGTCGCCAATTCTAGAGGGAAAGATAAAGACTTTTTAGGCTATAAGGTTAATAATTAAGTGTAATAAGAAACATAAATATGGCATACATTAAGCATGCCTTATTATGCTCGACATTGCTAACAAGGGATAATTATACACATAAGGCAGGTAAAAAGTCTCATTATGGCTCAACAAGAAAAAAATAACTCATGCCTAGATCACTTTCTAAGTTGCTTGAGTTGTTTCTATGCTTCAAACGGTGATAAGGAAGGTTCTAGTATCCTAAAATTCCTTGCTCAAATGCTACAATACATTGGCTTTTCTCTTATTTCAAAATTGGTCTTGGTGCTCAAAAAGTGGAAACTAACAAATATAAGTCTAGTTGAATGTTAAACTAGTTAAAAACTCCTTAAACAATATGCTTGACTTATTGCTAAACAAAGATCTTAAACACTGCACATCTTAAGTTCAAGTTTAACTAGTTTAATTTCTAAGAATAAAACTAGGGCAAACTAAGTCTAGTGTAAGCTAAGTTATAATTATGAACTAACTATTTGACTAGAGTATCTAAAATAGGAAAACAAACTACTAATAGTGACTAGCAACATTTAATAGTACTATTACTTTAAACAAAAATACAAAGTTGTTCCTAGATTTAAACTAATAGGTAAAGCAAATAAAACATCAAAAGAAAATGAAAACAAGAAAACAAAACATAAACATAAGTGTTTTCATGAAAGGGAGAATTAAATTCTAATTATAGAATCTAAGCCAAATTGAGCTTAGAGAAGCTCTACCCCCCTCTCAAAAATTTGCTATCTATAACAAACTGATAGTCAGCTCATTCGGATGGTGGAAGTGATGGTGGTGGATATCATTCTTAGAAATTAGCAACAAACTGCTTAAAAGTCTATTTCACTTCATTTATATTGTCCTACATATTGTATAACTAACCATTTACTTGATTCATAAAAGAAGTCATTTGGGGCAAAGGTTCCTGTGGTGTAAGTGCCTGTGCATTTGGAACATGAGCAACGAGATCTTCATCTTTCTCCATGTTTCTTCCAACGATGACTAGCTTGAAATATTCATCCCAATCAGACCAATGTCTACGTGGCTTCTTGACTAACACCTTTATCTACATCAACATTTCATAATCGATAAATATTGGCTCTCCAAGAGATTCCCTCATGTCCATATGACCTATGGCTTTTGCCATAATAGTTGCAACCCACACCAGTGATGTCTCTTTAATAGTGCTCCTTATTTTCTGCAATTTTTTCTATTTTTTGGCGCAAAAGGATAGCACTATTAATCCGTATACCCTCAATTATGCATCTTAAAAGCATATATTCCTCAGAATTAATTTCATCTAGGCTACTAAAATAGCTAAAGAAGGTGAGGGATAAAAATTAGTGAAGGACTCGAAGTTCATGACTTCCTAAAGCACGAGCCTTTAGCTTGCTAGATTGATAGGGCACTGAGTTTATGGGATCTTGAATGAATTCCTAATTCTTCTATAGAGTGGCATTAGGTAATTTGCCTATACTATTAGTGGGGAAATCCAGTTTTTGTGAGAACTCTAGAAAAGGCATGTGGTAAGTCTTCCTACCAAGCTTAAAACTGATTGTGCCTTTTTCCTATTCATCTTCAAAATAAAGCTTAAATGATGTGAAGAAATTTTGTGCTAAGTGCGGATGCACCTTCAGTTTCTTTTTTATTAACTTCTCCCAACCAATATTTCTAATCAAAGGGAGAATCTCATCCCATAAATTTCCATCCGTTATATCAAGATAAAATTGCTTCAAATAAACTAGCTTGACAAAATTGACCTCCACAAAATATTCATACAATTATCTATCTTCCTCATCAATGTATGTGGGAAGATGATTACCAAATGAGCTTGATGCTTCACTCTTCTTTGATATTTTAGGTTCCACTACACAAAGTAATAATAGCCAAGATCAATGCCATAATATATAAGAATTAATAAAGTCACTCAAGAAAAAAAAACTCAATAATTAGCCCAACTTCTCCACATATCAATGCATGAACTAAGTGTAAAAAATGTTTAAATCAAGTGTGGAAATAAAATGCCAACATATGAGAATGATTTATAATGGTTAAGAAGAAGAAAATTTAAGCACCAAGAATTAGCTTAGTCTTTGAGGAATTTTATCGAACATGTGGTGTGCATAACTTAACTAAGTTAAAACGCATGCATTCTTAACCATTTAAAACCTAAATGTAAAATTTCAAGAGCAATTTCCAACACTCAATGCAACAGTAATTAATGGGGGCAAGAATATATCCAATAGAGATCAATTTAAGTGAGCCAAATTGTATATAATGAAGAACAAAAACATCAAGTAAATAGTCACTATATAATGTTTTATTGAAAGAATTAAAGTGAAAGTAAAAGACTAACTTGATTAAATTAAGGATGCAAAGATGATCAATCAAAAACAAAAACCTAATTCGATCGATGGAGTGAGTTGGGTGAGTGAGAGAGTGAGAGCAAAATCTTTAAGCCAAAGGAGAGAGTGCACGATGGCGTAGAAGAAATATAGGGGATTTTATAGTGGGTAACTCGATAGAGTGAAGGGGTGCTCGGTGGAGTGACTTTTCACTCTATCGAGTGGCTTGCCTTTGTATGGAAAATTGAATAAAATGACAAGTATGGGGTATTAAAAGGGACTCAGTAGAGTGAATTCTCACACTATTGAGTGATATAACACCCGATGAAGTGGAAATTCACTCTACCGTGTGATGAGCCATTAGACTAATGAAGAAAAAATAAAATTTATGCATTGGATGACACAATTGGTGGAGTGAAAAATCCACTCTATTGAGTGAATGCTCTCAGTTGACAAGTAAAATCCAAAAAATGCCTTGTTCTCCTTACATAATAAATCTCAAAATGAATTTTTGACTTGATGTTCACCTAAATTGCTCTACTACTTTGATTAATTCCCCTTCAATGACATCATAATTCCACCAAATAATTTGAAACACTTAGGGAAAATTGATCTTCTGTACACAAACAAATTAAAATGCCGCAACATTTATTATGCTTAGACTGTGCAAAAATCACTACATAAAAATTACTACTAATATAACAATATGAGTTATTCTCTCAACTCTAACATTGCATATGTCTTATTGCACTTTATGAAACACTTAAACACAAAACCTAAAACAAACCAACTCACATTGCAACACAAAATAACACAAAACACAAACTAACAAAATCAAACCAAATCACGTAAACTATCAGCACAAAATAAAAACTAATAGAACAAAACCAAGTAACAAATAAAAAGATAAGGAAGAAGTGTAGTTCTGAGTTTAGCAAGTCCTCAACTAGACTTTTCGAACCCTGTTAATAGTCCTACAAAACCATGGTTGCTTTAGAAATTGCCCTCTTGCCCAATGCGATATGGCTTTAATTTGTGCCCATTGACTTTATATTCGCACCCATCCTTTGGACTTTTGATGGTCACCATACCAAATTCATTTCTGGACAACACTTTATATGGCCTAAGCCATCTCAATTTTAGCTTACTTGAAAATAACTGCAATCGACTATTGTACAATAAGACCAAGCATTATCATACAACCACTGTCGAAACTCAGTGAGTTCATTGAGCTGTAGACTTCTTTTCTCTCCTACACATCTAAAACCAAAGTTAAGTAGTTTTGTTGCCTAATATGCCTTATGTTCTAATTCAACTAGCAAATGACACACTTTTCCAAAAATCAACCTAAATGGAGACATGCCTATAGGGGTTTTATATGAAATTCTATAAGCCCAGAAAGCCTCATCTAACTTTTGGGACCAATCCTTTCTAGCATTATTCACTGTTTTCTCTAATATTAAATTTAGCTCCCTATTAGACACTTTCACTTACTTATTTGTTTGAGGATGATATGGGGCTGTTCTTTTATGCTTAACACCAAATTTTATAACTAATGTTCTAAATTAATGGTTGACAAAATGCTTACCTCCATCACTTATAATAGCCCTTGGTGCCTTGAACCTAGTGAAAATATTCCTCCTAAGGAATTCAAGCATAACTCTAGCATTAAATGTCCTAGTGGCCACTGCTTCTACCCATTTACTCACATAATCCACAACTACTAGGATATACACAAATCCACAGGAATTTGGAAATGGCCCCATAAAATTAATAACCCAAATATCAAAATATGTAACTTCTAACATATTATTCATGGGCATCTAATCCCTCTTAGATACATTTCCTACCCCTTGGCACCTATCATATAGCTCTATAAAAGATTTAACACCAGCAAAAAGAGAAGGCCAAAAGAATCATGATAGTAAAATTTTTTGGACTGTATGGTTTGGCCCATGGTGACCTCTAACCTCTCCTTCATGACATTGTCTCATGATATCCTCTTACTCTTCCTCCAGAATGCATCTCCTAAACACTTAATCCGGATATAGCTTGATTGAATATGGATCATCCCATAGATAATACCTTGCATCCGTTTTTAGCTTCTTCTTGCTTTTCCAAGTGAAGTCCTTTGGTCAATAACCTCAAGCAAGAGGATTAGCAATATTATCATACCAAAGAACTGAACCTACACAAGCATAAATAGCACAAATATGTTCATCAGGAAATAAATAAAAAATTTCTCCCTTTTTTATGTAAGCATGATCCAGTCTAGATAAATAGGTAGGTATAAAATTTTTGTCTCCCTTTTTATCTTTGATTTCTACATCAAATTCCTACAGTAACAAAACCCATATAATAAGCCTAGGTATAGAATCTTTCTTAGCAAAGAGGTGTCGAAGAGCTGCATGGTTTGACCACACCATGACTTTGGATCCTAAGAGATATGGCTTAAATTTTTCAAAAGAAAAGACTATTGCCAAATATTCTTTCTTCGTGGTGGTATAATTCACTTGAACTCTAGTAAATATATGACTGGCATAGTAGATGGTATGAAAAATCTTCTCCCTATTCTATCCTAAAACTGCTCCTATTGTATAATCACTAGCATCACAAATTATTTCAAATTGTAAGCTCCAATCTGGTGATGCTATTATCGGTGCTATAATTAACTTTTGCTTCCGTAAATTGAAAGCCTACAAACACTCAACATCAAAGTTAAATGCAACATCTTTAAGCAGTAAATTAGAAAGCAGTTTTGTAATTTTTAAAAAATCCTTAATAAATCGACGATAAAAGCCAACATGAGAAAGGAAACTCCTAATGCCTTTAACACAAGTAAGGGGAGGTAATTTAACAATCACATTTATTTTAGCATTATCTACTTTAACTCCCTTTTCAGAGATCTTATACCTTAAAACTATACCTTCCCTCACCATAGAGTGACATTTTTCCAACTAAGGATAAGGTTAGTTTCTTTAAACCTTTTTAAGACGAAAGAAAGGTTATTCAAGTAAGACTCAAAATATGGCCATTATACACCTTTGAAAGGTGGCTGGGGCATTTCAAAGACTAAATGGCATTCTCTTATATGCAAATGTGCCATAAGGGCAAGTGAATGTAGTCTTTTATACCCTTTGGTCTTTACACTGATCTATTTGCCATAAAGACTAAATGGCACCTTACGGTCCTCCTCCATATCCATTACCACAAAATAAGCCAGAAATATAAAATTTACAACCTTCACTAATAAGTCCTCTATTATACCCTTTGGTCTTTACTCTGATATATTTACCAACTGTAGTATCATTCGAGTTTCCTTAATGTCTCCCAAATTTAATTTCCTATAAATTGAATAAGGCATCAAGTTTATACTAGCACCCAAATCACAGAATGCATGATTGATAAAATTTTATCCTAACTCACATGGCAAAGTATAACTACCAGGATCCTTTAATTTTTTAGGAATTTTGTTCATTAAAATTGCACTATAATTTTCATATAATTGAACTGTTCCTACACCCTTTAGCTTTTTCTTATTCGAACATAGCTCTTTCATAAACTTCGCATATTTAGGCACTTGTAATAAAGCTTTAGCAAATGGTAAATTTACGTGCAACTTTTTAAATATGTCTAAAAATCTAGTTAACTGTTTATTATGCTTTTTCTTCTTAGCTAGAGATGGATAAGGTAACTAAGATTCATCAAACACAGTAGAAACAAGTTTTTACTTACCTTTACTTTTCTCAACAATAGTAGCTATGCCATCATTAACATCGAGTTTAGTAATACTTTCCTTGGTTGTTGGGTCCACCAAATTTGAGGAATTCTTACCATTTTTAGCTTCTTTTACCTCTTTCCCACTTCTCAAGGTGATTGCCTTCACTTCTTCCTTTGGGTTCCTATTTACATTAGATGGAAAAATTCCTTGTGTCCCATTTGAGATAGAATTTACAAGTTGCCCTACTTGAGTGTCTAAGTTCCTAATTGAGGCATCTTGATTTCTTATCCAAATATCTTGAAATTTCCACCTAGCATCTTGACTCGCCATAACTGACCATTTAACTGATTTATAAAAGCTGCCATTTAGGGTGAAGGTTCGTATGGTGTGGGTGCCTATGCATCAGGAGCATGAACAATGGGATCTTCATCCTCCTCCCAATTTCTTCTAACAATGACTAGCCTCGAATATTTATCCCTATCAGACCAATGTCTACGTGGCTTTTTGATTAACACCTTCATCCACATCAACATTTCATAATCGATAAATACCAGCTCTACAAAGGATTCCCTTATGTCCATATGACCCACGTCTTTTTCCCTAATAGTTACAACCCACCTGATGATGTCTCTCTAATAGTGCTCCTCATTTTCTGCAATTCTTCCATTTTTTGGCACAAAAAGGGCAACACTATTAATCCGTATACCCTCAATCATGCATCTTAAAAGTATACATTCCTACGCATTAATTGCACCTGGGCTGCTAAGACAGATAAAGAAAGTGAGGGATAAAAATTGTTAAAGGACTTAAAGTGTATAACTGCCTAAAGTATTAGCCTTTAGCTTGCTGGATTGATAGGGCATTGGGTTTATGGGATCTCGAATGAATTCCCAATTCTCCTGTAGGGTGGCATTAGGTAATTCACCTATACTATTTATGTGGAAACCCAATTTCTGTGCAAACTCTGGAAAAGGCATATGGTTAGTCTTCCTACCAAGCTTAAAACTAACTGTGCCTTCAGCCTATTCATCATCAAAATAAAGCTTAAATGATATGAAAAATTTCATGCTAAACACGGGTGCACCTCCAGTTGCTTTTTGATGAACTTCTCCTAACAAATTTTTCTAATCAAAGGGAGAATCTCATCCCATAAATTTCCATATGCTATATCAAAATAAAATTGCTTCAGATAAATTGGCTTGGCAAAATTAACCTCCATAAAATATTCATACAATTATCTATCTTCCTCATCAATGTATGTGGCAAAGTGGTTACTAGATGAGCTTGATGCTTTACTCTTGTTTGATCTTTTAGGTGCCGCTACATAAAATAATAATAGCCAAGATCAATGCCACTATATATAAGAATTAATAAACTCACTCAAGAAAAAAAAACTTAATAATTAGCCCAACTTCTTCACATATCAATGCATGAACTTAAGTGTAAAACATATTTAAATCAAGTGTGGAAATAAAATACCAACATATGAGAATTATTTATAATGGTTAAGAAGAAGAAAATTTAAGTACAAAGAATGAGCTTAGTCTTTGAGGAATTTTATCGACCATGTGGTGTGCACAACATAACTAAGCTAAAATGCATGCATTCTTAACCATTTAAAACCTAAATGTAAGATTTCAAGGGCAATTTCCAACACTCAATGCAACAATAATTAATAGGGCAAGAATATTATCAAATAGAGGTCAATTTAAGTGAGCCAAATTGTACATAATGAAGAACAAAAACCCCAAGTAAATAGTCACTACATTGTTTAATTGAAAGAATTAAAGTGCAAGTAAAAGACTTACTTGGTTAAATTAAGGATGCAAAAATGATCAATCAAAAACAAAAACCTAATTGGCTTGATGGAGCTAGTTGGGCGAGTGGGAGCAAAGTCTTTGAGCCAAAGGAGAGAGTACACAGTGGAGTAGAAGAAATATGGGGGCTTTATAGTGGGCAACTCGATAGAGTGAAGAGGTGTTCGGTGGAGTGAATTTTTGATCTACCAAGTGGCTTGCCTTTGTATGGAAAATTGAATAAAATGGCAAGCATGAGGTATTAAAAGGGACTCGATGGAGTGAATTCTCAATCTACCGAGTGGTATAACACTGGGTGGAGTGGAAATTCACTGTACTGAGTGATGAGCCACTAGACTAATGAAGCAAAAATAAAATTTGTGCATTGGATGACACATTCGATGGAGTGAAAAACTCACTTTATTGATTGAATGGTCTCAGTTCACAAACAAAATCTCCATCTATAATAAATCTTAAAATGAATTTTTGACTTGATGTTCACCTAAATTGCTCTACTAATTTGATTAATTCCCCTTTAACAACATCATAATTCCACTAAAGAATCTAAAGCACTTAGCAAAATTTGATCTTATATGCATAAACAAATTAAAATGCCCCTACATTGATTATGCTTAAACTGTATAGAAATCACTACATAAAAATTACTACTGATATAACAACATGAGCTATTCTCCCAACTCTGACATTACATCTGTCATATTGCACTTCATGAAACACTTATACACGAAACCAAAAACAAACTAACTCACATTGCAATACAAAATGTCGTACAACACAAACTAATAAAATCAAAGCAAATCACACAAACTATCATTACAAAATAAAAACTAACAAAACAAGACCAAGTAACGCATAAAAAGATAAGGAATGAGTGTAGTTTTGAGTTTAGCAAGTCCTCAAGTAGACTTTTAGAACCCTGTTAATAGTCCCATAAAACCATTTTGCTGGTCACCACCCAAATTCTTTGTTGGAAAACATTTCATATGGCCTAAGCCATATTGATTTTAGCTTACCTGGAAACAACTGCAATTGACTATTGTACAATAAGACTACCATTCTTAGACAAAATTCCTTCAAACTTAACCTATGGTCATGCCAATGTTTTGTCTTTTCTTTGTAAAGTGTTGCATTGTCATATGACCACTGTCAAAACTCAGCTAGTTCATTGAGCTGTAGACTTCTTTTCTCTCTTGCACATCTCAAATCAAAGTTAAGCAGTTTTATCACCCAATATGCCTTATGTTCTAATTCAATCGGCAAATGAAAAGTTTTTCCAAAAAAAAACCTAAATGGAGACATGCCCATAGGGGTCTTATATGCAGTTCTATAGGCCTAGAGGGCCTTATCTAACTTCTAAGACCAATCCTTTCTAGCATTATTTACTATGTTTTCTAAGATTGATTTTAGCTCCCTATTAGACACTTCTACTTATCCATTTGCTTAAGTATGATATGGGCTTGTTATTTTATGCTTGACACCAAATATTCTAAGCAATGTTCTAAATTGATGGTTGATAAAATGCTTGCCTCCATCACTTATAATAGCCCTTGGTGCCTCGAATCTAGTGAAAATATTCCTCGTTAGGAATTCAAGTACAACTCTAGCATCACATGTCCTAGTGGCCACTGCTTCTACCCATTTACTCACATAATCAACAGCTACTAGGATATACTTAAATCCATAGGAATTTGGAAATGGCCCCATAAAATCAATACCCTTAACGTAAAAAATTTCAACTTTTAACATATTGTTCATGGGCTTCTCATCCCTCTTAGATACATTTCCTACTTCGTTGACACCTATCACATAGCTCTATAAAAGATTTAACATTAGCAAAAAGATAAGGCCAAAAGAATCCTAACTGTAAAATTTTTTAGATTGTATGGTTTGGTCTATGGTGACCTCCAACTTCTTCTCCATGACATTGTCTCATGATATCCTCTTGCTCCTCTTCCGAAACACATCTCTTAAGCACTTGATCCGGACATAGCTTGATCAAATATGGATCATCCCATAGATAATGCCTTGCATCCACTTTTAGCTTCTTCTTCTGTTGCCAAGTGAAGTCCTTTGGTAGATAACCTCCTACAATATAATTAATAATATTAGTGTACCAAGGTAATAAACCTACACAAGCATAAATAGCACAAATATATTTATCTGGAAATAAATAAAAAATTTCTCCCTTTCTATATGAGCATAATCCAGTCTAGATAAATGATCAGCTATAAAATTTTTAACTCCCTTTTTATCTTTGATTTCTACATTAAATTCCTACAGTAGCAAAACCCATCTAATAAGCCTCAATTTAAAATCTTTCTTAGCAAACAGTTATTGAAGAGGCACATTGTCTGACCACACTCTGACTTTGGATCCTAAGAGATATGGCATAAATTTTTTAAAAGAAAAGACTATTGCCAAAAATTCTTTCTCCGAGGTGTTATAATTCACTTAAGCTCTAATAAGTGTTTGACTAGCATAGTAGATGGTATGAAAAATCTTCTTTTTCCTCTGTCCTAAAACTACTCTTACTACATAATCACTAGCATCACACATTATTTCAAATGGTAAATTCTAATCTGGTGATGCTATTATCGGTTCTATAATTAACTTTTGCTTTAGTAAAGTGAAAGCCTATAAATACTTAGCATCAAAGTTAAATGTAACATCTTTAAGCAGTAAATTAGAAAGCAATTTTGCAATTTTTGAAAAATCCTTAATAAATCGACAATAAAATCCGGCATGACCAATGAAACTTCTAATGCCTTTAACACATGTAAAGGGAGGTAATTTAGCAATCACATTTATTTTAGCCTTATCTATTTTAATTCCTTTTTTAGAGATCTTATGCTCTAAAACTATACCTTCCCTCACCATAGAGTGATATTTTTCCTAATAAAGGACAAGGTTAGTTTCTTTGTACCTTTTTAAAAATAAAGCAAGGTTATTCAAGCATGACTAAAAATCACGACCAAATAAGGTAGAGTCATCTATAAAAACTTCCATAAAATTTTCAATGAAATAATGAAATGTGGCCATCATAAACCTTTAAAAGGTCGATGGGGCATTACAAAGACCAAATGGCATTCTCCTATATGCAAATGTGCCGTAAGTGCATGTGAATGTAGTCTTTTTGTGGTCTTTCGGTGCTATAGGTATTTGCATATATCTCGAATAACCATCTAAAAAAGTAAAATTTATTCTCAGCCAACCTCTCAAACATTTGGTCAATAAAAGGCAAAGGAAAATGATCTTTCCTAGTGGCATGGTTCAATGTCCTATAATCTATACACACCTTCCATCCTATCACTATACGTGTTGTTATAAGTTCATTTTTTTTATTAGTTATCATAGTCATACCATCCTTTTTAGGCACATATTATACTAGACTCACCTAACTACTATTGGAAAAAAAAGGATGAATAATACCTACATCCAGTAGCTTAAGTACGTCCTTTTGCACTACATCTTGCATAGCTGGATTGAGTCTCCTTTGGGCTGGCACCACCGATTTGAAGTCACTCTCTATAGGTATATGGTGTGTACAATAACCGGGACTAATTCCCTTCGAGTCGGATGTCTCCCAAATGATTGCTCCTTTATGATTTTTCAATATTTCCATAAGTATTTCTTCTTCCAAACCTATCAAAAGTGAAGAAATAATTATTGGTTTAGCATTATCTTCTAAAAATACATATTTTAAATGTGAAGGAATAGTTTTAAAGTTCAAATTTGTTATCTCCTTTAGGAGTGGATGGCTCATCCCCCTTTATTCCTTCCTTATTGTGCTCTTTTTCCACTTCATTTTCTTTCTTTCCAGCTTCTTTCTTATTCCTTGAATGCATCAAATAGTCTTGTAGTGCATCATTTAACATAATTTCCTCTCGTTTCTCTTCCACACATTCTTGAACACTATTTGTAAAGCAAATGGACTCTTCAAATTCATAAGATGGGTGCTTCATCACCTTATTCACATTAAAGACCATTTCTTCCTCATTAAATCTCAAAGTAACTATTTGTCTATGTACATCAATTATTACCTTTGCTATGTTTAGAAATGGCCTTCCCACTATCAATGGTACCTTATGGTCCTCCTCTATATCCATTACCACAAAATCAATTGAAATATAAAATTTCCACCCTTCACCAATAAGTCCTCTATAATGCCCTTTAGTCTTTTCACTGATTTATCCTCCAACTACAGTATCATTCGGATTTCCCTGATGTCTTCTAAATTTAATTTCTTATAAATTGAATAAGTCATCAAGTTTATACAAACACTTAAATCACATCATGTATGACCGATAAAATTTCCTCCTAACGCATATGGCAAAGTAAAACTACCACGATCCTTTAATTTTTTAGAAATTTTGTTCATTAAAATTTCACTATAATTTTCATATAATTGAGCTTTTCTTACTACCTCTAGCTTTTTCTTATTCGTATATAACTCATTCATAAACTTAACATATTTAGACATATGTAATAAAACTTTAGTAAATGGTAAATTTACATACAACTTTTAAAATATGTCTAAAAATCTAGTTAATTATTCATTATGCTTTTCTTTCCTAGCTAGAGATGGATAAGGTAACTTAGATTCATTAAGCATGGTAGAAACAAGTTTTTCCTTACCTTTACTTTACTAAAAAAATAATAAGCATGTCATTATTAACATCGGGTTTAGTAATATTTACTTTCGTTATTGGTTCCACCAAATTTGAAGAATTTTTACCATTTTTAGCTTTTTTTTACCTCTTTTCCACTTCTTAAGGCGATTACCTTTGTTTCTTCCTTTGGGTTCTTATCCATATTAGATGGAAAAGTGCTTTCTGTCCTATTTGAGATAAAATTTGCAAGTTACCCTACTTAAGTTTCTAAGTTCCTAATTGAAGCATCTTGATTTCTCATCCAAATATCCTGAGATTTCTACCTAGCATCTTGACTAGCCATAAATGAGGACTAGTTGGTCATAAGCTAGTAAACATTTGCTCTAAGTTGGGTTTCCTATTTTGTAGGGGTTGAGGTCTATCTTTGAAACCTAGGGTTTGATATGGTGTGGCTTGATATGTGGATGGATAATGTGGTTGGGCTTGAGCTTGGTGAGCAGGTGGTTGTTGCTATGGAAAGCTATATTTTGGTTAAAAGGAGCCCTAGGTTGATTATTAAATGAAGATGCATGGTTCCTTTCTCTCTATGAAAAATTAGGGTCATTTCTCCACCTAGGAGTATAAGTATTACTATAAGGGTTTAATGCATTCACTTCTTCCACTAATGTACCTAAGCTCTCCTCACTCTTATTTTTAGGTGCTACATATGTCCTTGTATAAGTGTTACACGATTGAGATATAGATGATACATTTTGAACCTTTAAACTACTTACCTCTTTCTTTAACAATTCCATTTGTGCCCTTATCATGGCTGCCTCATCCACACTGTGTACAACTTGCTTTTTTTGTATGGTCCTTGTACTTGCCCATTGAGCATCATTGATAGCCATCTCATCAAGTAATTGGAAAGCTTCTTTAGGTACCTTGTTTATAAAGCTTTCACTTGAAGCTGCATTTAGGAGAGACCTTGTTGTTTGATTCACACCTACATAAAAAGTAGATATTAATTGATGTACAACAATTTCATGGTCTGGACAACTTTTGAGAAGTCTCTTAAATCTTTTCCAAGCCTCATAGAATGGCTCCTCAAAGAACTGCTAAAAATTGTAAATATTTTTCCTAATTGTGGTTGTTTTAATGGGTGGGAAGAATCTAACTAAAAATTTTTCATGCATTTGGTCCCATAATCTAATAATTGACTTGGTAGCATTTGTAGCTAGTCCCTTGCTTTACCAATGAGGGTGAAAGGAAACAACTTAAGCCTAATAGCATCCATAGACACATTTGGTATTTGCATTGTATCGCTAATCTCAAGAAAGGTATCTAAATGTTCGACTGGATCCTCAATTTTCAATCTTGAAAATTGATTCTTTTTGGACCATAGTGATGGTAGTGGGTTTTAACTAAAATGCTAATTTCTAGGTAGCATTATGGTCTTATGTCCCTCATTCCACCTAGGAGTAACATAGTCTCCAATGGTTCTAGGCCTAAACCCATTCCCTTGAGCTTGTTTATTCATGTATTGCACCTCTATCAAAGGTGGATAAACTAGAGGTGCGTTATGGAGAGGGTGATTATTAATTAAGGTTGTTATGTTCTTGTTCTTTTAAATTCATATCTATTTACCTTAATCTCTTACTCTTATGAAATGTCCATAGGTAAAATTAGATTGCCTTGTACAATAAACTATTAACACCTGCAAAGAATAAAAGAATAAAGAGTAAGAAAGAAGAAGAAAGACACACAAAATTCACTTTAAAATCTAAAAACAAACACTAATGTCTTTCTTGGTAATGATGCAAAAAACTTAATTGGTGTCTAGCAAGGGTATTAGATCTACTAGTAATATAGGAAAATAAGATTAAGACCCTAAATATGATACCCAAAGGAAACTGTGTAAGTGCAAACTTATTTCAAATTTTAAAATGAACATTATGCACCAAGAGTAAAAGAAATCCTAAGTTTTATGATGATGAAAAATTAATGAACTAAAAATAGTAACTTAACAACTAACGTAATATAGCCAAAATAATTAAGCAGATATTTGAATAGAGAATTTTAAACTTAAACAAAGCAAGTAATGTAAATTGGTAAAAATCAATAATGAATACAACTTCTTCTAAAGGACTATCCACCTCAATTAATATTGTAATGGCTCAGCTAAAAGGAACACAAGTGATTATGGAAAACCATTGATATAAAGTCGGATAGCTTATTTAGACTATTAATCTATGTATTAAACTTTCTTGTTAAGAATAATTCAACACCTAGCATAAGAACCTAGTTTTGAACTCTTAGACTTCCTTTAAACTCATTTTCAAGCATACTTAACTTTAATCTATTCTCAGTTCAACCTTTCTCAATTTCATTCCACCTGTATTAACGCACAATTACCTCTAATTCAGAAAGCAATCATGCATAAATACTAATGAACTAAACCAAGAACATATATAGCACAGATCATATGTGATATCAATTACCGACTATTAATCAAATAAGTTAACAATTGATCTTAACATAATATGAGATATGAAATTTCACAAAACTAAGAAATAATCAACTTTTATTAAATGAAAGCACAACTAAGTCATTACAATAAGAGTTTAAGGAGTCAAGTATCCTTTAGCAAAAGTAAAAGAACTACTCATAGTTCATTTTAAAATTGAAGACAATAAATAAACAAAAACTATACAAACACTTATAATTTTTCCATTGCTCTTAAAGTCCTTATAGAGTCTTTAATTGTAGTCTCTAAACCCTAAATGTAAAACTAAAGAAATTAAAGCTCTTAATCGGTAACAATTAATCTATCCCTTAATCTGGTGTTCTTTGCTACTTAAATAGCTCAAGACTAGAAGAAATTCGGCTACCGAAACTTCCCAAACCAATAGAAACCAGAATCCTATTCAAATTTAACAACTAGACTCGATAGAGTGATATTTCACTCCACCGAGTTAGTCTTTACTGTCCTTAACCCTTGGAGTGGCTCGGTAGAGTGAAATTTCACTCCATCAAGTGAGGCTTTTCTTCATACCTTGTTCTTCTTGTCTTACTCGGTAAAGTGAGAATTCACTACACTAAATGGCTGGTCTCTGGACCCAACATACAAAACTTCTCCTTTTCTTCTTTAGGTGACTAGATAGAGTGAGTATTCCACTCTATTGAGTGGTTAGGCTCTAGAAAAACACGATGAAAGTTAGCTTTTTAGAATCTTTTAAGTGTTGAAATTACACTTTTGCCTTTCTAATTTCTCTTTTTCTTTAATTGCACACCTAAAAACACCAAATTAACCAATTAAGCTTATAAAATACTACTAAAGAAATTAAACACTAAATTAACCAAATTACTCCTAACTTAACATAATAAACATATTAAAAACACACTAATAATATAGTATAATTAATACTTATTAATATTCAAGATAGAAAAGATAAAAGGTTGATGAATTTTTCAAGGGAGAAAAGAGACAGTAAGTGTAAAGGATGAAGATCTTTGAGAGAAAGAGGGTTTCATCCCTTCTTTCTATGCCTTAGCCATCCCCCTCATCTCAAAAACCAACACATAAATTTCTCCCTCTTTCATACATATTCTCTTAACAAAATAAGATGGTGAAAATTCCTTACAGTCCGTCTTTTTTTGCATATTAAAAAGCGATCCCTTTCTGTTTCTTTCTCTTACTTTTTACCTCATTCTTACTCTTTTTCCTTTAATTACACCCCAACATCCTTTCTTTTATTGAAATTGGGCAACTAAAACATAATTATATCACAATTGACCACTTAACTATAATTTCTTCCCAAATGCACCCTTATATACTACAATTTCAACTGACTTATTTACCCTCTTTCACATAAGACAATTAATCCACTAGGTCTCAACTTATAATAATTTATCTACTTAAGCTTAATTAGACATTAATATAATGATAATACCCTTAAATTCTATTAGGGCCTATTTTGGGTCTTTATAGTAAACGAATTATATTCATACACCAAAATCACCTGAAAAGAAAAGAAAACAAAAGTAAGTAAAAGAAAAACACATAAAATAACAAATTAAGTATGCAAATAAGCATGCCAATGTCTCCCCTACAACGGTGCCAAGAACTTGTTCGCGACCTCAGCAAGTACACTGAATTGACAAGTAATATAGGGGAAATATAATAAAGATCATAAGTATCAAACCCAAGAGAAACACAATGCTTAAGGAAAGACACTTGATTGATTGCAAATATGTGTTAAAGAATATCCTGCATGTAATTTTGTGCGAGCTATGTCTACCAATTTGTAACAGTTAAAGATGAAAATAGATTACCATTAAATATAATTTAAATAAGTGAAATAAAATAAAGTATAATTAACCTTGGAATTAATAATTACTAAAAACATTGTTTAGAGATCAGATCGTCTTTATACTCAATGTAAGATTCATTTTAATATAAAATTATATATTTTAGACGTGGACAACCCATCTAAACCCCTACTTTCCCATTTCGAAGCTAACTACTATAACTACCTGATTTTCCATTGCGAACCCAACTAAATAGCTAGTATAAGCATAGGTCCTAAGACCTAGATACGAATTAGTTTGCCATTTTGGAGCCAACCAACCCAATACCCATTCATTTTTCTCACTATTTTTGAATTTACAACACATAAACCCTAGATCTAATGGCCTTTATTCTGAAGTCACAATAAAAAATACAGAACATGCATGTAAAAATAAAGCATGCATGATATTTCTTTTAAACAAGAATAAATCCATCAACATGAATAAGATTAATAACATAAATACTTGAATAATATCTATATCAAGATAGGTACAAGGGAAAAGAAACATATATAAATACATTAAGCAAGTAAGTTCATAGTCTTACATGAGTATGTGGATTTAAAGATCCCTAAACAACAAAAGGACTAGTCACTATACATAATATAAAAAGCAAAGAAAAGGAAAGAAGAAACTCTTAAACCCATTTTGAAGAATAGATCTAAAGTTAAAGTTGCTTCTCCTTTTCTTCTCTAATTTGAGCTTGATTGAAAACTATAACTTTACTTTGTAAATTAAGCTAAATCTATATATTTTTATATTTTAGGTATGAACTATATTGAAAATGTAATTTTTACAAGTAAACTTATGTATACTAAGTACAAAACCCTAGAAATATAAGAAATTACGAACTAAAACTATAGAGAAAAACCTAAACTTTAAAAACCTAAAAAGATCCCCTTTAAAGCCAAATAGAATATAGGTTTTATACTTCTCTGTAGAGGGACACGGCAGAGACAAATGGTCTCAGTCGAGTCCAATTGGTTAAAATAATAGCGTAGCATTATTACACAGTTAAGACATTTTGGTCTTAGCTATGCACATCCTTTTGGGCTAAAAACCTCCAAATTTTGTATTGGACACAATGGAGTGTTTTATGGATCTGTAGGGCACATGACTAAGACAAATTATCTCTACCATGTGCAAGTCAATTTTCTGCACAAAAATCAAAATTGAACCATTAAACACACTAAAACTTCGCAATTCTAAACATTATCCTATTTTGCACAAAAAAGAGAAATTTAATACTTAAAACATGAAAACATGCAAAACAAGACATAAACACTGATAAAAATACATTATAATTAAACAATAAATTGTAGTTATCGCAAACGATTTTTTAATTAAAGTTACAACAATGTTGTAAGCAAATTTTGTCATTTTAGAAGAAGAGCCATCAATGGTATGGCTTGAATCAAACAATGAAATTGATGTGGTATGTGAATCCCCTTATGGTACCTCAAAAGTGATCACTAATAGAGCTTGGTTAATAGTTGCTACAGATGATGAATCTTGTTGATGTATGGTGATAAATGGAAGAGAAGGGTCATATCAAGTTGTATCCTGCAATGGATGTGTATTGTTAGACAGCGAAAGAGATATCCAAAGAGTTGAAAAACACTTATCCAAAAGTCATTCAAAGAATTGGAATTATTGTTGTGTGAATCTTTGAATGGAAATTTTATTTCATAATAACCATAAATGAGAAATAATAATTTTTTGTGTTGATGTGTGAAAATATTTATATCCTTTGTGTTAATCACTATAACCAACAAATACATACGAAAAAATCTTTGGATCAATTTTTTTTTACATGTGTCCCAAGTGTATGGAAAACATTTTGAACCAAAGGTTCTCAGAAAAGAGTGTAGAGGATACACACCATGCATTTTATAGTAGGGTGTCTCAGAATTTATATCACTAGATGGTAAGCGATTGAGAAGAAAAAATAATTATTTTAAAAGCTTCCAACCACAAATATAAAGGGGCACAAGTATGAAATAATATTTCCACACCTAGCTCACAAATTATTCTATGATGATGTTTGACCATACCGAAATGCTCTCGGTATGTAGACATGCAATTTGAAGAATAATTCCATGTGCTTGAAAATTAAAGCTAAATCTAGAGTTGATGAATTCTCCACCTCCATCAGAATGAAATATTCTTAGTTTTTTTGTCAAATTGTCAAAAAACATATTTTTCAACGGCTAAATATGCATCAAATAAATTAGACTTCTTTTTGGTATTATCTAGGTATAACATGAAAAATCATCAACAATGCAAGCACAGTAATGAAAATTGTTAAGAGATGAAATTGGTGACGATCCCTATAAATCACAATGTATTTTATCAAGAATAGACAAACTGTTATTATTTGCAGAAGAAAAATACAATTTACTAAGCTTCACTAATTGATGACTATCACAAAAAAATGGTGACTTATTAGGTCCTTAGACATCAATCAACCCTTGCTACTATAACAATTGTAGAGTAGAATTTTGAGGATGTCCCAACTACTGATGCCACAAGTCATCAGTACCAAACTTGAACCTACACAAAAAATATAATTCATAGGGGATAATATAACATAAAGATCACCCTTACATGTCCTATCATCATTTTATGACCTATTCCTCTTTCCTTAATACAAAAATTCAAGTTAGAAAATTTATAGTTCACATGATAATTATCAATAAGTTAACTAATAGATAACAAATTTTTATTCAAATTAGGCATATGCAAAACATCTTTCAGTGGAAGACTTTGATTGCCATTTTTGACTTATGTATCAACAATAGATTTTATGCCTAACAATTTTCCATTTTTGATTAAAAATAAATCATTAAAAAAGTATGGACGTGTATTTTTTTAATAAATTAGCGTTACCTATCATATGCTAAGAAGCACCTGTGTTGGATGTCCATTCAGTGTCAAAAACACTATTATCAAGAGTGAAAATCGCTAACGCCTTTAGAAATTCCTTAGATGATTATACATGTTTTAATAAATGCCAATAGATTTTTACAACATATTCTATAACACCATAGATTTGATAAGGTTCATTTCAATAATGTTCTATTTCTGTTGGTGTCATTTGACGTTGTTTAGGTGATGGTGGCTTTCAATAGCCTAAGTCATGCTTGTTATTAGAACTAATTTGTTCACCAAGGTTGTTTTTTCCTAGATTATTAAAGCTTGGATTATTTTATTGAAAACCATGTCGATTTGAGTTAAAATTATTCTAAATCTTGTGAGAGAGAAATTGTTGTTTTTATCCAAAAATTTCAAATTTATGAGTTGATGTATTGGTTATGAACTAATTTTGACGTTGTTCATATCCTTGTAAGAGAGGTATCGTTTCAATGTAGGAGGGAAGTGGTGGTTTCAGCATAGTAGTGGTGAAAAATTTATATTTCAAACCTAAGCTTACAAGAAGGAAAAAAATGTAGTCTTACCTGCAATTGGGCTTCCTATAACTGCAAGATTATTGCAATTTCTTTTGAAATTGTAGATATGTTTGCTCATGGTGATGTTGTCATCTTTGCCAAGTTATGTTAATTATTGACAAAGTGTGAATTCTCTTTCCTAGGAGTCTTGCACATAAGCTTCGTTTAAGGTGTCTCAAATAGATTTTGCTGTGTCTTGACCTATGGCAAGACTAAGTGCTTCTTCAAAAAAAGTGTTAATTATCTATCCACAAAGAAGTCGGTCTAATTTCCTACATGCTATAATTATTTCTATTTCTATTGTAGAGTCATTTGTGGTATTGTTGGCTCAAGGCCACACCCTAATTTTAATGATAATCAAACCTTAAATAAACTCTATTATGAATTATATTCTAAGTTATTTCTGTAGGAATTTCTATAGAACTTTTGATACAAATATAAGAAAATGAGGATTAATTTACTTCAATAATGGGTACAAGAATTCAAAATTGAATAATGCTTTTGTATGTAGGAAATTAGGATATTAAAATTGTAAGATCAACTTAAGGCATAATTTCTATTCATGCATACATATTTTAAGCTTTAAAATTTCATAAAAATGTTTTAAAGTCAGAAAATGAGTATTTAGTCAAAATTGGTTTCATTTAAAAAATGGTTTGCCAGAAATTATGTCATTAAAAAATTGACCTTTAGAAAATGAATTTCTAATAGAGTCAATTTATGGACAAATTTTAGATTTCACTACAAGATAAAATAACAGCTAGTTTTAGTTCCTTTAACACTTAGAACTGAGTTTTTGGGTATAAAAATATGTTATTACACCTATTAAAAGGTTAGATATCTCTTGGAAAGAATTTCTACCTCTTGAGAGTAAAGCTTAAATTTTTCTATCTCACTTTTCACATCTTTTGCATTTAATACCTTTGTATCATCCTCAATTTGATTATAGCTTATGTTGTAATTGTTTGTGAGGAATTTATATTGTAAAAGATTGTGAATTTGGGTTGGTTAGAACCTAATGAAAAATTCTAGTAAGTGTTTTACATCTTTTACTTTATAAAAAGATTGTAGGTAGATATACATATTTAGGATTGTATATTGACTTTAACTCTTGCATATATTGGAATTAACTATTGCCTTTAAAAGAGTTAAGAGTGGAGACAAAAGCTCAAGAGTAATTCTTAAAGAGTGGATGTAGGCATTAAGGCCGGACCACTATAAATTCTGTATGTTTGCTTTTTTGCTCTACTCTACTATGTCTTTTACAATTTTGTTTAACATTCTGAAACTTGTGTTTTCAAAATTTTGTTAAAAATTTTTTCAAATATTCACATCAAATTTTACACACACATTTTCATAATTTGTTTTAAATTTTTTAAACTAAAAAAGGCCTTGCAAAAATTTCGCATAATTTTTCTATTGCATTTCTATATCTACTATTAGAATTTTGCATTTGCATACAATTTTATTCCATTAGAAAAAGGCCAAAAAATTTTGAGACACTCAATTCATCTCCCCTCTTGAGTGTCTTTGGGACCTACATTTGTTATCAGAGCAGGTTCTCATTTCCCTAAGGTTTAACCTCCTTGGGTGATCCTGATGATGGCCAAATCAAGTAATTCTCCAATTGCTACTCCATTCAAAGAAGGACATTTTGTCTATTGTCCTTTAATGTTTAATGGTGAAAATTATTTTTTTAAAAGATTATCATAAGGCATTTTAGTTAATCAATAGACATGGATTGCTGGGATATTATTAAAGATAGATATGAGCATCTATAAAAGAAATTTAGTAAGGAAGGTGCTTCAGATTCTGTTACTATTTCAAAGACCAAAAAAGAGTTAATTAAAGTTGACAAAAAAAAGTGCAGCTAAATTCTAAAGCTATGAGTATTCTATTTTCTACAATACATACAAATGAGTTCAACAAAGTTTTTGGATGTGATACAGCAAAAGAAATCGAGGACAAGCTACATATGATGGTATGAATCAAGTCAAAGATACTAGACTTTATATTTTTATGGTAAATTATGAAGCATTCAAAATGAAGCCAGATGAGTCAATTTCTAAGGTAATTAATAGGTATGTCAAACTAACCATTGAAATTAAAGCTATTGGTAGGAAACTTGATGAACATAATAAAATTGTTAACCTTGTTAGAGGTCTTACTCCTAGTTGGTAAGTAAAAGCTTTAATTCTATTATATAAGGGTCTTAGTACTCTTAATTTTGATAATGTTTACGAATCACTTATTTCTCATGAGCTTTACATTAAGTCTTAAGATATAGAAAAATAAAAAGATAAAAAATTTAAAGCTATTGCTCTCAAAGTAGAATTTAGAAGTGATTATTCTACAACTGATGATAAGATGGCATTGATCACTAAGAAGTTCAAAAAGCTATGTAAAAAATGAAAGAAGTCCTATAGAAAATGGCAATTGAAATTCCTTTATCACAAGGCAAACAATTCATTAAAATCTATTAGAGATGTGGTTTCCTATAAATGTAACAAACCTGGTTACATCAAATCCAAAAGTTTAAATTTAAAAAGAAAGGAAAAAGGATTTAAAAAGAATGCTATGAGAGCTACATGAAGTGATAATGAACATTCAAGCACAAGTGAGCTAGAATCTATAAATTGTGATGATCTTGGACTAATGGCAATTTTTTATCATAAAGAGCAAAATTCTCATTCTGATGAAGAACATAATGTTCTTACTAATAAAGGCCAAACAGAAAATGATTTAGAAAATTTTGAGGTAAGTAATTCTGATTCAAATGAATATGGTGATGAATATAAAAGAATGCTTGGATGTTTTGAGAAGTTGTATCATAACTATTGCATGCTTAAAAAGAGACATATATAAATGAAGAAGAAATTTGATGCATTAAATATAGAACATGAAAATGCTAAGGAAAGAAAAATTAAATTGAAAAATGAACATTCTAACTTAGAAGGTAAATTTATATATTTGTAAGAAAAATGCAATGTCAAAGGAAAATAAATTCATGTATGTAATGGAAATTCTGTTGAAAATTTGAGTGTAAAATCTGCTTATGAAATACATGCAAGTATATCTAAAAGTTATCACAGAAATTACACCGAGAAAAAGATTAAAAAATTTCCATCTTATAATAAAATGGTAATTAGCTCTTCTGCTACATGTTTTTATTGCTATAGAAAATGACATATATTGAAATTCAGTTATTATAAGAAGAATGTTAATTCTACCAAATAGATATGGGTGGTTAAGAATCCTACAATTGTTTTAACTAACCATAAAGAACCTGAGAAATATTGGGTAACTAAAAATACTTAAATGAGATAGAACTAAGTTTTCTAAAATGGATAGTAGCTGCTTTAGGCATATGACATGGGATAGAGCTAAGTTTTCTTAACTAGAAAAATCTAAAGGTGGTTCTATTAGTTTTGGTGATAATAGAAAAGGAAAGATTATCGATATTGGACCTATTAGTTCTAGTCCTATTATTAAAGATGTCCCTCTTACGGAAGGTTTAAAGTATAATTTTTAAGCATTAGTCAACTTTGTGACAAGAAGAGAATAGTAATCTTTGAAGCAGCACATCATAGAGTACAAGATATTGAAATGGGAAAATCTACTCTAAAAGGGAAAAGATCGGGAAACATCTATTTGGTTAGCCTAAAAGGTATCCAAAAAAGTGAGGTAAAAAGCATAATTTATAAGGAAAATCTAAGTATTTTATGGCACAAAAAATTGGGACATGCAAGCTTCCATACAGTAGAAAAGCTAGTCAGAAAAAAATTAGTAAAAGGAATGCCAAAAATGAAGATTGATAGAGATCAAATGTACAAGCCATGTCAACTTAGGAAGTAAACCATAAATTCCCATAAATATAAGAATAAGATTTCCATTAAGAAAGTTTTAGAGCTTTTACACATGGATTTTTTTAGACCAATAAGTCATTTAAAAGCTGGTGGAAAATCATATGTGCTAAATGTGCAGGGTCATTATACTAGATACACTTGGGTAATGTTTTTTGCTTATAAGAATGAGGTATTTGATGTTTTAAAAAGTTGAGTAAGAAGAATCAAAATGAAAAAGGTTACGAGATCAAAAGTATAAGAAGTGATCATAGAGGAGAATTTGAAAATTAAGAATTTAAAGAATGCTATAACAATTATAGAACCAATCACACTTTTTTGCTTTAAGAACACCTTAGCAAAATGGTGTTTTAGAAAGGAAGAACATAACTCTTTAAGAAATGGCCAAAATAATATTAAATGAGAATAATCTACCAAAGTATTTCTGGGCTGAGGTAATTAATACTGTGTGCTACATTCTGAACAAAATTTGGGTAAGATCAGTGTTAGAAAAGACTCCGTATGAGCTATGGAAGGGCAAAAAACCCAACAGCAGCTATTTTCAACCTTTTTGGCTATAAGTACTTTGTTTTTAAAGATAAAAATAACTTAGCTAAAAGGTATATTCTTTAAATTCTAAAGCATAGTCTTTAATAGAAGAACACTAAAAGTAGAAGACTCAATAAATGTTAAATTTGATTTTTCCAACATGAATTATGAAGAAAGGAGTTCTTCTGATGATGAAATAAGTTTTGAGAAGGAAGATCATAAAAATCAAAGGAAAGATAAAATATAAAAGTCACTAGATCAACAACTAGATTCGGATGATATAATTCTAGAACTACATGAAGCTAAAAATTCAAATAGAAAATAAGCAAAAAAATTGAGCAAAAAATATATCTAAAATTCAATAGAACACCAATATGAGCAAACAATAGAATTGCCTAGAAATTGGAGGTTTCACAAGTATCACCCCAAAGATAATCTATTAACTAATCATTTTAGAAGAATGATGACAAGAAGAGCCATACATGAATATTATGGTAATGTTGTCTTTGTCTCTTGACTTGAACCTAAAAATTATATCGATGCTAAAAATGAAGATAATTGGATTATTTTTATATAAGAAGAGTTAAATCAATTTGAAAGAAATAATTTTTTCAATTTGGTGCCTAAACCCTCAAATTGTTCTATTATTGGAACAAAATGGGTGTTTAGAAACAAATTGATTGAGCAAGGTAATGTTGTCAGAAATAAGGCTAGATTAGTAGCTCAAGGCTACAATAAAGAAAAATGTATAGATTTTGATGAAACTTTTGCACCCATAGCTAAATTAGAAGCATTTAGAATTTTGTGTGCATTTGCATGTTTCGAATATTTTAGATTATGTCAAATGGATGTTAAAAGTGCTTTTCTGAATGGTTTTCTAAATGAGAAAGTTTATGTTGATCAACCTCTTAGTTTTGAGAATTTTGAACGTCTATATTTTGTTTATAAACTTAAAAAGGCTTTATATTATTTGAAAGATTAAGTTATTTTCTTCTTGCTTATCGTTTTAAATAGAGGAAAAGTAGGCACCACTCTTTTTTGTCAAACATAAATCATCTCATATTCTAATTGTTCAAATATATGTGATTATATAGTTTTTGGTTTTACTAACATTTCCTTGTGCAAAGAATTTAAAGCTATCATGAAAAAGAATTTCGAAATTAGCATGATGGGTAAGTTAACATTCTTTTTGGGTCTCCAAATCAAGCATGTGCTGATGGTATTTTCATAAGTCAAGTGGAATATACTAAGGAGTTGCTAAAGAAATACAAGATGTCTCATGTAAAATCTGCTAGTACCCCTATAAGTTCATTTATCAAGTTAAATAAGAATGAGAAAGGCAGAAATATTGAAGAAAAATTATATAGAGGCAATATCGGGTCATTGCTTTATCTAACAGTAAATAGACTAGATATTCACTTTAGTGTATGTCTATGTGCTCATTTTCAAACAGCTCCAAAATAATTTTAAAGAATTCCGAGATATTTACAAGGAACTCAATATTAGCGCTATGGTATTCAAAGAACACTTTTTTTTCAATCTTATTGGATATTCTGATGTTGATTATGCTGGATGTAAAATTGATAGAAAAAACACTTTTGGTTCCTGTCACGTTTTGGGAAATTCTCTTATTACTTGGTCAAGCAGAAAATAAAATTTTATGGCTTTATCTACAACACAAGCAAAATATATAGCAGCTAGTGGATGTGTTGTTCAAATTCTATATATCAAATAACAATTAAAGGATTATGGAATAGAATTTAACAATATTCAAATATTCTGTGATAATACAATTTCTATAAATCTAATAAAGAATCCCATTCTACATGTAAGAATAAAGCACATAGAAATTTGGCATCACTTCATTAGATATCATGTGTAAAGAAGAGATATTATGCTAGAATTCATTGCCATAAAACATCAAATAGCAGTTATCTTTACCAAGCCTCTTAAAGAAGATGGATTTTATCAATTAAGAAGAAAGCTAGTCATGGATCCATCAGAAAATTGATTTTCTATTAAGGTACATTTCTATTCAAAATTTTGTTAAGAAAAACTACATGTTAGTTTAAAAATTTGTATGTGATTTTATATTCAAAATTCTGTGTGGTAAACAGTCATATTTTTCTTTAGTCTGACATGTATTAAATTGATGTGATGTTTGAGTGTTGTAGTTAACAAATTATTTAAATTGTATTTTTTGTCCTTAGTAGCTATTTGTGTGATTTTAAAATATGTAGTGGCAATCCTATCATTTTGTTCATCCTTTATCTTCCCACTTTTTGGTAACTACAAAATTGCAATTTCCCAATAAGTGATAATCACCTTAACATGCAGACTTTATTTCATATCAAATATTTTCATCTTCTAATTATTAAAATTTAATTTTTATTTTGTGGCAAAGAAAAATTTGATTTCTTAAAATTCATTTTTATATTTTGTTTTAATGTAAGATTTTTAGAATCCCTTATATTGCCATCTTTTCTCCCCTATTCTCCTTATTCTCTATAACTCTATTCTTTAACAAACCTTAACCACTGCCATATAAAGATCGAAAACCCTTGCTAAATGGGACCCTTGATAGTTACTTTTACTGCTGCCTCATATTCTTTCTCATTCTCCTTCCACCTTCATAACCATACCAAAACCAAAATCCAATAAATTGTGAAATCTAAAACCAAACAACCAAAATGGATGGTGCCTACAGTAAAAACCCATCCTTTGCTGCATTATAAAATCATCATTTAGGACAATTTGGTAAAGTCTACTATCAATGTCGCCAAGTGTGTAGTGAATTACAACTAGAAATGATTCTTTTCATTTTACAGAGATAAATTATTTCCATCTATGGTGCATGAGTTTTATTATTTTTGATTTAAAGTTGAAGTTAAAAGTTTTAAAGTCATTTTGAATTGTTTAATATACATATTAAGTCTTCCCTCATAGCCAAAGTATTTTCAATTAAGTTAAAAGGGTTAGCGTGTACTATGAATGACAGTAAAATATTAGAATTTGAGGACTTAGACAAATAAGTTTTTAAGTACGATTTCTAGTTCTAGAAATAGAGCTTTGAAATGTCCTTTTGGCTATAATCTTTTATCTTAGTACATAATATTAACTATATTTGTAATTTAGTATGTAATTGCTAGGGTAGGGAGTATATCCTATTTGTTTTATTTTGATATTGCTTTTTTACGGCACTTTGATAATAGAAAATCTTTCAACTTGTCTTACTTGATTTTTAACCACATGGCAACAAGATCTATGGAGGAAAAGAAGCCTTATGGCTTAATTTTGATGAGATTGTTTGAACACTAGAAGCTTGTGGATTTTGCAACTAAATTTGAGTCATTTATATTTGAGAAAATTAGTTTTATTTTCTACAAAGATACTGGTAAAAAAAATTAGAAAGGAAAATGCAAATTTATGGATACTGTAAAACAAACTATCAGTGATAAACCCTCATTAGATTCTTCTGAAGAAGGGAAAATTTAATGGAGATAGAATTT
Organism: Excoecaria agallocha; assembly: GCA_037975025.1. Lineage (NCBI taxonomy): Eukaryota > Viridiplantae > Streptophyta > Magnoliopsida > Malpighiales > Euphorbiaceae > Excoecaria > Excoecaria agallocha. The sequence continues at coordinate 13,460,603 of CM075807.1, forward strand.
CTCGAAATAGATGAAAATTTAAAGTTCAAATATGTAAGGACTATTCTAATCTCTCCCAGTACCTGGCATCATATATACTATAACATACATCAACACAAAGACAAGGATTTACAAAGAAATCTTTAGGTTATTATACACTAGTGCTTATCCTGTTCTTTATATTACATTACTATTAATACACTATAATAATTACCAAAACAACAAAATACAACTACATACTTAGACTCTTCCTATCTCTAGTGTTGGCTTTGCTATAGTAGATCTTGTCCCACCAGGAAGAAATCTAACTCCAGGTACCTACACGGATAAATATCCGTGCTAAGCTTACCAGCTTAGAGGGGAACAAAGAAATATAATCTGGAAATAATCTCTTACCGCCATCATCGATAACTTACACACACAGGTATAGTATTAGTCAAATACAATCTGGAACCATAATATAAAATTTTCATAACAACAATACTTAACTTATTATTAAAATTTCAAGTATAAGCTGTAATCAATGACAATCAATAATTAAATTACATGTGCTCAATTGTGATGGTAAATATATATATAGGAATACAATAGTCTTAAGCAATGAAAACATTAGGTGTCCATAGTGATTATTGTATGCATGTATTTTTATAGCATCATACATTTCATATTTTTAAACATAACTATATTCTTTTACATGTTCTCTGTATGTTATGCATAAGTTTATGAACATATAACAATGTTAGAAATCAAATCATGATATATATTATCATATGTTAGAAATCAAATCATGGTATATATTATCATATCATCTTATTTAATTCCTCTTTATATTATTTTTCTTATGTCCTGTAATAAGCCTGCACCCTTCTCTAAGAGTGTGTGGATATGAGTAATATATGGTACCCGAAGCTACGAAAAGATACCCAAAGG